>CM044014.1:21158136-21667206 GCA_024085815.1 Flaveria linearis | reverse complement strand
GTCCACATATGTCTTCCATTAATTGGGTCAACTGTGTTTGCATATACCTTCTTCAGGTGTCTAACCAGTACACCTCAGAACCCAGTTCTCTGGAATACCAACCTCCATTCCATTCTGTGCCATATTCCATATCACTGCAACTGCATGCTTACATGGCATGGCAGTTAGATCCCACTTCCTGCATGAACACTTTTTTCTTCAACATTGACCACACATTGGTCCTGTGCAGCCCACTTACTGATATTTGTCATACCATTCCAGATTACTAAGTATTTACAGCCTCTGCCTTGATGCTTCAAACAATTTTGTTGCATTTGGAGTCAAAGGCCCATCCACTTTGCTATTACCTTATGCACAGACACTATCCTTCTCATTAAATACTCCCTGATGAACTCTAAACATGTAATAACAGGTTTGTCCCTACCCCCTACTAGCTGCCTTTGAAAATAGGGTATTGTTGTTGCACTTGCACACCTCCATAGCATGTTCTTGTACAAATTGCCCTTCCACCTTAACTTCATGTTTTCATGTGATATGTCTTAAACAAAACCTGTGTTCAGCACTGGGAAACACTGTTTTAAGCTGGTATAATGCCCTAGCATATCAATAGATAATGTTAGTATGTAATTGTATTGGAATAAATAGATAAATAGATATATAAAAGTTAAACAGTTATTTACCTTTTGCTATCACTAATAAAAGTGAAATTGGAACTGGATGTCAGATCTAGGTCATCACCAAAACATTCTAAAACCTGTCCAAGAGCTTGTAGTTTCAGCCTCTACTAGAGCATAAGCAACAGGGTAAATTCCATTATTTGAATCTATCCCAACTGCAGTCAAGATTTTTCCAGGGAATGGACCTTTCATAAAACACCCATCTAACCCTAGCAGTTCCCTCCCACAAATCTTAAACCCTGTCTTCAAAGCCCCTATGCATACATACCTCTTAAATTGCCTGGTTTCACTAGATTGCATTCTCTTTCACATCAATTTAATTGGGTACCTGGATTTGCCCTGATGACTTCATCACAATAATCTCTCAACAGTTCATACTGAGCTCTATAATCACCCTCAATCTTACGGATTGCCATGTTCTTTGCCCTACACCTTCTGTCTTGATATGAATCTCGAATTTTCTTTGAATTAGCTCTTGGACTGCCTTTAACGGGGGTTGGGTTTACAGTAATAGTTGGTCCAATTCTGGGCAAGGAAACTGACTGTGCACAATCTAACCTCCTGGTTTGAAGACAACTGTGAGCATTGATGAAGGTCTTCACTATCCATGTTCTTCTTTGTTATGATTTGTAAGTGCAGTTTCCAAGGACAGGTAGGGGACATTAAAGGTTTCCTCTTTTTAGGTGTCCTAACTTCCTGTTTGACCCACCAACATTAGAATCTTAGATCACTTGCCTCTTGTGAATTTACATCCGCCCTCACTTGATGCACTCCTGCTAATGAGGATTTAACCCCTCACACACCACACGATATCTACTATGGTCATTTCTACAATCTCAGTTGTCTTCTACTAGAGAAATGCATACTTCAAAACCGCCTGCTTTACCTCATGCCTATTGCAAATGTTTGCCAAACATAGAAAATTTCATCACTAAGTGGATCTCTTTACTCTTTTTTTCCTATATTTTCTCAATGCACTTTCAAGGGAGGTTCATTGCGTCTTCATCATTAGGCTATCAAAAAATCATCCAAGTCCACATGTTTTCTTCAATGTCTTCACTTCTGCCCCAAAGGTTCTTCCATCCCTAATATCATGTCAACAAATGCTCTATATTCCTCATGTCTACTCCAACATCATCAATTATATTGTCTGTGTTACTATATAATCCGAATCTCACTTTCAGTACGTTCACCATGCTCACTATCATCCTCAAATAGGTCCTCATCTACAATTGGATGTTCATCTTCAAGGCCACCATGCTCTACATTCTCAAACTGAAACACATCATCATAGTAACATATTTCAATACATCATTTTCAGCAAAATGTTGTGACCTTGTTCAATAGATTCATTCACTAACCATTCCACAACTGATTCATTTTGACCCAAATGTTATGACCCATCTACAATGCTTCATTAAATGACCCTCTACAACTGATTCACCAGGCACTCTAATGCTAGCCTCTTCCTACAAGCTTGGGTGATTTCTTGTGTATTCCTTCTAACCTCAGAAGGTCCTGGTTCAATCAACTCCCCCTCAATAACATTACTTTTGACAGGCGATATGAAATATGTCTCCACAGTTGTGTTCCCATGCTCAGTGTATACGTCCATTACTTTGAATTTCTCAACATATTTAAGAAATTGAGCACATCAGTATCATTTCCTAGGGCCCTCAAACCAAAGTCTAAATCTTGCTCAGGAATCTTATAATGATAGTAAATTATTCATCATGAGGATACCCTAATTCTTGAATCATTGTTCTACCTCATAACAGAAAACTCATCAGAATCACCAAATCAACATAACCTACCTGTCGTTGATATTACTTTTCCAGGGGATTTGGTGAATTCCTTCCATGATGAAACTCAGTGGGAACAAACTAGGTTTCCACCTAAATATAAAATCACAAATATTAAAACAAGACATATAAACTACAATGGTTACTAAAATAACTAAAATGTGAACTGAACACTCACCATAGAGCTCATAGGGATTAACATGCTCGCCTTTAGAACGAACATACCAAAGGGAGCACCATTGCATCAAACGATTGCAAATTCAATGGTTGAAGCTTGAAACTTGATCTTTGAAAATTTTTTTACTATCAATTACAGTTTGGATGATGGAAGTCCGATCGTTGGTGTTTTTGTTGAGGTAGAAGAAACCATGTATGATGAAAGTTAAAAAATATCGAAAGGTGAAGGGTAATATGGAAAGGGGGTAAGAATTTGACGTAAAAAGACTAAATGCCCCTCACGTGAGGGGCACATTGGGTTGATAACGGCCACAGTGACGGCGTTACAAAGGGACTGATTGTGACAGAATTTAAACCACAGTGGTTAAATCGGGCGTTTTTAAACTATTGGATTAAAAGCGTTATAATGACCAAACCACAGGGACGAAAAGAGTATTTACTCTTTATTTATTTATTTTATGTAAGTTTATGTTTATTTAAATTTCAATTATAACCTATTTTAAAAGACTTGAACTCACCATTAACATCATTCATAACCCCCTTTTAACCTCAACATAAAAAACAAGTTTTAGACCTTATTTTATTTGCTTATTCTTTAAAAATCTCAATTACAATTTTGTCTTTCATCCATTGGTTTTGAGGATTTTAAAAAATTTCTTTTACAAGTAATTCCAAGAATGTTTTAATACTAAGGTGATCATATATTGCGTAGATAATCTTATATTGCTTTTATATTATGCATTTGTATATGTTTCAATCATCATAACATCCAATTATTCTTATGACTTTATGTTATTATTTTATTATTTCTTCTATTAAATCTCTTTTATTTTAATCATTATCATTTGATTTAACCTTCTAACATTCACTAACCTTCTAGCAATCACTAACATTTCTAAATCAAGCTTACAACACGCTAACGTAAATAAAGAATCTCGTTTGCATTGGACGGTTATGCCGTCACATTCGGTTATCCATAAGATTGTTTTTCTATATGATAGCTATGCCGAATTCTCGAACATTCTTATAACCAAATGGAGTCTAATATACTATATATCGACATATTAAGATTTGTTTTAAGCCGTTGATGCTTTAACAATTTTAAAAGTGCACATAAGTGTCTTATAAAGTTTGACAGAATGTAGTCTGACTTTAACTAACCATAATTTGGTCATACAAGCTAAATTTGAGTAAATCAGACTCCAATATTAAATTTATCGAACCAACTTTTTAACGATAGTTTATACATCTTCAAAATCAATCGGAGACTCAACAACAGCCTTCACAAGATAAGTGCGCATTTCAATGCCTTCGTCTTGTGCTGCTGTTTTGACCTTTTTGGGTCCTTTCATAAAAATTTTCTTAATGAAAGTTGTTTGGGAGACTCTGGACTACTTAACTATAAACTTTTAAAATTTTATGTAACCGTTTAATATTTTAAAAATCTGTTCAAACACATACCAACTATTCTGGTTAGAAGCTAAAGTTATGCAATAATCTTTTTCAATCTAGCTTTCTCCTTTGGTATTCGCTAAACGTCCTAACTTTTTAATGAATTCCGACCTCAAGTTTTTATTTTTATTTTTTAGGATATCATCTTTGACTCTTGAACATCAAGCTTCTTTATGAACCCTACAACATCATTATTATATAATGTGAGTATTATTGGCCAATTTATATGTTTTATATTTTGGGAAAATCATGTGATTTATATTAATCATTGTTATTCATGTTATTCTATTCAAATTTAATTTTATACATGCTATGTTATTATTTGCAATTATGTGCGTTAGTTAGATAAACTAGAAGAGAACACAAGCATTATTTATGCAATCACAGTAACAATGATAGAACTACTGGGTTGACAAATTCACCCCATTTGTTAGTCGCGTGGTGGTTGAAACTGGAATTATTTATTCTATAAGGTTTCGTCTGCGAACCTAGTCAATTCAGTCATTGGGTGATTGTGTTGGTTTGTCTTTTATGTTATACTATTACATTATAAGTCTTGATATTGTCATGTGAATTGATTATTTTCAATCATTTTAATAAATATAAATTTATGCAAATCTGCGTTTACTCACCAACTATTTGTTAGCTGACTCGTATTTTTCACATGATTTCAGTAATACAGATTAGTGGATTGTATATACACATTTAGGACTTGTACTTAGTCATAATAAATATAATTTTATTTATGTGTAATCGAGTTTTTATTTGATTGCAAGTATTATTGATAAGTATTATTAATAAAAATAACATTTAATATTATTTCAACTTATTAATTCTATGTGCAATGAACCATCAATTCATTCATCCACCCTAATAATTCTGTCATGGTCGGGGTATGATACCTCGCCGCAAAGGGGTATCCAAAAGGCAAATGCCCTTAACTGACAGCAAACCTAAATCCGTAACAATCAACATCGACAAGACCATGCATCGACGACGATGGAGTAAAAGGCGGCGACGGTAGAGACAACGGCGGATGACCGGTGCCATCGCATGACACAAACGCCATGGCATATCAGATCTGATCGGGGCTACCTCAAGCAAAGAAGCGAGGACGACATTCAAGTGACCACAAAGACATCACCACTGAAAGCATCAACACATGCAAGCGACCACGCCGGCACCACCAACGAACAGTAGTGCGGCCATCTAACGAAACCACACAAAAGCACATCGGAACAGACCAGCCATCCTCAAGCACAAAAGGGACGAGACTTGCTAGCGGCCACAACCGACGACACCACCCTCACCATCATCGGCTTGAACCGAGATAAGGATGCCGAGATCCAAGAACCTTTAAGGTTGTAAAAAAAGCCTCTGACTGTGACAAAGAGGAGGGTGGCAAGTACCAAAAGCAACTTCGTAAGTCAAAACAATAATTAGGCAGGCGTTATGGCAGAGTAATGCCACCGTCTTAGAACCCGCCCCCTCTCTCTTTCTCTAAAAGGAGAGTTGCAGAGAAGATATCACATATAAAACACAATTGGGGGAGGAGGTCAAATGAAAAGCCTAGAAAGTTTTGTGGCCATACCACTAAGAAAAGAAATATCACTGCTGATCCAATTACTTTTTTCATATATAGAACGAATAATGTCACTAACATATCACCAATGATCATGTCTCCAACGGATTATCATCGACAGAGATGTTATTGGTCGTACTCATAACTTTTTCTTGTATAGTAGTATCACTAAAAGTTAATTATATAACTACTAGGTAGTATACCATGTATTACACGAGTTGAATAAATAAATACTAAATAAAAAAATTTAATTATAAAATAATGTTTGACACAGGATATAATTGAAATTACTTATAAGTAAAAATTATAAGTAATTAAATACTTTTTTATATTTTAATAAAGCAAGCATTTTGTTCAAAAACAAACCATTTTAAAAAAGTGTCATTTCTAAAAAAAAATTATTATAACTCTGAATTTTAATTATTTTATAAAAATTATATTATTTAGAAACACTGATTTTAAAATATTTTATATTTTTTAAAAATTTCTCTTTAGAAAATTTCTTATCTTAACAAAGTTGTTTAAGAATACATTTATAAACCTACCTCTTCTTTATTAATTAAAAAATCTAATTTAAAAAGAATTAAAGCCATTTGTATTATTTAATATGAGAGAGATGTGAGAAAATTAAAATTAGGAGCTTGATTTACCATGTGTTCACCAAAACTCTATTATAATACATAGTTGTTTGCTCTCAAACTTTAACTACATCCCAGACAAGTTAAAAAAGCTTTTTTAAATCTTCACAACGAGACTATAGTCTATGATAATAACCATAGATCAACCCCTAAATTTGCTAGCAACTCACAAGAAAAGATTTATAATTAGACAAAAGTAAATTAGTTTATTCCCTTTTTCATTGTCGAAAGACCATTTGGCCTCCCGACCCGAGATGAAAGTCGTTCCCTCGAAGACTTATCGAATCATTCGTGTCACCTTTCACCTAAAAACAGGAAAACGATCATGGCAAATGCTAAATATCAAGCAAGCACTTAAGTTTTGATTTAGAGTGATATTTTATGACTAAAAGTGCATTTTTGATGGTTGAAGACACTTGAAGTGCCATGATATGAAATTATAAACAATTTTTTATATTTAGAGAGTCAACTTGCAGTAACTCTTATGCTTAAATTATTATACTTTGACTATCTATAAGACTTAAGATGAATATTATGCTATCATTCTTTAATCATAAAAACAACATTCAGCCCTTACTTGAAGACTATATTTTGATCTTCTTATTATATATATTACTTAACTTTTCTCTTTTGACCATTTTCGTTGAGTTGATTATATTCCTTTAGGATACAAAAAAAAACTCTTTGAATAATTAAAGCAATCCTTCATATTAAACATCTCTTGCAACTTGCAAGTGTTCAACTCCTTGAACTAGAAGAGTACACCACAATGTTTGAAGGCTTTGTGGACATCAATTTAGCCCAAAAAAGTGGTTCACTAACGATTTTACGTTCATGCAGTCGTAGAACGCGTGCTAGGAAAGACAGTAACGACAATCGTGCCATATATCTTAGATATATAAGCAAAGAAATTCGAATCATACAACATAAGGATCATCAAAAACTACCTTTGTCATAAAAAAAAACAACGCTACATCCACAGTCACACATCCCCCCAAAAAAAATAGAGAAAAACACTTTAAAATTTGAGTTACACACTTATTTAATCATGCCCAAATTGCCATCACTGACATGCCTCCAGCCCCTAGAATAACTGCAACATATGAAATTGTTTGAAGTTCATATCATCTTGAAGCTTTTCCCCATGAAATCAGAAGCCAACAAATCCACCAGAGCCATATAATTCAGCAGCCCCGCCGACACCGCGTTCAACACTCCCACCACCACCAGCGCTGTCGGGCTATTCTCCTGGTACACATTCGACAGCCCGATCCCAAGCGCTATCCCAAAACGGAGTCGTCACGAGAAGAAAAACACCATCATTGCCTTCATCTTGTTTTCATAGTTCGCCTATAATACTATTCAAATTAGATCAACCAATATATAGTACTGTCTCAACTCAAAGTCGATACAATGTAATCATACACAAACAAACAAACATACAAACAAACAACGTACTTGAAGAATGCAATCACCTAGGCCCATTCCTTCAAAGAACTGATGGAAGCACAATGCAGCCACAAGAGGTCTTATGGTGCATACGTTGTCCGATTGCGCCCATCGATAGCCCGATCACGACCGAATGCACAACTATACCTAGCTCCAAACCTGCATATATATATGCAGCCATTAACCAACACAAGTCATATTAACAGTTTAGTGACCTTTATAACGTGTTACAAAGTTGGGTATGATTTTAATTTTTGTGAGGGTACCTGAGCAACCACGCGATACCGCCTCAACTGTGTCGCCGGATTATCGATCCCCGACGAACCATGACCGTTGCAACAACCGAGACTTTCATTCCGGATCATGGTTCTTGTTCCCTTGGCTAGGTGTTTTATACTTCTTGTACCAACTCATGGCGTATGATCAACCATCAACGTCGCGACAGCGGACAACATCGCGATAAACGTCGTGAATGGGAACATGCCCCATGGCTTTTCAGGCAAGCATTCGGACGTCAAACACTCAAACGAGTCGGGTAACACGTGCATGTATCCCGTTGCAAGGATCACACCCGAAGCAAACGCTTTGATCAACACGAAAAGCTTCGTGTCGGGGTGTAACGCGGGTACTGATCGCGATAGTATCGGTAGTGAGACGCCTAAAATGCAAGCAACAAGAATGGATGCAATGGCTATGAGTTTGAGGTTTAAAGATCTGGTTTTGCTGTGGCATGGGCCGTCGGTGGACCTCCGGCACTCCTCGTGGAGGGGTCGGGTGGTGCTCCGGCGGCATCGGCGCGGTGATACGGTGGTGTTATGGTGGCGATGGGAGGATGGAGATGATGAGGCAATGGAGATTTGCCATGAGTGATAATAATATAATTACGATTATAGTAGTAATAATAATAAATATTATTATTATTATTGTATGTGTGTTGTGTACGGAAGTTTAATTATGGGATGGTCAAAGATTATAGTAGGGTTTTGTTGGTTGTTATAGAGATTTAAGCAATGTTTTCACGGCCGGATCGGACCGGCCGGTCCTACCGGTTCAACCGGGATTCGGTGAGGTGAGCGGTCCGGTCGACACTGGTTCGTTAGTACAGATAAAACCGGCCGGTCGAAAGCGAGTCGCCGGTCGGAACGGAAAACCGGTCGGCCGGCGGTTGGAGTGGGGTTGATTTATTTCAACGTTAAGCCTCTTTTTCGCTGGATCTTCAGCGGAATCGACGAACTCGTTCTCTTTTTGTGTCGGATATACATTATCATCGGTAAAATTAGACTGGTTTTTGTCAGATCTGGACCAAATTTGAGCATATCTTTGTTGGATTTGAAAGGCATCCTTTGTATTTACGATCTGAAAGAAAGATTGAGCAGCGAGAATGGTAGTGCTGGGTTAAGAACTAATTCACGATGAAAATCTTTGAATGGTTGTTCACCGGAGTGATTGGGGAGTGAGAGGAGATGCTTATTTGAAGAAGATGACAACTGTGAAAAAGTGTGAAAAAGTATAAGAGACACGTAAATGACAACTGTGAAAAAGTAAATTGAAGAAAAAAGTCCACTCTTACTGCCATGACAAAGATATGCTATTTTTAAGATTTATTATATTCATTATTTAATCATTATCTTTTTATTTCATGATTTATAATTTTATACCTTAATATTATTATTCTATTCTTATAAACACACTTTTAATAATTATAAAATTAAAAATCCGGTTTTTAAATCCGGTCCGACCGGGAACCAGTAATCTGTCCGGTTCGACGTACGATCCGATTCTGAAAACATTGGATTTAAGGTTTAAGAGAATCTTTCAAGTTTGTGTAAATGACTATGTTGCCCTTGGTGAGAAGTGTTTACTGTTGGTTTGTGATGTAATTACTAGTGGTTAGGAGGGGTAGATTGGGGAAGAGTTTGGAAAGTGGCAAGATTTGCATGGCGTGTGCATGTCTTGAGTTAGAGTGTTTCTGGTTGCTTACGTGGCATTTGGTGGCTGCTGATGTGGCATTTAGTGGTTGATGACATGTCAAGAAATTTTGTCATATTAATATGCATATTACTACCTTAAACAACCCTAATGGCACATATGATTGTCGAAACCCTAATCCAACGTAAAACCTTAATTCCAAATTTATAAATCATAGACATCCTACGACTGTAACAAAAACCTAAAACCAATAATGAGATCATAATTCATATATCATTATTAGAATAAGGGTGAACAACAAAAATCAAACAATGAAACCAAAAGGAAATTTTAAATCAAACTTATCTTTGGTTTAAGTATTGTTATTGAAAACGACTAATTTTTAATTTATTACACTATAATATACATCATTTTATATTATATTTGAAATTAGAATATCATATATAACTTTAAGTAAAATAAAAGTAATAATGAAGTTTCAAGTTCTTTCATTTTAATCATCGAAGTTATTTTTCGCATCGAGAAAAAGTTGTGTTTTAGCATAAAAAGTTTAAAGTCTGGTTTTTAGTGATAGAGGTGCACACCCGACCCGGTTCCCCGACCCGACCCGATGACCGACCGGAACCGAACGGTTTGGAACCGGGTTTACCCCAAACGGTTCCAACCCGAAAAAACCCACCGGTTCAAACCCGAAAAAACCAATCGGTTCGGGACGGTTTTGATTTTTCTCACGCAAACCGGTTTGGACCCGGTTTGATCCAACCCGGTTTGGAAACCGTCCAAAAAACCCGGTTTGGAACGGTTTTGCCTTAAAAAGGTTTTTTTTTACCGTTAGAAAACGGCTATATGGCCATTGGGGGGTCTTTTTTGACCGTTTTTTCCAATTTTTTTGGACCATTTTGCCCTTATATGATAGTATAAATAGGTAGTGAGTGTAATGGTTTAATCACAACACTCAAAAGCTCAAAAACATGCTTAAAAACGTAAAAACGCTCCCTCACTCTCAACTTTCTATTCTCTCAATCTCTTGAATTTATAAACTAATTTGTTTGTATTGATTGTTGTGTATGTAATATCAAAAACGAAATACACATTCCATTGTTTGTCGTTAAAAACTCATGCAATACGAGACGTTAAAAAGTAAAAAACCCCTACTTTGTTTAAAAAAATTACATATTCATATTATCCTGCTCATATAGTCATATAATGAAACTGGAGTGACATGATTGACAAGGGGGAAGCATGGAGGTCTGCTACTGGATCACAATTTTTATTTTCGTGATCTTAAATTCTTTATAAAACATTTTTTTTACAAGACTAAACTCAAAGAGGCTAGGCGCCTTGATTGGATTTATGAGACAAAGTTAATATCATAGTGTAACAATTATATTTTATATTTTATCATTTTTAATCAAATGACATATTTAATATCTGTTATATCTACAAAAACATAGTTATTCTAATTTATATTTTATAAATTGAAAAATAGAATAAGAGAGAGGAATATCGATTTAATATAATAAACAACGTACATGTTGATTAAGATCTAGATTTTACATAAACATTAATGAAAGAGTTAACTCTATACTACAGATGTTCTAGATCGACGAATCAGCATACAATATTACTAATTTACTATAACGGTGATTAAACATTCAAATAAATTAATCATACTCTATTAGTATATTACTTCATCATCGCCGACAAAATATTTGATAAAATAAGCAATGTTTTCAAAACCGGATGGGACGTCGAACGAAATCTTACTGGTCCGGTGGTCGGATCGGATTAAGAACCGAACTACTCATAATTATATATATAGGATATTATATATAGTTATATATATAATTTATATAAGTAATTATGTGTATATTTATACTTAAATATAAAACAGTGGTAAGGCGGGGGACTGGATAATAGCCCAGCAGAAATATTTGTTTTTCGAGCCCCCTATACTTGGGCTCCGGGAGGAGGAGATGTAAGAAAAATCCTGTTTTCAGAACCGGATCGGACGTCGAACCGGAAGCCTTACTGGTATGGCGGTCGGACCGGTCAGACCGGTTGGACCGGATTTAACTATATTTTAATTATATTTATATATGTAATTAAATATAAGTAATTTATATATGATTTATACATATTTTATAGTTATATATAAACTTAACTATATTTGTATATCCGACGTACTAATTATGGTTTAACACCCCGACCCACTAAAATAAAAAAAAGGAATAAAAATTGAAAACCGGTCTGAACAGGCCCGGTTCGCCGGTCCAACCGCCGGTTCGGGTATGACGGCCGGTTCAACCTACCGAAAACGAACCACCCCAGACCGGAACGGACAGGCACCGATTCCCGGTCGAACCGGTCGGACCGGCCGGTCCGATCCGGTCTCAAAACAATGGAAAAATCACCAACTTGACGCTTAGCCCAAGTATCATATTTGGTTATCTACTAAAATCGTCCATGCAACACTCTAATTTATTGTTCAACGCTCTGTTTTCACCCATTAAAATCCAAAAAAAAAATAAAAAATCAAAATCCGGTCCGACCACCGACTCAGGATGAACAGGTCGGTCGAGCCCCTCTAAAATGAATTGTTGCGAACCGGTTCGGCCACTCCTCCTATTCCCAATCGAGCCAGTTGGACGGCTGTTCGATCTGTTAGACCGGCCTGTCCGATCCGGTTAGACCGGCCTGTCCGATCCGGTTAGACCGGCCTGTCCGATCGGTTAGACCAGCCTGTCCGATCCGGTTAGACGGCCTTTCCGATCCGGTCTTCAAAACAATGCAAATAAGAGATTTGAGGGAACAATTCAAACCATAACAAACTTCGTTTTAAAGAAAAATAATGCAGATTAATTTCATAGAAATTACAGTTAACCTTACTCATGGGTAGGGGTGTTCAAAAATATCCGAATCGAAACCGAATCCGAAATATCCGAAAATCTGAAATTCGGATATCGAAATTTCGGATATCCGAAAATTCGGATATCCGAGCTTCGGATATCCGAAATTTCGGATTAGGATTCGGATAGTGATTTTGAGAATTTTCGGATATTTCGGATATCCGAAATATCCGAAATATCCGAAATATCCATATAAAAATTTAAAAATATTAATATTAATTAAATATTTAAGATATTTTCGGATATTTTGGATATTTTAACAAACACTTTGGATATATAAATAAATTCAATAAAAATTTATTTTTTTAAAGTTTATTAAAAAATATATATTTTTTGAATTTCGGATATCCGAACGGATATCCGAATCCGAATCCGAAATTTCGGATTCGGATTCGGATGGTGAAATCCACTATCCGAAATTTTCGGATATCCGAAATTCGGATATCCGAAAATGAACACCCCTACTCATGGGTTACCTTTAAAGTTAATATTTGTATTAGATAAAAAATGTTTAAAATGATTAGTCAACATTGCATAATTAGATATCTACATTCAAATATATGTTTGGATTCCGCATACAGTAATTTCAAAAGTTGAATAGTCATATTGAAGAAGTAAGAAAAAATTTGGATTTGTTAAGGATTATTTTTAAAAAAATTAATTGTTTCCTTCTACGTGTTAATTACAATATTTTATTTTGTAAATTGTAAATATATTAGATTTGGTAAAATGAAAAGAATAACAAAAACCGGCTATATTATTAAAAATATTATTTTATATCCCTTGGTTAAATCTATCTAATACAATGGCCCTCGAAGGGTATATATAATACAAACCCCTCTGAAACTACCATTCACGTATATCCTTCATCAATTTCTCTCACAACAAAACACACGCTTTGTGTGTGTTTTGATCATCTTCTTGTCTCACAAGAAACCAGTTTAACTGCTTCTTGATCTTTTATGAAGATAACGATGATTTTTTTCTGGTTATTTGCATTGGTGGTGTGTTTGAATTTTTTGGTTATTTCTTCTTGTTCTCACAAGAAACCAGTTCCATTGTTGAATAATATCAATGGAGGAGGAGGAGTTATGGCTTTTCACAAGACTTATATGAACTATCAACTTTTGAGTACCACGAACGACGTAGAACAAGTTTATAGAACTGGATATCACTTTCAACCGAAACAGAATTGGATAATGGTATGTTTCCTCTTTATTAGTTATCTTGTAAATCTTGTAAATTGCATTCTGGTAAAAAAAAGAAAAAAAAAGAAAACTCTAACTGTTTTAAGTTTTAACTGTCTCATAGTTATAGACAACACTATGAATACCCTAATTATCATTCCTAAAATTGATATTGATCCATCAACAAAAATCATCACTATTAGAAGACGATATACCAAGGGACTATATCTAACAGATCTCTATATGGTAATCGTTTTACATTGAATTCCTGATCGATACTACTCGATCGTGGTGAAAGTTATTAGGTTTATAGCGATATACTTTTCTTATTTGAAAAACTTTGTTTTATTTTTGCATGTGAATATTATGTTGTGAATTCTGGTGGTTGTTGTTGTTTAAAATGGTTGAATGGTTCAATAGTCATATTCAGTTCCATATATAAATACATGTATATAAATATTTGCATGTTAGATCGGTCATCTTCCTATAGTTTCTTGCTATTGTTTTTAAATTTTAAATATATGTTTTTTGCATTTCAATTAAAGTTATTATACTGTGTATATTTATGTGTGTTATGACTTTTAAAATAGCTAGAAATTAACAAAATAAGTCAAATGTAGTTTATGTGTGCATATTCATTTTCTTTTACAATTAAAATCTATTTTGTATTTATGTTGAAAATTTCCACACTGAAATCCAAAAATGACCATATATAATTTCTTTATGGACATCAACTTGGATTACAAAATCTATTGAGTCAGATTTTCAAAGTCAACTTTCTTGAAGTTATTTGCAGATGTATTTTCACACCCTCAATTTCTACAAACGGGATTTTATCGTTAGGCGTGTGACATACCAGGATCTCAGACACGGTCATATCAAACGTCACTATATGAGTTTTAAAAATAAGCGTTTGATTTAAATCAGAGTACATAAAAGAAATGAATAACAGTACGGAAATGTAAAACTGAAATGCAAACAATACTGAAAGTCTGAAAATATTATGCCAAAACAAATATTCAATGCAACTAAATGAAACTGATGAATGAATGTCCTGAGTGCGTCCTTAATCGTGCATCATGAGCTTAAGCGTTCCTGTGACCTGAGAAAACATGCTAAAGTGTGTCAACATAAAGTTGGTGAGTTCACAGGTTTTATCACAGATAAAAATGTTTGAAACCGTTTGAATGTTTGTAACTGTTCGACTGTTCGAAACTGTTTGACTGTACGTAACTGTTCGACTGTTCGTAACTGTTCGACTGTTCGAAACTGTTCGACTGTTCGTAACTGTTCGACTATTCGTAACTGTTCGACTGTTTGTAACTGTTCGACTGTTTGTAACTGTTCGACTGTTTGTAACTGTTTGAAATGGTATCGTAATTAAAGCATATCGATAGGTAGCTAGCCTATAATCATGTTACTTAGCGTCTCGAACCGAAGCTGACTGTTTGCGTGTCCTATATGTTTGTTGTTTCCCAGTCACGTCTCACAAGACAGTGACAAATGTTAGGTTAATAATGCACCCGTTTGACCTCCAATCAAGCTAGCGCGACTAGCCCGGGGGGGGGGTTTGTCAGACCCAGTAGCACTACTCAGAATTACCTCGCTAATCCCATTACTAACGGTTCGAGAGTGTCAGGACTGTTTGTATGTTTGCACTAACGTAACAGACGATATCAATAATACTAAAACCATTTATAAAATATGTTTGCATGTTTTCTCCCCCAAAAGGAAGAAAGTAAAATAGGGGCCGTGGAACTCACCTTAAATGTGAAGAAAATAACTTGAACAAAAACTTCAAAGAGTGCGGGTAACGAATGATCAAACGCCTATAATTAATTACAATAAAAGAATCTTAAGACGAGTCAAAAGGAAATTGATACGTTCGGTCGAGTTCGGGTTCGAAGCGCGACACACACTAAAGTATACATATTAGTTTTATATATAGTTGGTTTGCTAACTAATTAAAGCATGCCATCCTCGTTTTGTCACGGCACAATAGTATTATTAATAATGATAATAAACTAATAATAATAATAATATTATTAATAATAATAATAATAATCATAATAATAATAATAATAATATTAATAATAATAACAACACACACCACACACACCTAAACACACACTCACGCACACTGCATACACAACACACACCCACACCCCTAAACGCACACATACAATATATATGCATATACACGGGCTGCACACACATATATATACATACACACTCACTATATATATACAACATACCCACGCACGTATACAAGCATATATACTCACGGTCACATACATACACATATATACAAGCATATATACATACACGGTTACGTACAGACACACTTATGCATACAACATACACGCACATATATATATATCAAAGGTGCACACACATACATGCATATACATATACTCGCGACACACCCATATGCATATATATATACACGGCGACACACATACAACACATATATACACTGCTGCGCACACTTTGACATCTATATATACATATGCACACGGATTATATACATACATACCCACTGTCGCACACATACGTATATATACAGGCATATATACACGCAGGTACATACATACGCATATACATACGCGCACAATGGCCGCGTGCAGGGCCACCGCGTAGCCCGATTCAACCGAACAAAACACGAATTCGAAACGTAACGATACGAAACAAGACGATACGAAGTGCTTACTGACGAGACCGTGTTACGGTGCGAGGACGATGATCGATGGTGCTCCGCGGCGGCTTAACGGTGGCAAAACGGGCTGATTTCGGTGGTGAAATGGTGATGATTTGCGAGAGGGAGGGAGAAGGCAGAAGGTTGGGTCGGATGAGGGGGGTGAGAGGGAGATAAGGTGGGTTGGTTAGTGGGGGAGGAGATATGTGATAGTGGGTTCAAAGTGGAGTTGTTTGAGGTAGTGGTGTGGTCGAGAGTTTGAAAGTTGCATATATATAATTTCCATATTTGCGGTTTAGCCCCCGAACTTTCAATTAATTAATCCCTCAAGTTTAATAAAATTACAATTTAAACCCTCAATTTAATAATAATAATAATAATAATATTAATAATAACAAAATTTTATTAATATTAATAGTAAAATTAATTGCATTTTTAGTAACTAATTCTATTATTTATAATTTACACAACATTAAAATCGATGTGCAAAATGAATGAGACAAGAATTTTGAGGTCAAAACGAATTAATTACGCGACAAAGTATATGCACAATGAGAGTTAACGTGTGTCATGTTAATTGACGGACCTGTCGGTGACAGATGTCACAGTATCCCCTTGTTGAAGAAACTTTCGTCCCGAAAATTAGAAGATTGGGTTAGCATAGAGCGCCAGATTAACAGCAACGATAGAAGGTCAGAAGCTCGCTTAAGATAGGGTTTCTTGAATTTCTTAAGAAGTAAATGTATGATCCTTGAAAAATTATGGGTATTTCTTCTTCATTTGATCCTCGCGTTCCCAGGTGACTTCCCCTCGCTTTGAGTTTCATCTAACGCGCACAATAGGGATCTTGCTGCGCTTTAGGGTTTTGACTTCTCGATCCATGATCTCCACTGGTTCTTCAACAAAACGAAGCTGTTCATCGATTTCTAGTTCCTCCAATGGAACGAAAAGTGATTCATCGGTTAAGCACTTTCTTAGATTTGATACGTGAAACACATGTGTATTCCACTGAGCTCTTCAGGCAAGTTCAGTAGATAAGCTACTGGGCCAACCCGTTTGACAATCTCAAATGGTCCCACGCACCTAGGGTTCAGTTTTCCACGTTTCTCGAAACGTATCACACCTTTCCAAGGTGACACTTTCAAAAGTACCTTATCATCAATCTGGAATTCCAATGTTTTACGACGCTTATCAGCATAACTCTTCTGTCGATCACGTGCTGCTGCCATACGGTTATGGATTTGCACGATCTTCTCAGTTGTCTCGTGCACAAGTTCAGGACCGGTAAGTTGACTTTCTCTAACTTCCGCCCAACAAATAGGTGATCGGCACTTACGCCCATACAATGCCTCAAATGGAGCAGCTTTGATCGATGTGTGATAGCTATTGTTGTAAAAGAAATTCAACTAGTGGTAAGTGAGTTTCCCAATTGCTGCCAAAATCAATCACGCAAGCGCGTAACATGTCTTCCAAAGTCTGGATCGTACGCTTACTCTGGCTGTCAGTCTGAGGATGATATACAGTGCTCATATCTAACCGCGTTCCCAATGATCGTTGTAAAGATTACCAGAAATGAGAAGTAAATTGAGCGTCACGATCAGAGATAATGGAAATTGGCACACCATGCTGAGAGACTATTTCTCTTAGGTAAATATGTGTTAACTTCTCCATTCTATCAGTATCTCTGATTGGTAAGAAGTGTGCGGATTTCGTCAAACGATCTACAATCACCCAAATGGTATCGCATCCGCTGGGCGTCCGAGGTAGTTTCATGATAAAGTCCATAGATATCTGCTCCCACTTCCATACTGGTATTTCTGGTTGTTGAAGTAAACTAGATGGTCGTTGATACTCCACCTTAACCTTAGAACAGGTTAAGTATCTGCTTACGTAAGTGACAATGTCAGCTTTCATGTTCGGCCACCAGTAAAGGGCCTTTAGATCGTGATACATCTTGTCCGAACCCTGATGAATAGAATACCGTGACTTATGAGCTTCGTCCATTATCATCTCTCGTAGGTATCCATACAAAGGAACCTATATTCGGTCCATGAAGTAACGGATTCCGTCAGATTTGATTTCCAGTTGCTTCTCCATGCCTCGTAGTGATTCGGCTTTCACGTTCTCACCTTTCAATGCCTCCCGTTGAGCACTACGTATCTGATTGGGTAAACCAGTGTGAATGGTGAGTTGTAATGCTCGAACTCGCTTCAGCTTAGGTGTCTCCTTTCGACTTAAGACGTCGGCTACTACGTTAGCCTTACCCGGATGATATTTGATTGCACAGTCGTAGTCATTCAACAACTCGACCCAACGACGTTGTCTCATGTTCAGCTCCTTCTGTTCAAAGATGTGCTGGAGACTCTTGTGATCGGTGTAAATGGTGCACTTGGTACCGTACAAGTAGTGTCTCCATATCTTGAGCGCAAACACAACGGCTCCCAACTCTAAGTCATGTGTCGTGTAGTTTTTCTCGTGAACTTTCAATTGTCGGGAAGCATAAGCGATCACTTTCTCGCGTTGCATTAGCACACAACCGAGACCTTGAATAGAAGCATCACAATAAACTAGAAAATCGTCTGTTCCCTCAGGTAGGAATAGAATCGGTGCCGTACAGAGTTTCTGCTTCAGAACCTAAAATGCGAATTCTTGTTTGTCACCCTAATTGTACGCAGTGCCTTTATGAGTTAACGCGGTGAGAGGTTGAGCAATCTTTGAAAACCCTTCGATGAATCGTCGATAATAGCCAGCCAACCCAAGAAACTGTCGTACCTCAATCGGAGTCTTAGGTGTAGCCCAGTTCTTGATGGCTTCTATTTTTTTTTGCCGGGTCAACATGTATTCCATTCTCATTGACCACATGACCCAAAAATTGGACCTCTTATATCCAGAAGTCACACTTTGAAAATTTAGCATACAATTGTTCTCGTTTCAGCAGCTCCAGAATCAGTCTAAGGTGTTCCTCGTGTTCTTCCTTATTCTTTGAATAAATAAGGATGTCATCGATGAAGACAATGACGAACTTGTCCAAATAGGGTTTGCACACTCGGTTCATGAGGTCCATGAAAACCGCTGGCGCGTTGGTTAACCTGAATGGCATAACCAAAAACTCGTAGTGGTCATACTAGTTAAGTCTACTGGAAATACTTCCGGGAAGTCTCTGACAACTGGAATATCTTTAACACGTTTCTCATCCGCCTTCTTCTCTGTAATTAGTGTCAGTAGAGAGAATATCACTTATCATGAGACATTTATGCACCTTCACATTTGAGATGATGCCAACCACCACACCAACCCTGTCGCCTTCTATCGCAGGTATTCCACCACTAAGAAGAGGTAACTTAATTAGTTTGTTTCCACCAATGATCTATGTTTGGTTTTTGGACAACCCATCCATTTTGACCATGACATCGTAGTTACCATGGGTAATAGAAATCAGACTTATATCGAACGAATGTCTAGACACACCTAGATCACAACTGCCAAGCACACGGGTGGCGGTTATAATTGTACTTGCTATTTATAATGGAAAGGCAGAGATGAAATGAACGAGGTCGTCATAATATCTTGTTATTTGGTCCTACGCCAAACGTAGTTAGCCGGAAAAATCCGATTGTGTCCCACCACTAGGGAACAAGCAAATATAATGTACGCTTAAACATGATAAATATCAAATGAAATGAATGTTGGAATGCTCAAATTATCAAGATTCTAAGTCTTATGAACAATTCAATGAACAAGGACTACACGCGCCAAGAATATTATCACCTTATTGTAACTCTTGAAGATCTGGCACAATGTAGATCGATAGTGTTACACGAACATTGAAATGCTAAAAAGAGCACGTCTCATAGATACTAGGGCTAATGTCATAACACGAGTCTCATTAAGGCTCGGGGTAAATGAGAACTTTCATACTAGTAGGAATGAAGGATTTGTTTGCATATCGATAAGTGAGGTTTTATGAGAACCGAGACCTCATGTCTCCAAGTATAGAAATGAAAATTTGTACTGATTATGACCGTTATCACCGGATAGAGTTGCCAGAATTCTCATGCACGACAAAGTACAATTACTTGTGCACCCGTGATTCTAATTTGCTTTGCATGGTCATTCATGGTTCCTCCCATTCGAGATAACATACCTTGTCAAATACCGAGTGCTATCTGTTAAGACTAGCGAAGATGATAGGGCATGTTGGAAGTAGAAACAAGTACAATAGAGTTGGAAAAGTAATGTGCGTTGTTCTCCTTGTTTGTCATCGTTAGGTTTGTCGTGTGTGTTAGAAAAGAGTTCCGTGTTCCCAAGTGGTAATGTTAGGTTTAAGTTGTCGTTGCTTCAACTCCGAGAGTGAAGAAACAGATGTAGATGTTGGAAGTAAGCAAGCGGGACACTCCACCCCTCTGTTCGTCGAGGATGATACAGGTGACATAGATAGTACGGGTAATGTTTGATCGTTCAGTAATGTAATGTTAGCATGCCAGGAGAATGTTCATACAATAGTTGCAATCATGTAAGAGTGTCTGTGCAATACTAGTGTTGTGTCTAAGGCTATAGTCTAGATGCAAATGCAACCCTAGTTCTCTATAATCAGTGGCTCTGATACCAATCTGTAACACCCGGCCTCTTATACCAACAATATTGTCCGCTTCGCACACGAGGAGATCACGGATTTGCTTTTGGTTGCCCGGGTGAAAACTTCCCAGGGAGGTCACCCATCCCTGGATTGCTCCCACCTGAGCACGCTTAACTGTGGAGTTCTCCTCTCATCCACAGCCAATACGCCCAAAACGCGTTGTTGATATTAGAGGTCAGACATTCCTTATGAACCAGGAATCTCTCCTGTCCACGGCCGATATGGGATATGTGTAGGGTGTCACAAGCACCCCGTGTTTGGACTCATCGTCCTCGATGAGCCCGAGAAGTCACCATCCTTGGTGAGGTATGTCCCACACCCCGAACGGCACAGGAGTGGCTCTGATACCAATCTGTCACACCCTCAATTTCCACAAACGGGGTTTTACCATTAGGCGTGTGACATACTAGGATCTCAGACACGGTCATATCAAACGACACTATATGAGTTTTAAAAATAAACGTTTGATTTAAATCAGAGTACATAAAAGAAATGAATAACAGTGCGGAAGCGTAAAACTGAAATGTAAACAATACTGAAAGTCTGAAAATGTTATGCCAAAACAAATATTCAATGCAACTAAATGAAACTGATGAATGAATGTCCTGAGTGCGTCCTTAATCGTGTATCATGAGCTTAAGCGTTCCTATGACCTGAGAAAACATGCTAGAGTGTGTTAACATAAAGTTGGTGAGTTCACAGGTTTTATCACAGATAAAAATGTTTGAAACCGTTTGAATGTTTGTAACTGTTCGACTGTTCGAAACTGTTTGACCGTTCGTAACTGTTCGACTGTTTGTAACTGTTCGACTGTTCGAAACTGTTCGACTGTTCGTAGCTGTTCGACTGTTTGTAACTGTTTGACTGTTTGTAACTGTTCGAATGTTTGTAACTGTTTGAAATGGTATAGTAATTAAAGCATATCGATAGGTAGCTAGCCTATAATCATGTTACTTAGCGTTTCGAACCGAAGCTGACTGTTTGCATGTCCTATATGTTTGTTGTTTCCCCGTCACGTCTCGCAAGACAGTGACAAATGTTAGGTTAATAATGCACCCGTTTGGCTAGCGCGACTAGCCCGGGGGGGGGGGGGGTTTGTCAGACCCAGTAGCACTACTCAGAATTACATCGCTAATCCCATTACTAACGGTTCGAGAGTGTCAGGACTGTTTGTATGTTTGCACTAACGTAACATGCGATATCAATAATACTAAAACCATTCATAAAATATGTTTGCATGTTTTATCCCCCAAAAGGAAAGAAAGTAAAATAGGGGCCGTGAAACTCACCTTAAATGTGAAGAAAATAACTTGAACAAAAACTTCAAAGAGTGCGAGTAACGAATGATCAAACGCCTATAATTAATTACAATAAAGAATCTTAAGACGAGTCAAAAGGAAATTGATACGTTCGGTCGAGTTCGGGTTCGAAGCGCGACACACACACTAAAGTATACATATTAGTTTTATATATAGTTGGTTTGCTAACTAATTAAAACATGCCATCCTCATTTTGTCACGACACAATAGTATTATTAATAATGATAATAAACTAATAATAATAATAATATTAATAATAATAATAAACTAATAATCATAATAATAATAATAATAATATTAATAATAATAACAACACACACCACACACACCTAAACACACTCACGCACACTGCACACACAACACACACACAACACACACAAACACACACACCCCCCTAAACGCACACATACAATATATATGCATATACACGGGCTGCACACACACATATATATACATACACACTCACTATATATATACAACATACCCACGCACGTATACAAGCATATATACTCACGGTCACATACATACACATATATACAAGCATATATACATACACGGTTACGTACACACACACTTATGCATACAACATACACGCACATATATATATCAACGGTGCACACACATACATGTATATACATATACTCGCGACACACCCATATGCATATATATATACACGGCGACACACATACAACACATATATATACACTGCTGCGCACACTTTGACATCTATATATACATATGCACACGGATTATATACATACATACCCACTGTCGCACACATACGTATATATACAGGCATATATACACGCAGGTACATACATACGCATATACATACGCGCACAATGGCCGCGTGCAGGGCCACCGCGCAGCCTGATTCAACCGAACAAAACACGAATTCGAAACGTAACGATACGAAACAAGACGAAACAAAGTGCTTACTGACGAGACCGTGTTACGGTGCGAGGACGATGATCGATGGTGCTCCGCGGCGGCTTAACGGTGGCAAACGGGCTGATTTCGGTGGTTAAATGGTGATGATTTGCGAGAGGGAGAGAGAAGGCAGAAGGTTGGGTCGAATGAGGGGATGAGAGGGAGATAAGGTGGGTTGGTTAGTGGGGGAGGAGACATGTGATAGTGGGTTCAAAGTGGAGTTGTTTGAGGTAGTGGTGTGGTCGAGAGTTTGAAAGTTGCAAATATATAATTTCCATATTTGCATTTTAGCCCCCGAACTTTCAATTAATTAATCTCTCAAGTTTAATAAAATTACAATTTAAACCCTCTATTAATTAATAATAATAATAATAATATTAATAATAACAAAATTTTATTAATATTAATAGTAAAATTAATTGCATTTTAGTAACTAATTCTATTATTTATAATTTACACAACATTAAAATCGATGTGCAAAATGAATGAGACAAGAATTTTGAGGTCAAAACGAATTAATTACGCGACAAAGTATATGCACAATGAGAGTTAACGTGTGTCATGTTAATTGACGGACCTGTCGGTGACAGATGTCACAGTATCCCTTTGTTGAAGAAATTTTCGTCCCGAAAATTAGAACATTGGGTTAGCATAGAGCGCCAGATTAATAGCAACGATAGAAGGTCAGAAGCTCGCTTATGTATTGAGCTATTAATTTATAAACTGATATGTATTTTCTATTAGATTACTAAGGAAGAAATTAAGCAAGCATAAAACTTCTTAAAAAAATGTTGCTTTTAGACAAATAGAAATTTTATTAATAATTCATGAATCATGTGAGGAGAAAAGAAAAAGAAAGATTTCATGTTGGTGAAGTTATTATTGTACAGGTTAAAAAATGTTGCTTTTAGAAGCGATTAGAAATAAGTATATATATAAAAGTGTTCATTTTATTATTTCTAGAAATTGATATGAAAATTAATTATAATTATAACAAATAAAGCGAAAAAAGAGGACTATCGACCAATTCCTCCAGCTTAATCTCTTACCCCACGTGCTTTTTATTATTATTTTTGTATCTAGTTTTTAGCCTAGAATTTTATATAAATTCTACTTTTTATTTGAAAAACAAAGCCAAGTAACACGCTCAAACTAATAAGTATATGTTGTAGTTTAAGCAATTTAATGTATAAACATAATTAGATTTAAAATATCAATTTGAGTAAATTATCTATGAAAATCATACACTTAATTTTATTTAATATTTAAATCAATAAACAAGTTGGATATATTTTGAATAGTCAACTAGACGATCCAATTGACAATCACATATCTATTTGAATGTAATTATGTTATTTTCATTATTAGTTTATACATTAGTTTCTCTTTTCATTAAATCTAATTTACGATCACTTTATACTTTTTTTATATTATGTCACTAATCACGGGTTCTTTTTTTTCTTTTTTGCATGATGTGGACAATCTACTTAGACCCTAATGGTGAGTTTATTTATCTATTTTATTGAAGCTTAATATATTAGAATATATTATTTATGAGTAATATAGTTTTTAACTAATAGCTATATTATTTACACAGCGCCTATGTTTTACAAGGGATACTATCATTTGTTTACCAATATAATCCAAAGGGTGCAACTTGGGGTAATATTGTATGGGCACATTCGGTATCAAAGGACATGATCAACTGGATTGCATTAGAACCAGCAATCGTGCCATCAAAACCTTTCGATAAGTATGGTTGCTGGTCTGGCTCGGCCACAATCCTCCCAGGAAACAAACCTGTTATTTTGTACACGGGAATTATTGCCCAAAAGCCTATACCAGATTACCAAGTTCAAAATTACGCAATACCTGCCAACTATTCAGACCCGTTTCTTAGGGAATGGATAAAACCCGATGACAACCCGATAGTGAAACCAACTTATGAGAATGTGTCATCCTTTCGTGACCCAACGACGGCGTGGTTCAACAATGGTCATTGGAAAATGGTCGTAGGAAGTAAGCATAACCGCCGAGGTATTGTCTATTTGTACAGGAGCCGAGATTTTGTTAAGTGGACCAAAGCTAAGCATACCCTTCACGACAAACCAAATACTGGTATGTGGGAATGCCCGGACTTTTACCCAGTGTCAACCCGTGGAACAAACGCAGTTGAAACCTCAGCACTTGCAGGAGGAATTAAACATGTTTTAAAAGTCAGTCTTGACATTACTAGGTTTGAGTATTACACGATTGGGACTTATAACCCGATCAAGGATAAATATTACCCTGACAACACTTCTGTTGACGGTTGGGCTGGATTAAGATACGACTACGGGAACTTTTATGCATCAAAGACGTTTTTCGACCCGGCCCAAAACGGAGAATTCTTTGGGGTTGGGCTAATGAGTCCAGCACTAAGCTAGAAGATACTGCAAAGGGTTGGGCTGGAATTCTGGTAATTTTTATATTTTTATATATAGAGTTCTTTTATATTTATATATGATGATTAATGACTAAATTATAATTTATATATATTTTTATTTTTATGTTGTAGTTGATTCCACGTATGGTGTGGTTGGACCCTACTGGAAAACAATTGTTGCAGTGGCCAATTCATGAACTTAAAACATTAAGAGGTGAGAAAGTGGACCAAAGTAATGTGAAGCTCAACAAGGGTGACACTGTTGAAATCAAAGGAATTACTGCTGCTCAGGTTTCTAATATTTGCATTACATGTAGTAAATTTGATTTGGTCATGTTAATGTGACACATTTGTATATAACTATTGGTATAATACAGGCGGATGTGGAAGCAATCTTTACATTTTCTAGTTTGGATGAAGCTGAGACGTTTGATCCAGAATGGTCTAAGTTGCCCTCTGAAAATCTTGCATTGGAGATATCGGTATCACGGGTACGAAACAAGGTGGGTTAGGGCCTTTTGGGTTCTTAACTTTGGCCTCGAGCAAACTCGAAGAGTACACTCCTGTATTTTTTAGGGTTTACAAGACTACTGAAAACAAGCATAAGATTCTTATGTGTTCAGACGCCAAACCGTAATATATCTCTCTCTTTTAATTATTATTAACTTGTTATATTTTAACTAATCTATCATGTTATCATGTATATCTTAGCTAACTTATTTTGATATTTATTATGTTTTGTTTTGTCACAGTTCAACACTGAACAAGGATGTTTATAGGCCATCATTTGCGGGCTTTGTGGACGCCGATCTAGCTGAAAAGAAGCTTTCCTCAAGAGTTTGATCGACCACTCGGTTGTAGAGAGTTTTGGGGAGGGTGGAAAGACGGTTATAACTTCCAGGGTTTACCCCACACTAGCGGTGAACGAAAATGCACATCTGTATCTATTTAACAACGGTACCGAGACAATCACCGTCAAGAGAGTGGATGCCTGGTCGATGAAGAATCCATATGTCATGAATTAAATGAATTGAAGTTTAATTAGTGGAGAACTTAATTACGAAGTACTTTGATTATGTTATTAATTGTATTGGGGATTGATTACATTCTTAGTAATTTTTCCGGAACCTTTATTCACATAACATGTACTTTATTCTTATTTAATTTTATTTCATGTTTTTTTATAATAAAAGAATACATCAATCGGCAATCACCACGTGCTGGGGGTTCTAATTGTTTAGTTCATATATATACACCAATGTTTGATATATTTATACTAAAAGACTAAAAGAATATAAATTGTTTTGACAAGTTAATACAATTTAAAATCAGGGATGACACAAATCACTACTAGAAAAAGGTTTTTTTTCAAGCCACCAAAGGCATTCCATTTGTTTACTATCGAAAGACCATTGTCCTCCCGACCCGATATGAAAGTCGTCCCTCGAAGACTTATCGGATCATTGGTGGGTTCTTTCACATAAAAAAAACGATCATGGAAAATGCTAAATATAGCAAGCACTTAAGGTTAGTTTGGAGTAGTTTTTATGATAAAGTGCCATTTTGGATGGTTAAAGCGCAATAATATGAAGTTATAAACAGTTTTCTATATTTAAGAGTCAACTTGCGGTAACTCTTTAAGATGATTATGCTTATCAATCTTTAATCATAAAAACAACATTTAGCCTTTACTTGAATACTATATTTCGTAAATCTTTTGTCTTTTCACATTTTCGTTTGAGTTAATTTATATTCCTTTAGGATACAAATAAATTAAAACTCTTTGCAAGCAATTCCTCATATTTAAATATATCTTATAATTCGTAAGGGTTCAACTCCTTGAACTAGAAGAGTACGTGCAAGACAACGTTTAAAGGCTTTGTGGACATCAATTTAGCCCCCAAAAAACTGTTCACAAATTATTTTTACGATCATTCAATCGTAGAATGCGTGCTAGTTTAGAAGGACTGACTGTCTATTGTTATGTACTTTAGTGTAATTGGATTGACTATGATCAATGTGATCATAATATTTATTAAACATGCAAAGAGACGCGAAGTGCATACTTGTTTAAGTTTATTGTGATATAACCTCTTTAGGGGCAAGACACTAAGCAATGAGGGTTCCAAGTGGGCGACGCCCATTTGGGCAGGGTGCAAGGAAACACCAAATTTTGTACACGTCTGTCAAATTCTGTCAATATTAGGGCCTAGCAGAGGGTGATATTAGAAGTGATCAAAGATTAAAAGATTATGAGCAGTTTAGCTATTGAAAAGACAGATATGTACTTTTATTTATACATAAATATTATCTGGTTGTAAATAAAGCAAAGTATCGTGTATATGAAACACTTGCCTCATGCCTCACGCCTCGACTTTCAAAGCCTAAAAGCATCAGAGTGCCTAAAGTTTTTTACGCCAAGGGCGCATTTATTTATTATACAAAAAACGCAAAATGAAGGGGTAATTAATTACTTAATTGCTATGGCCACACTTCTTCTTCCTGATGTTTAGAGCCCTTAAGTGCAAACGAGCATAACACCTATAACGCGATTTAAACGATGAATATTTAAAGGAACGTGTTAGGTCTAGATTGTATAGGGCTAGATCAATTTTGTATAGCCTTAGTACTTGAAAATCAAGTCTTGTAATTAATACTTGTAACAGTCAAAATATATATATATATGTGCTTTGAATCTATAGGATAACCCCATATATATGTGTGTTGATTTGTGACTTGACAGGGAAAAACAATATACTTGGACGGATTCATGGAATTGACCCAAGTGTAGGAAACATCTATGGATGAACAATTTTGTTAATCCGTAGATATGTTTCTTACAAGACCAAATGACCAAGTGAATGTTCCTGCGGATGATCAAGGACCATGAAGTGAAGACTCCTACGGAAGAAGAATTTCCTACGGAAGAACAACACTCCTACGGAAGAGCAAATCATCTACGGAAGAACAAATGTTCTGCGGACGACAAAGTTTCCGCGGAAGATCATTATACTTGTGCTATTGGAAATTCCAAAAAGTCAAACAAGTCAACTCAATCAATAACAAATCCCGAGAGATCCGGTGTTTCCTTAACCGACTCAAATCATCTATAAATATGAGTCCTAGGTTTCACATCTCTGGGAACACAATCAATCAATATTACGGCTGTCGAGTTACATCATTGTGCAACCCTAACCGCCGTCACATCAACGTTAAACATTATTCGATTCACAGAATTGATTGTTCATAGTCATTCATTATTATTCTTTTGTAATCATTACATTATAGTTAATGAAATACATTTGAATTATTATTGATTTCGCATTTATTGTGTTTCTGTGGTTGTGTTCATCATTAATCATTACAAACAATTAAGCGTCAATTAGTGATAATTCCGCGGTCATTAAATTGATTTATTTTAATACTGATAATTCCTGAATCGCGATCCTTGGATTCACAGGTGGTATCAGAGCCATGGTGCTCATTGATTTAGATCAATTGATCTATCAGTATTAAAATTGTTTAATTGATTTTCAAACAATTAAATCAACGACTTGTCGTTCAGCAAGCATTGTCTCATTGCTTGTTTGATTTAGATCTATATTCAAATCAATTGAATACTAGATCTGCGTCTTTGATAGATTTATCAATTTTAGCATTTAATTTTGATTAATTCTTTGTATTAAACATGAGTACTTTGGTTGGAGGATCGTATCAACCGCCAAAGTTGGAAACCAAGCTGATTTTAAATCCTGGAAGATCAAGTTCAGGAATCATGTGAACTACACAGATTCTGACTTGTGGGAGTCCATCACACAAGGTCCTTATATTCCACCCACTCTTGGGCCGGATTATAATGACAAAAATCAGCCAATCAGCACTAAAGACCTGCCACCTGATGATGTCAAGAAGGTCAAAGTCGATATTAAAGCATACAGCTTGCTTAGTATGGCTTTACCAGAAGAAATCTTGATCAGATGTGAAAACTACAAGACAGCAAATTCCCTGTGGAAGATACTCCACACTCTCTGTGAAGGGAGTGATGAGATCCGAAGCATAAGGAAAGACACCCTTAGATCACAATATGAAACTTTTCATCATATTGAGTGTGAATCAATTCCTCAGCAACTCCATAGATTTATACAACTTGTTACTGAGATGAACATCTTGGAGTTAAAATATACTACTGAGGAATTAAACAAGAAGATGCTCCATACTTTGCCTGAAAGTTGGAAGCAAACTGTCTCCATGTTCAAGAATACAATAGATCTCAAGACAACTGGTCTGGATACATTGGTTGCTAAGGTAGAAGCTCTTGAACTGGATGAACAATCAAGAAACAAGAGTGTGAGAACTCATGCCTCACCTTATCACTTCAAGGAAACCAAAAATGCTGGAAGTGCATTCATCTCAAACAATGAAATTGATAACTCTTGTACTTTGAGTGATGATGAAGAGGAAGTTAGTTTCTATGCATCCAAACCCACTAAGAAATCATCTCAAAGTAAAAGTCAAAAGGAAAAGGGAAGATCTGAAGAGAAAAGGAAACATCAGCCACTGCAAACTCTTCTCAACATAACAAACAATCAGAACCAATAACTGTGATATTGGATTCTGAAGAACAAAAAGCAGCTTTGCAGCTTTTAGTTCTATCTTTCAAGCATATCTTGGAAATTCACTCACATCAGCAAACATCTGTCAGCAAGATTTGGAGGAACTCCCTCCTGATGTAGTAGAAGAGATGGATCTACAATGGCAGATGGCAATGATTGCTTACAGAGCTAAGCAATATCTGCGGAGAAATAAAAATCTGGCAGCAGCAAGCAAAACATCAAAGATGGTGTTGATAAATCAAAAGTCAGATGCTTCAAGTGCAATCTCTATGGTCACTTCTCTAGAGAATGCAACCAATAATCATCTCAGCAGTATCAGCATCAGCAGCAACAAAATCAGCAGCAACAACAATATCAGAATCAGCAATCAACCTCTCAAAGATCTGTGCATAGACATCCTCAGCTAACATCCCCACCAGCCACAAATACATCAGCAGGACCAAGCAATTCTAAGGAGACTGGTCTGATCATCCTTCAAGATGGAACATGTGACTGGAGTTTGTATGAGAAGGAAGTGATAGAGGAGAATCAAGCATTGATGGCACATATGGAAAACAAAGTTCCTCCTATAGCCAGAGAGGTAAAAGACAGGTTATGTTCATCATCCTGTGTTGAGGAAGTTGAACGATATAGAGTCCATGCTCAACAATTGGCTGATAAAGTAAAGGAAACTATGATTTTAAATGAATCACACTTAAGAGAACAAAAGTTATATCAAATCAAAATAAGTTCTTTACAAAAGGATTTAGAAAAATATGTTTCTGAAAATTACAGCCTAAAAGCCCAAGTTGAGCATCTGACCACTTCCTTAACAAAATCCATGGCTGATCATGCATCAACTGAAGTGAAACTTCAGAAGTTTCAATTATCATCTCAACAATATGAGAAGTTGTTAAACTCTCATATTGAATCAAAGAACAGGTCTGGGTTTGGTTATAATGCTGTTGCACCACCTATTAATGACAACTACACACCTTTACCTGAAACAATGACTAACAATTTGTCAAAACATTTTGTGCAAAGCACCAAAATTGACATTAAAAACAGTCATGAAGCTGAGATAAGTGAAACTGAATCTGCTGAATCGGATTCACTTAAACATAATGAATCAGATTTTGATAAGTATGATGACTTGGATGATTCTGATGAACATGATACTGATCAACTGAACATTGGTAAGAATGTTCAAGTTGAAACTGGTCTTCCGCGGGTACTTGAAGAATCAAAGCTGCAATATCCTCCAAAGCAACGGAACATGCTGAAGACTATCTGCAAGAGGATTGCTGAATTAATGAAGGACTTCAAGAACTGCACCTTCAAAAGTTGATAGCTGCGGATCAAGTGATGAGATACCTTTGTCTTCAGAGAAAGGTAAGAAACAACAAACTTCAACAAAGCAAAAGAAAAATTCAAGTGTTGATGATCAGCAGAAAAACAAATCTGAAGAATCCGTAGAACATCTGCGGAAAGAAAAAGTTCCTAAGTCCGTAGATCTTCTGCGGAAGACAAAAATTACTGAATCCGCAGAAAAGCAACGGAAGAGAGAAGAAGATTCTGCGGACGAGGTAAAAAGAGAGAACAAAACACATGCAAAGAAAAAGGTGAATATCAAGCAACAAATGGCAGCCAAAGGCAAACAAGCAACAGCTGATGATGCTCCAAACAAAAACAAGAAGAAATCAACTGATGCTTCAGCAAGTGAGAAAAAGAACAATAAAAAGAAGGCTGAATCTGAAGCAAATTCAGAAAAATATTGCAAATGGTGTGATATGAAGAATCACAATACTGATGAATGCTATTTCAGCAGCTATTGTTCCATTTGCAATATGAACAATCACATGACTGATGATTGTTTCTTCAACAAACACTGTGCCATATGTGACAAAAATAACCATTCCACTCAGGAATGTTATTTTAATAAGAAGAACAAGAAAAAGAGCAAAAAGAAGTCACAAGATACATCATCTGAATCAGATTCTCAATCCTCAGAAAGTGACAAACAGACAAAGATTCAGAAAGAACAACAAAAGTCAAAGAAAAGACCCTCTGCTGCGGACAAGACTTTAAAAGAAAGCACCAATACAGTCTAAGACACCTCACAAAAAGGTGGATTTGTCAGATAAACAAACTGAAGCAGCTGATGGTTTCTTTGATAACTTTGCTAAAGGAACTCCTGTGTCTCAATCAAAGCTGAAAGATGAAGAAACTTTCAAAACTACAGGATCCTCTCCAAAGTTAAAATACCAACCAAAACAAGTCACTTTGAAGAAAGAATCAGAGAAGCATGAAGGCATCCAGAAACCTGACTCATCTTCAACAGAATCATCCTCACAACCATCAAATCAAAAAGAAACAACTAATAAAGAAACTTCAAGATTAATTCATGAAGGAGTAACTATTGTTGACACATCTGGCAAATCCAAGACAATTAAGTATTGGATTGTCAATTCTAACTAAATTCTTTTGTGTGCAGGAACAATCATGGAGAGCTGACAACAAGTGGTATGTTGACAGTGGTTGTTCCAGACATATGACAGGAAACTGTGCACTTCTCCATGACTTCAAACATAAACATGCCTCTTATGTGGCATTTGGTGGGGATAAGAAGGGAGGTAAAATTGTTGGTGAAGGAATGGTAACTAATGGTGTTTTAACATTTGAAAAAGTAAATTACTGTGAAAATTTGCAATATAATTTACTTAGTGTTTCCCAAATTTGTGATCAAAATTACTTAACACTATTTGATAACACTAACTGTTACATTCTTAAGCAAGGTTTTACAGTTCCAGCAGACTGGATCCTTCTCAAAGCATCAAGAAAAGGCAACACATATATTTTGGATATGAACAACACAACCTCACTAATCATGAGACATGCCTACTGTCTAAATCTTCAGAAGATGAATCTCAACTGTGGCATAGAAGGCTTGTCCATTCCAACATGAAGAACATGAATAAACTGGTGAAAAATGACTTAGTCATTGGATTACCAAAGAAAGAATTTCACTGTTCTAATCATTGTTCTTCATGTTATAAAGGAAAACAACACCGAGTGTCCCATAAATCCAAAACAATTAACACTAACACTACACCACTCAAATTGCTTCACATGGACCTCTTTGGTCCAACAATGTGCTGAGCATTGGAAAAAGACAATATTGTTTGGTGATAGTAGATGATTTCACTAGATTCACATGGGTCTTCTTTTAAAACATAAGAGTGAAACATCTGAAATTAAATGGACTTTGTGATCAAGATTGAAAATCAACTTGATTTAAAAGTTAAAATTTTTAGGAGTGATAATGGAACTGAGTTTGTTAATGCTGATTTGGATTCTTTTTGCAGAAATAAAGGAATAGCAAGACAATTCAGTGCACCAAGAACTCCACAACAAAATGGAGTGGCTGAAAGGAGAAATAGAACACTCATAGAAGCAGCCAGAACAATGCTAGCTGATTCTCAGCTGCCCATTACTTTCTGGGCAGAAGCTGTGAATACAGCTTGCAATGTTCAAAATAGAACTTTGATAGTCAAAGAACATAATAAAACACCTTATGAACTCTTATTTAAAAGAAAACCTTTTATAGGATATCTTAGAGCTTTTGGGTGTCATGTGTCTGTTTTAATACTAAAGAACAATTGGGAAAATTTTCTGAAAAAGCCTATGATGGTTTCTTTATTGGATATTCATCCACTTCTAAATCATATAGGGTCTATATTCCAGAACATAACATAGTTGAAGAGACTCCCAATGTTTCTTTTGATGAATCCATGTTTACCATTAATGTAAAAGGATCATCTTGGTTATTTGATATAGATGCATTAACGGAATCATTTAACACTGGTTATGTAATAAATGCAGGTGCTGCGGATACATGCTATCCCTTTGTACCTCCAAGTTTGAATGAAGTGCCCCTGACAGCTGACCCACCAAGGGTACAACTTTCAACTGCACCTCAGCAAGAATCAAGTCAGCAGCATGAAGTTACATCAGTAAATACATCCGCAGATGCTTCATTATCCGCAGATGTAAGTCCTGCCTCAGCTGCTGAACTAAGGGATAAAGAGGAAGGGTTAACTCAATAAACCATGCCTGCAACACAACAATGTTCATCCGGGACTGGTAATGCATCTTCTACGGAAGTTCAAAATGCGTCCGTAGATGCTGCAGTTACTCCTGCGGAAGAACAAAATACTGCTTCCGTAGAACCTCCTGCGGAAGAACAAAATGATGCGTCCGTAGATGCTGCAGTTACTCCTGCGAAAGGACAAAATACTGCTTCCGTAGAACCTCCTGCGGAAGAACAAAATGCTACTTCCGTAGAACTTCCTGCGGAAGAAGACAACCCAGCAGCAACTCATACACAAGCTGATCAATATGAGCCTTTTGATTATTTCATCGACTCAACCTCTCAGCTGACACCATCTGCTTCAATGGGTTTCTCAAACTTAGACACCACAGTTCCAGTTGATGCTGTCTCAACAAGCAGAATCCACAAGACTCATCCAACAGATAATATCATTGGAGATCTGAATACAAGAACTATAAGGAACAAAGGAGGTGTGGCAAACATTTGTTTGTTCACCTACTTCTTGTCCCAAACAGTTCCTGCAAACATTACAGCTGCTCTAAAAGACAACAGCTGGATTGAGGCTATGCAAGAAGAGCTACAACAATTCAGAAAACAAAAAGTATGGACTCTTGTAGACTTGCCTACGGGTCAACATCCAATTGGAACAAGGTGGCTATTCAAAAACAAGCTGGATGACAGAGGTATCATAGTGAGAAACAAGGCTAGGCTTATTGCTCAAGGATATACCCAGGAAGAAGGAATAGACTATGATGAAGTCTTTGCACCAGTTGCAAGGATTGAAGCTATAAGGGTTTTCCTAGCCTATGCCTCCTTCAAGAAGTTCACAGTCTATCAAATGGATGTGAAGTGTGCTTTCCTCTATGGGAAAATTGATGAAGAAGTCTATGTTGCTCAACCCCCTGGATTTGAAGACCCTGATTATCCACATAGAGTATACAAGCTTGATAAAGCTTTGTATGGTCTTCATCAAGCACCCAGAAAGTGGTATGACACACTATCATCCTTCCTGCTGAAGAATGGCTACAAGAGAGGAACAATTGATCAGACACTCTTTCTCAAACATGAACATCAAGATCTTTTGGTGGTTCAAATATATGTTGATGACATAATATTTGGATCAACCAACAAGAAGCTGTGCCAAAGCTTTGAAGACTTGATGAAATCTGAATTTCAGATGAGCTCCATGGGAGAATTGACATTCTTCCTTGGCTTACAAGTTCATCAGAAACCAGATGGCATCTTCATCAATCAAGAAAAGTACATTCATCAAATTTTGAAGAAGTACAATCTTGCTGATTCCACTTCATGCAAGACACCAGCATCAACAATAGACAAGATTGTGCCTGACCCTGCTGGCAAATCCGTAGATCAAAGATTGTATAGATCAATGATCGGTTCATTAATGTACTTAACTGCTAGTAGACCTGACATCATGTTTGCTGTTTGTGTTTGTACCAGGTATCAATCAGACCCAAAGGAGTCACATCTGAATGCTGTAAAGAGGATTTTCAGATACCTGAAAGGCAAACCTGCATTGGGACTCTGGTATCCCAAAGATGGAGATTTTAGCCTCTACTCCTACTCAGATAGTGACTATGGAGGTTGCAACAACAACAGAAAATCCACAACTGGTGGATGTCAGTTTCTAGGACCAAGACTTGTTTCATGGCAGTGCAAGAAGCAAACAAATGTATCTGTATCCACAGTTGAAGCAGAGTACATAGCTGCTTCAGCAGGTTGCTCTCAAGTACTTTGGTTGTAGAACCAATTACTTGATTATGGTTACAATTTCCTTCATACACCAATTCACATTGATAATTCAGCTGCTATGTTTATAACTGCTAACCCAGTTCAACATAGTAAAACAAAACATATTGAAATCAGATACCATTTTCTGAGAGATTGCTCTGAAAAGGGTCTCATCAAGTTAGTCAAAGTAGACACAACCAATCAGCTTGCTAATTTGTTCACTAAAGCATTTGATTCTGTTAGATTTAATTTTCTGATAGAATCTTTGGGGATGATTGACTTAGAATAAAGCAACAAAAGCATATGACTGACTTTGTGCAGAGTAATCCTTAAGGATAACTTAAATGCCTGAGCAAACATATATACATGCATTATATAAGGGAAATGATAGTAGACTATACTTGGATATTAAACAAAAACTCAATCTGACTTATATCATACTGATATGTGAGTAGGTTCATCTTGAGTGGAAACAAAGCTAAGAGCATGCCAAACTAAAAGCATGAGGTAACTGTCTGTGAGTTCCATTTGAGAATCAGGAAGGTATGTTCTCTCCTGATGTGATCAAATCAATTACACAAGCACATTATGTAAAATACTTATAATCTTCTATCTTTGCAAAGTCATATTCCCTCTGTTTTGTGTGAACAAAGACCTGGGAATATGATTAACAAGTGTGATCTTCATTCTCCCTCTGTTTTGTGTAAACAAAGACCTGGGTTAAAGTTCACCTCTGTTTTACGAAAGTAAAGACCTGGTGACTATGAAGATCATATTTCAGCTCTAAAAGGAATCACTTGTGATCCATTGTACATCAAGTCAAAGAGCTTCAATATCAAAGCATTCATGAGACTGTAATATGTCTCAAGATAGAACTTATAACTTCATGTACATAGTCATTAAGTGTGGAATGTAGTGCTTTTCCTCACCTACGGAAGACATACTCTAATGATAATTGAATGTGGGACTCATGATTGCTACTGATTAACAAACTTCACAACATGATAAATAGCATGCCTAGTTGATACAATACTCATGTTTGAATTTAAGTGGATCTATATACTTGCAATCAGGTATGTATTGAATCAACTAATCAACATCAGCAGAAGCCAAGTTATAGTATGATCCCTCTATATATATATGCATGCATGTAACTGTTTAAGTCAGATATTTCATTGTTATCTCAACTGACTTTCTCTCACTTAGACTGTCATATGCCTGTCATGCCTGTTTACAACTTAAATTTATGATAAATGTAACAGTCTCACATTAATCACAAATTTAGGGGGAGTAGTTCATGCATGAAAAACAATAAAAGCTGATAATTGATTTGAATTACTTTGAAGGAATTGGAACTTGAGCACTAACTTGAATGCAGGATACAGGAAACTTGCTTCCCTGTATTTAATTGCCATGCAAATAAAGTCAACAATGTCCAACATCAACATTTGATTCTACTCAGTAGATATCATACATTTAAAGTTTTAAACTTTTTATGTTCCGCAGAAGTTTCAGTAATACCTCTCATCCGTAGAAGTATTATGTGATTTCTGATTCAGCAGCAAAACAAATGCATTGTTTGAACTTTTACATCCGCAGATGTTAAGACATCCGCAGATGTTAAGGTTCCGCAGATGTTGACATCCGCACATGTCAAGGTTCCGCAGATGTTCTGCGGAAAAGATAATGCATTCTAAACACTTGGTATGCGGATAGGAATGAATGGAAGTGGGCCCAACATAATTAATAAAAGAACATAATTAATAAAAGAAATTAATATGTTCCCCTATAAATAAGGTTTCTGATATTTTTACAGAGCACTTTTTCACTTTTAACCTACAAAATCGCCCATTTTCCCTCTTTTTCAAATTTCAAAATATCCGTTTCCAAGAACACATCATCAACATTATCCTGTAATAAAATACTGTTATTGCAAAGGTAAATCATGTCTTAAACATCAGTACGAAACTGTTTAATCGGTTATTGACATTCAAACGATTCAACTGCATGTTTTCTAACTTGATTTTCTTTATAGATGGATAATAGATTCGCCAAAGAACATAATGTGTGCGCGTTCTTAAACGCTGATGATCCGGCGGCGGAAGGATGTCGAGATATCATAAGATATCTCCGACGATCAAGGCTCTTCTACGCCTTGACGGCTGAGCCTGTGATCCATCAGGCACATATAATCGATTTCTAGAACTCAGCACGAGTTGAAGAACAAGATGATGAAGAAGTGATTGTGGCTGAGATTCGGAACAAGCGTCTACGAATCACTGAAAACATCATACGAAGATGCTTGGAACTGGGTGATAGAGAGATAGGTCACCCCGATGTATTCGAGAATGAATACATTGAGAAAATTTTCAATCTGATGGGGTATGATGGTGACTACGAGAAAGGGGAAATCAAAAAGGGTAGGCTATGCAAACCGTACAGATTCTTGTGCCATACCTACCTGAAATGCATGTCAAAGAGGAAGTCAGGACTGGACAGATTCTCCAGGCACATATCATCTGGGATCATAGGGATATTTGAGGGGAGAATATATAATTACGCCAAATACATATTCAATTGTCTGAGTGAACAAGTCAAACTGGAGAAGAATGACAAGATGTACATGTTCCCGAGATTCCTGCAACTGGTGATCAACTCAGAATTACCAAGGGTGGACAGAGTTGGCAATGTGTTTGTTCAAGCACACTTGAGTAAATCAGTGCTAAACAAGCTGAGTGGAAAGTATCAGGGTGAAGATATGCCAATGTTCGCACATGTCTTAGATCCCCAAGCAGACCTTCCTCAAGAGTTGGTTTAGGCTGATGAAGCAGAATCATCTGCTGATTCTGCACAAGCATCTCACTCTCCTCTCCAAACACCATCACACCAATCACAATCACAATCACCAACCCAAACTCCACCTCTCCAACATCAAACACCTAGCCAAACACCCCCTCAACAATCTCAATCACCAACAAGCTTGAACACCGAACCAACCTCCCCAATTCATCAACATCAATCACCCTACTAATATCCTCATCATCCACCAAAAGCACTGAGCCAACATCTCCAGCCAAACAACAATCATCATCAGCCTCTCAGCCTTTATCATATCACACTCAACCTTTCTCTCCACTTCAAGCTCAATCCCCTGTACAACCACCACCAGAATCACCAAAACATTCATCCCCGGAAAGTGCTGGAACTGAACCTTTTGAGATAACTGAGTCCGTACACTCTGTACACTCAGGAGACACAGAGATAGTATCTCAAGCCAACACTGTTCCTATCTCACCCACACACACAGAAGAACATGCTTCATCAGCACATACTGAGCCCATATCTTCATTGAAAGATGAACAAATTGCTGATGAGCATGGGGAAGTACAAGGATCTGCTGAGGATGTCATTGCATACCATGAAGATGATCTAAGTGACAAAGACATTCCTGTCAGCAAAAGCTATTTGGTTGCTGAGTACAACAAGTTAGTACTCAAATCAAATAAGCGAAAAGCAAGAATTCAAGAGCTGAAAGGAGTAATAAAGAAAAGGATGAAGAGCTGATGGAGAAAAATGCTAGACTAAAAAGGCTGAGAGAAGATGCTCTAAGCAACAATGAAGTCATTGATGCATTGTTGAATAGAGAACAAGAGTTGGAGGCTTCTTTGAAGACTGAGCAAAATGAGAAAGCTGAACTGATCAAAAAGAAAGATGCAGAAATAGAAGAGCTGAAAAAGAAGATATCTGATCTGCAAACAAAAGAAGCCCCAAGTACTGATCAACAAAACAGTCGGGTGAAGCTGATAAGAAAATGATTTCATACACTCGGAAAAGAAAATACATGGGAGCAACTCAAAAGAAACATGAAGATGAAAGCTCTCCAAAGAAACCAAAACTTCCATCCCCTGCACCTACACCTTCAGTAGATGTGTCTACTGTGAAGGTACCATCCACGGATGATGATGACAGTGAGAAAGAGTGGGAGGAACTGACAAGAATTGAGTCCCCCACTGGAGAAAAGGGTGGAAAGGCCGATGACCTTCTAACAACAGCTGACATCATGGAAGAGAGGCCTGATTCTAGTATGTTCATGACCCTCATCAACCATGGTTTTCCATATGACATGGTTGAGAGGATGAATACTATTGAAATGAAGAATGCTTTGAAAGAGTTTGAGTTTGCAAGGTTCATAATCCCAAACTGTGATTGTGAAGCCTTTACTACCTTTCAATCATTGGAGAAGATAAGGAAGGATCTGGGCCACTGTGACACAGCCAAACTTTCCAAGTACAATATGACTTGCTGGTTACAGGGTCACAACTACAAACCGCATGAGCTCAAAGGCAGAACCACTGGAGAACTGCGGAGGATGATGGAGCATGTAATGAAGGTGGAATTAGAAACTGGTGTGAAGTTCAGAACCACTGCCCCACATCCAAAAGAACAACCAAGTAAACTTGCTGCTGATCCGATAACAGTTGAACCAAAAGATCAGCATAAGGAAAAGAAACACTGATCAGAGAGCCAAGGGCAGTGATCCCTGGAAAAGTATGGCCTTTGGGAACAACTGTTCGAGAGATTACCGAGAAGAAATCAACTCTCGTACAGCTGTATGATCATATCACAACTCCTAGTTCTGTGGAAGACAACAGGATTATGGCCTGGAAATATGATCCAGACTGGGATTGTGCAATAATCAAGAGGACATCTGGAAGAATTCAATACTTCCATGATGTGGAAGACATGCTCAGCCTTCCGGAGCAAGATATGAGGGATCTACAGAGCATCCCAATGTTCAACTACCCAATCCATCCCAGGGGGAGAGACTTCTCAGCAGCTGTAAATGGTATGAAGACAAGTTTTACTAATGATGTGCTCATGCAAGCAAAGAGAAATGATAAGGAGCACAAAAGAATGATACAAAATCAGAAAAGAAAAACAGCTGAAGTCACATCTCTTGTAGATGATGATCTGCTAAAAAGAGTGGGATGTACCAAAAGCTCACACACCATCAAAAGCATCACTGGAAATCAATTCACTTGTCCTATCTCAGAATGGGGATACGTTGAAAAGAATAAAGAGATGGTGTTGCTGAGAAATGTTGATGGGAAGAAGGGAGACAAAATAAGAATCGTTGATCCAATGGAGCTAAAGATGCTGCATCCCAGCTACACTTCATATCTTCATGATAAATTCTTCCCAAAGCTAACAGATGAAAAAGCCCAGAATGATCTCTGCTTGTATGTGCATATGATTCAAGTGATAGATAAACTGCATGCAAAGGCACACAAGAGAAGGAAGCATGAGGCTGGGCTACTAAAAGGAACAATCATAGCTGAAGTGTCTGAGCTCAGAATATCTGAAGAAGATGAATTAGAAATAATGCATAATGATAGTATAGTGGAAACACTCACTACAGAAGAAGATGTTTTGGGACTCAGTTATGACACACTGAAGAAGATCAGCAGGATGCAGATAAAGTACAAATATGATGATCAGAAAACTGCTGTATCTTACTTCTACAATAAAATGATAGCAAGAGTCAAGGAGCTTGCAGTGTTAAAAGACTGATTACAAGAAGCTAAGCCTAAGGGGGAGTATTGTTAGGTCTAGATTGTATAGGGCTAGATCAATTTTGTATAGGCTTAGTACTTGAAAATCAAGTCTTGTAATTAATACTTGTAACAGTCAAAATATATATATATATGTGCTTTGAATCTATAGGATAACCCCATATATATGTGTGTTGATTTGTGACTTGACAGGGAAAAACAATATACTTGGATGGATTCATGGAATTGACCCAAGTGTAGGAAACATCTACGGATGAACAATTTTGTTAATCCGTAGATATGTTTCTTACAAGACCAAATGACCAAGTGAATGTTCCTGCGGATGATCAAGGACCATGAAGTGAAGACTCCTACGGAAGAAGAATTTCCTACGGAAGAACAACACTCCTACGGAAGAGCAAATCATCTACGGAAGAACAAATGTTCTGCGGACAACAAAGTTTCTGCGGAAGATCATTATACTTGTGCTATTGGAAATTCCAAGAAGTCAAACAAGTCAACTCAATCAATAACAAATCCCAAGAGATCCGGTGTTTCCTTAACCGACTCAAATCATCTATAAATATGAGTCCTAGGTTTCACATCTCTGGGAACACAATCAATCAATATTACGGCTGTCGAGTTACATCATTGTGCAACCCTAACCGTCGTCACATCAACATCAAACATTATTCGATTCACAGAATTGATTGTTCATAGTCATTCATTATTATTCTTTTGTAATCATTACATTATAGTTAATGAAATACATTTGAATTATTATTGATTTCGCATTTATTGTGTTTCTGTGGTTGTGTTCATCATTAATCATTACAAACAATTAAGCGTCAATTAGTGATAATTCCGCGATCATTAAATTGATTTATTTTAATACTGATAATTCCTGAATCGCGATCCTTGGATTCACAGAATGTTTGGACCAATAATAATTTATTAGTTATTAATTACGATTTAAAATCCATAAACCATGAATAACATTTGTTAAAATATTTTATTAAAAGGAATCTTTAATTATTTAAATTTAGAAAAAAATTTTAAAAATGATTTGATGACTCCAAAAATATTTAAAGTTTACAAAAAGCATTTTTATATTTATTAAAAATATTCTATGATTAAATTGAGGCTGAAAAGCTTTTAAAAAAATGGTTGAGGTTGCCCGGGTTCGAACCCGGGACCTCATGGTTGAAGGAGCAATGTCTTACCAAGCAAACCAGGGCCGCAGCCGTGGTAATCCATGGTTGCAATTTCTTATAAACATCATCAAAGAAAACCCCCAAATCACATGAACCCTAGAATCAATTAGGGCCAAATTGAAACCCCAATTCGTTGTTGTTACCGATCAAATCATGGGGCTTTTGTTCCTCTTGTAAAAGCGAGTATTATGTATGTGTTTAAATCACCTGCTTCGAACGAAATGAGAGGGTACACACTCGTCGGCTCGGTCGCGGTGAAGACGAGATCGAAGGTGGTGTTTCAAGGTGTTTTAGATGAAATTGAGAGTGTAGATAGATTAGGGATAGTTAAACGATTGTGTAGGTGCGTTTAATTAGGTTATAATCATAGTTTAATGCTCAAACGGTTCAAGGTTTATGGCCGACGGTTACGAACCCAATCGACATCCAATTTTCGTCCTTAAACATGAATTAAAGGCGGCTTTAAGTTCGAATCGTGTTCATGAAGCGGTTGGGATGATTTCGGGGTTAGAATTCGAAGTAATTATGGGATTTTGGGACTCGCCGGACCGCGGTCGGCAGTGACCGGAATATCCACCGGATTTGCGGGGGGAGAGAAAAGGTGATGGGGTGTTGGTTTTGAAATGTTACAACTTTGGTCCCTGAGGTTAAGGATTTGTTTAAATCCTTTCCAAAACTTAGGTTTAAGTTTAAATTAATTTACAGTTTAGACCCTGAGGTTTTGAATTGTTATTATTTTATGTTAAAAATTAATTAATTACAAGTTTTAAAATAATAAAACTTATATTGTTTTATTTATTTACAACTTTTATTATATTATATTATTACTATTATTATTATTATTATTATTATTATTATTATTATTATTATTATTATTATTATTATTATTATTATTATTATTATTATTATTATTACTACACAATTTAATAGCTTGATTAATAGTTTTTAAAGATTAAAGACAACCAAAAGATAAGCATAAGTAACCCATGAGTTTCATAATTCACGACAATGGTCCTTTCAAGGTTAAATGACGTTGACTTTTAATCAACGAAAAATACGAGATGTTATAGTCTCCCCAACTTTTAAGAATTTCGTCCCGAAATTAAGAGTGAAACTTAAACGGACAGGAGACTTATGATGAAAGATAAGTGTACTAACGGACAGTAATTGGTGTTTGATTACGGGTGAAAAGCAAAAGTTATCGGCAAACTAAATCTTTAGGATTTGACACATGAAACGTTGGAAAACGATAATGAGTTCCGGAGGTATATTAGACTTTAAGAGATAAATTGATGATAAACTTTATCGCTCTTTATATCCGCATTGAGATGAAGGTAATAACGAGTCCGGTAAGTCACAATCATAATAGAGATTTAGAGGTTTTCAAGATGAGGAGTTCAAAGATAGTCCAAGAAATGACACAATAATAGGAATTTTCATTGATCAACGAAGACAGTGTTCATGATTGGATTAAAATTTGTATAATTCAGGATATGCCGATAAAGACAATCACAAATAGCTTTTCATGTACGGATTCTACACAAGGCTCATCAAACCATGAACACAGCCGAAACATTTGTATGACTAGAAAAACATGAACCTAGATTGATAACGACTTTATTTGGTGAGAAAGATGGTTTTAGAAGTACTATCATCGTGCAGTTAGGTTTTGATGATAACCCAGAATGAAGGTCGGTAAGTAAGAATGAAAAGGCTCCATAAAGCTAGATCGAACGTCAGGTGGAAACGTAAAAGTGTGAGAGAAGAAATTCATTTAAAATTATATGTTCAAGGCTTGGAACTAAAGTTAACCTAAGGTGTCAAAGACCTCTTTTGAGTTTAGGAATCACGCTTTAGCTTGACTGGCTGGAACACTATCGTCTACAATTCAGATAACAGTGTTCACCCTTCAAGTTATTACATGTTTCCTGTCAATTGAAGTCTTAAAACTCCTGGTAAATTTGAGATCAAGGAATGGGAACAGTCACCAAGATGTGGTTATCACTCCTAGCTTAGTGATGTATTTCCCAAGGTATGACTCTTAACTACCAAGCAAGAGCTTGATCCTAACTCATTGTTAAGGATCAACAAGAATAAAATGAGGTAACTTACCGTTAAGGTAAGGATAATCACTCCTATCTTAACGTTGAAGCTTTATAAAAACAAAACATAGCAACATGAAAGACTTCGTCAAAGTACAGAATTCACCCTACTTTGATGAGGCCATTTCATTTGAGGAAAGTACCATACATAAAATTTTAAACGAGTGATATTATCATCAAGGTATGGTTTTCACGCCTATCTTGATGATTGGATTTCATAATAACAAGAAAACAATCGAGAATTGACATTTGTCACCAAAGTACGGGATTCAATCCTATTTTGGTGATGTCATTTCATTCGTGAAATACGAGTTCTAAAGGGAAATGATTGAAATCTGTCCTCAAAACAAGGAAATCACCCGAATTCAGAGAACGAGATTTCCTAAAACGCACCATACGAACTCATATGAACAAGAAGGAGATATGGTCATCAAGGTAAGAGATTCACTTCTATCTTGATGATAAAATTTCATAAGATCAAAAATAGCGGATGGGAAGTCATCACCAAAGTAAGGGAGTCACCTCTGTTTTGATGAGATAGATTCATGTAGGAGATACGAGTATCCTTAGTCATAAGTTGACTTGCGGACTTTGCATAGCTTATGATGCAAAACGGTTAGAAGATTTTACAAAGCTCGGCTTAGCAAACGAAAAGAATATCGGCTAGAATTTTAGAAACTTCAAATTACATTTATGTAACATTAACAGGAAGAGAATATCATGTTTGCTAAGATTAAGGTTAAAGTTCAGGATGACGGAGTCAATTGTGATAGGTTCTCAAATCTCGAAGGGTTTAAATCAGGAAAACAAGATCAATGACGAATGTGATTCAATACAACAATAAGATGTAACCATTCGGTTTGAAATAACAGGGAAATACGTTGACTTCTCAGGATGTTACGTCAACCACAACTTTACGGATAACACGCGTACCTATAAGCGAACACCTATCTCATGAGTTCCAGGTCAGATAAACGGATTCAACGGACCAATCGGATAAATGTGTATACCTTGCCTAGACAAGGTATCCCGAGATGCATGTATTCCACTTTTCAGCATTGAATGATTTTAGTTATGGGACACACTTTAAGGAGAATTGAATACCATAAGAAAACCATTCGGTTTAGACGCCTAATAACCTTGGATATATTAAGACCCACGTACACGTTGATCAAGATAGTTACATGTGGCACACAATGTATAACGATGTTTAAACGTAGGGATTGAGGAGTATAACGAGTTCAACATTAACGGGAACATTCTGTAAGATAGGAATAAGAAGATATTAGAGTTTCGGTAATAAACCAGTCCAAGAAATCAAGGATTTTTTAAATATTTAAAATACAAATAGGATGGTTCCATTTGGTAACGTATTACCATTTGGAAACGTTGACATATCAAGGTAAATTGACCCATTTGCCTTAGAAACTTGTGTATGTTGACCATAGTTTATCACTCATCCCAGAAATCCACAGGTAAGCATAACTGGTCTCACAATGAGATTTATACGATATGCTTGCCTTAGTCCGTAGGCTTTTTGCCAGGAAATCCAAAAATACAGGTGTCTATGTGTCACACAAATTTCTTAGGTTCATGAAATCAAAACCCTGATGAGATTTTCATAGATTAGACATAGAGTCTAAGGAATTAAACCCACGATAAGAAGTGTAGATTCCACATGTCGTTGAGAATAAGTTCAGGAAGTTTCATTTGTCGGGGAGAGTCAAAGAGTCAAAGATAAGTTTAGGGAGACAAGTAACCAAGTTTATATAATTATAAGGCACACCTATGCTAAGGCATCAAGTTGCACATATGAAGGCATAGCATTATGTAGCATGCAAACCATATATGTATATTTACAAGAATAAGAATATCATTCTATAAGGTTCATGCATAAGCTATAGTCTAGGTCACCATTTCTAATAACCTAAATCCCTATAGTTATGGGCTCTGATACCAATCTGTCACACCCCAACCTTGACGGCGGAATCGTCGAGATATGAGGGTTAAGATTGTTCACAGCCACATAACGCTAACCTTAAATGTAAATATTATTATCATAAGTTTCAAATGCAATTACAACCATAAGTCTTAACATGAAATGAGTCAATACATAAACAAAAGTAATCCAAAGCTTTTTAATCTTTAATCTAGTTCCAAATCCTAGTTTTAATGCATGCATCAAAAGATCACTTCAAACCAGGGCATTTCCTGAAAAATGTTAAAATAACGGGTCAACTATAAAGTTGGTGAGTTTCCAAGGGTTTCACATACATAATATACCATGGATTTCAAGTAGCAATTCATATCATAGTTTATGAGTTAGCAAGTTTATAGAACACATATAGTACAATCAAACCTCGACTAGATTATAAGTTTATATGATTGGCTAAGTGTACTTGGTTCCCATGATGAACAAACATACGTCATCAGGAGCCGGCAATACATCGGCTTTAGTACCAAATATGCTTGTCAGGCCCAAAGATCTAAAATGTCGTCAGGCTAACAATAGTTAATGATTGTAAATAATATATGTATCTCATGTAAGACCTACAATAACACAAATAACCATGACAAAATAAAAGTATGAATTGCATGTGCTTTTATAAGATTTAAACGTTCATAAGTGTATGTTGAATAATGTAACATGTTTCACCCCAAAACGGTGTGAAATAGCATAAAAAGGGGCAAGAAAACTCACTTGTCAAATAAGTATGTAATGAAGATTAATAAGAACTAGGCCTGGCAAAAAAAACCCAAGTATCTTATTTTGGGTTTGAATGTACTTTTTTTAAATAGATGTGGGTTAGGATGGGTTTAAAAAAATAGATAAGGAGGTCAAGATGGGTTGAAAATATACATAAGAAAAACTAATATGGGTCAAGATGGGTATTTGTCCTATCTTAATTTTGAATCTTCCCATCACCATCTCAAAAGCCAAACTCTAAAGCCCCTAAATTGCTACCCAAATCGAACCACCGCACCCACATCGAACGAACCTCGCATCTCAAATCGATCATCGCTTAAGCAAATCGACCACCGCACTCATATCGATCGCACCTTTGCTACCCAAATTGAACACCTAACCCACATCGATCGAACTCCACAACCAAAATCGATAACCACTGATACAAATCGACCACCGTACCCCACGCGATCGAACTTTACAATTCAAATCGATAACCGTTGAAACAAATCGACAACCATACCCACATTGATCGACCTCTGCTTACCCAAATTGACCGATGTTACTGAAGCAGATCGACCACCGCACCTACATCAATCGATATCAATCTCTCTCGATGAATCCGTGGAGCAGATTGACCACCGCATCACTTCTACAACACCATTTCACCACCAAAGTTGCCGTAACCGTTAATTGTCGAATTATTGATGGTAACCAACCCAATCACCATTTATGTCCTGTGATCCTTTCAATGTTAGTTGATTATTGATAAAAGCGTTTGACTTTGGCAATCGCCATTTTTCTCGAGTTTTTCACAAAGTTGCTTGATTAGGTTTTGGTAATTTTAGATTTAATTTATAGAACTTTTTAAAATAACCCATCTTAACCCGAACCCACCCTGACCCGAATCCACCTTTATCCAAACCCATCCTGACCTTTTTTTAAATAACCCATCCTGACCCGAACCCATCCTAACCCAAACCCATCTTGACCTATCAACCAACCCAATCCAACCCGCCCATTTTGCCACCTCTAATAAGAACAATAAACGTCGTTCCAAGATGAATCGTCACAAGGCACCTAGATATATATATATATATATATATATATATATATATATATATATATATATAAAAGATTTTAGGTCTAATAATAAGTTTAATGATTTAACGAGAATTAGGGTTTCAATTGAAATTTGAGGGTTTTAATATTTTTAAGTCAAATAAATATAATAATATAATCAATAATGTTTTGGTTGAGTAAAGATGATATGAACCAATTAGAAATTAAATGATAGTGAATGATTCAATAATTTGACTTATTGGTTTAATAGAAATTAAATATAATATGTGGAGAGAAATAATTAATTTAATAGTTAATTTTTAAAACTTCATAAAGGTGATTAATTGAATACTTATTAAATGCCTTTAAAATTATTTAAAATTATTTTGTAGAGTTTTAAACTTTTTAAATGATTTATTATATAGACCTTATAATTTTAAACTTTAAAAATAAAGTATAATAGAAAGTTGTATTGTTTTACGAGTTCCGAGAACTTAAATAAAATCTTATGACATATTGATTTATAATGTTTCAAAATAATCACCATTTGAAATAACGCGATTTAAATGATGAATATTTAAAGGAACGTTTGGACCAATAATAATTTTTAGTTATTAATTACGATTTAAAATCCATAAACCATGAATAACATTTGTTAAAATATTTTATTAAAAGGAATATTTAATTATTTAAATTTAGAAAAAAAATTATAAAAATGATTTGTTGACTCTAAAAATATTTGAAGTTTACAAAAACCATTTTATATTTATTCAAAATCTTCTATGATTAAATTAAGGCTGAAAAGCTTTTTTAAAAAAATGGTTGAGGTTGCCCGGGTTCGAACCCGAGACCTCATGGTTGAAGGAGCAATGTCTTACCAAGCAAACCAGGGCCACAGCCGTGGTAATCCATGGTTGCAAATTTTTATAAACATCATCAAAGAAAAACCCCCAAAATCACATGAACCCTAGAATCAATTAGAGCCAAATTGAAACCCCAATTCGTTGTTGTTACCGATCAAATCATGGGGCTTTTGTTCCTCTTGTAAAAGCGAGTATTATGTATGTGTTTAAATCACCTGCTTCGAACGAAATGAGAGGGTACACACTCGTCGGCTCGGTCGCGGTGAAGACGAGATCGAAGGTGGTGTTTCTAGGTGTTTCAGATGAAATTGAGAGTGTAGATAGATTAGGGATAGTTAAACGATTGTGTAAGTGCGTTTAATTAGGTTATAATCACAGTTTAATGTTCAAACGGTTCAAGGTTTATGGCCGACGGTTACGAACCCAATCGACATCCAATTTTCGTCCTTAAACGTGAATTAAAGGCGGCTTTAAGTTCGAATCGTGTTCATGAAGCGGTTGGGATGATTTCGGGGTTAGAATTCGAAGTAATAATGGGATTTTGGGACTCGCCGAACCGCGGCCGGCGGTGACCGAAATATCCACCGGATTTGCGGGGAGAGAGAAAAGGAGATGGGGTGTTGGTTTTGAAATGTTACAGCTTTGGCCCCTGAGGTTAAGGATTTGTTTTAATCCTTTTCAAAACTTAGGTTTAAGTTTAAATTAATTTACAGTTTAGAACCTGAGGTTTTGAATTGTTATTATTTTTTGTTAAAAACTAATTAATTACAAGTTTTAAAATAATAAAAGTTATATTGTTTTTATTTATTTACAACTTTTATTATATTATTACTATTATTATTATTATTATTATTATGATTATTATTATTATTATTATTATTATTATTATTATTATTACACAATTTCATAGCTTGATTAATAGCTTTTAAAGATTAAAGACAACCAAAAGATAAGCATAAGTAACCTATGAGTTTCATAATTCAGGACAATGGTCCTTTCAAGGTTAAACGACGTTGACTTTTAATTAACAAAAAATACGAGATGTTACACATCCTGAATAGTTGGTCCCATAGGCCGTCATCGCCTATGATCTTAAAAAATCGCTTGCGCTCCCCAACGAGCTCTAAGAACTCCTCTGACAAGACAGTTCCTGGTGTTGGCGGTCGTCCTCTCAGGGTCCTGAACCGCTCGGATGGTGTACTCCCCTCGTCAAACTGCAGATGCGGGCTGTCATCAATACTGGGAATAAACGCAGCGTCTTTATCCATCTCTGAGAAAAAATCCGTGTTTATCATTATTTATAATGTTTATAATGTCACACCCTCAAAATCCGCTAACGGGATTTTACCGTCAGGCGTGTGTAACACCCTGAAAAGTCAAAACGGGTCAAATGGATTAGAGGCTTATTAATGGGCATTTAATAAAAGAAGGCAAAAGGATTATGGGCTAGGTGGGGTTCATGGGCAAGATTAAGGCCCATAACCAGCCCTTAACCTGCCCAAGACACCACCATCTTCTCATTCCAACCCTAACAACAAAGAAATTCATAGAGAGAGAAAGTAGAGAGAGAAAGTGCAAGAAACTTAAGATTTGGAGCTTCTAAGATCAAGGGATTGAAGATCTGGGTGTTTATGCATCAAATCTTAAAGAAAGGAGCAACAAACAAGGTAAGAATCGACCTCTAAGACCTTCTGTAGATCAAACCCGGATTCTAGGGTTTTGGGGTTTTGAAAGGTTTAAAGAAACACATAAAGGTCGAATTTTACGTATGAAAACGTGTAAAAAGCTTAGATTTGGCTTCATGGAAGGTAAACTAAGGATTTGGACGTAAAAAGTTAAGATTTTGGGTTAAAAACGGGCTGGATCTGAGTTTTTATTCATCCAGCGAAACTGGGCCCCGATCCAGTGAAACTGTGAGTTAATCCAGCGAAACTGTGCACTCATTCAGCGAGACTAGGAGAATTTCCAGCGAAACTACAGTTTCGCACTGGCGAAACTACAGTTTCGCCGGGAATCTCGCTAAGACCCAGACTGACCCATAGACTTCGCGAAAGTAGGAAATTCCAACGAAAGTTGGGCGCTCAAGGCAGCAAATCTGTCTAGCGAAACTAGCAGAAGTGCTGCCCAGCGAAACTGCTGGCGAAACTGCAGTTTCGCTGCAGCGAAACTGTGGGCGAAACTATGAAGAAACTGACATTTTTGTGTATTAACTTTCGTGCAGCTAGAGTGTTTGGACTATAGCTTAAATAACTTAGGATTGAAGTTATTTGCTAAGTTCAGGTGAGTTCTAGATCCCCTTATTTAAACGTTTTTCCTTGTTTTTGGGGCTATTATGCATAGTAAACATAAGGTTTTCAAGATAAGGATTTCAAGGTGTTTTAACAAGGAAATACATTTTTCTAAAGCAAAATGTGACACTTAAATAGCTCAAAATAATTTTCGGGCGCGCTGACCTGGCAGCCCGGCCCTAACCAGGGGCGTTGCCCCTTGGACCCCACTACGGGCTGCTGCCCCTAGGACCCCGCTGTCAGGGGCTGCCGCCCCCGAACCCCCGCTGTCCCGTGGTGGGTCGGTTACATGTTATGATGACTAGTACTTGGCATGTTGTGTACTTAATAAGCTAAGTATTATATATATATTAAGTGAAAAATAATACTAATGAGAAGTGGAACTTAACGAATGTTACCCCGGGCCCGTTTGATGATGAAAAGTCTTGCAAGCACTATGATAGACTTCACTTATGTGTGAGTCTGATGTATGATGATGGATCCGTATTCATGAGCGGGCTATGTGCCTGCTAGTGTGGATCAACTGTCGGGGGAAACTACCATGAAGATGTGTACCGACGGGGATCGATCGACCGTCGGGGGTAGCGACCTTGGATAACGTGTACCGACGGGGATTGACATTCGTTGTCAATCAACATGGAGAGCTTGCTTTGTGCAAATCTCGCCGATGATGAAGTAAAACGAAATGAAAGAATAAAAGATAATGAACGTGCCTAATGTGATGCAAGTAATGTTTGTAATATGATGTATGCGTGTTCATTATATGAAAGGATAAAAGATTATACTTTCTTACTTATATAAAACTAGAACTCACTCAGCGTGGCTGACTTTTTATGCATAATAGTGGGCAGGTAGGCGCTGATGCTGAGGATGGCACCACGGAGCTACTTGGGGAAATATGGATGGCATTCCTATTAATGAAGTCTTTATTGTAATTAATGAACAGGGAATATGTTTTGTTTACCTTTAAAAGACAAATGTATGAGTACAATGGGGTTTCTAAGTCTTTAACGAATGTTTAATTATTTTCCGCTGCAATGTTTTGTTATTGAACTGAATTTATGCTATGAATTGCCAACTGTGAGGTTTCCTGGGAATGGGGCCTTACAAGTTGGTATCAGAGCCAAAGTTTAAGAGAAATGGGTAAAACATTTTTTTTCAAACCTAAACTTAAACTGAGAATGGGACCAAATGAGGGATGCCAACCCAAGTAGCTACGTGCCATCAGGTAAAATATTTCAAGTAAACTGGCAATATGCGCGCGTGCTATTTGTTTTATATACGTGTAGATTTGAATGTTGACATGTGTTAGGATAGTGATTGCTTGGGACAGGAGGGTAAGGTAAGTAGTTAATCACACTTGGCCACTGTAATTAAGGACTTACCATACTTGTAATGATCTGAGCAATTAACTTGAATAACCATTTCGGTGTTTAAATCTTATAGGAATTAGATATGGCGGGTAGGAAAGCTGGGAAGGCTACACGTGGACGTCCTCGAGGTGGTCGTACCACTACACCACGTGTCACCCGGAGCAAAGCTAAGGCTCCCGAGACTGTGCACGAGGAGTCAGACCTCCATAGTCAACCAGAGGGCGAGGGATCAGCCACCCTCAAGTCCACTGTGAAGGAGGCCATCGCCGATGAAGTCTACAATGTCATGCAAGATGTCTTACCCTCGGTGGTGAATGAGGTGCTTAAAGAAGTCAAGGATGGAGAGAAAGCTGATAAAAAGGAGAAGGAAAATGAGAAGAATTCTGGAAGGTCCACTGGGAGGACGGAGGAATCTGAAGAGGAGCCATCAAACCCTAAGGTGGTAATCCACGATGACGACAGTGATAAGGAGGCTGAGAGGGAGACGGTTAGGGGGTGCAACTATAGGGCATTTCAAAGGTGTAAGCCCCCGACCTTCGACGGTAACGGCAATGCTACTGCCGCTCATCGATGGATTAGAGAAATGGAGGCGGTACTGGAAATTAGTGAATGCCGCGAAGATCAGAAAGTTAAGTTTGCCACTCATTCCTTCGTCGACTCAGCGCTGTGCTGTTGGGACAATATTGTCCAGGCTGAAGGAAAGCGGTCGATAGCCAAACTGAGGTGGTCCGAGTTGAAGGAGTTGGTGCTGGAGGAGTATTGTCCCCATCGGGAATTAGACAAGATTGAGAAGGAGTTCTTGTATTTGGAGGCTGGGAACATGACTCATCAAGAGTATACCTCCAAGTTCAATGAACTTGCAAGACTTGTGCCAGACATGGTAACACCTGCATCCAAGAAGATCAAGAGATACATGCAGGGTTTGCCAGTGGACATCAGGAGGCACATGATTGCGGCTAGACCAGGCACGTTTAGGTCTGTGGTGGATTTAGCTGGAAGGTTGTACGATGAGAGAGACCCAATACCTGTGCAAAAGAAGGTGGAGAAGTGGAGTGGGAACAAGAATGGAAATGGGAAGAGGTTCGGAGGTGATAACTTCAGGGGTGCAGAAAAGAAGATGAGAGCTGAGGGTCAATCTGGGAGACAGGAGAATACAGGTGAAGGGGGTGCCTGTAGAAAATGTGGAAAGCGCCATTTAGGGAGTGCAGAATTGGGACTGGAAAGTGTTTTAAATGTGGGGGCGAGGGTCACTATGCTAGAGAGTGCAAGGCGGTGAAGTGCTACCAGTGTGGCGAGATAGGGCATGCAGAGAAAGACTGCAAGAAAGGAAAATCAGGAGGACCAGGAACAGTTAAAGCTGGAGACAAAGGGAAGGGTGACGGTTTAAAGGCAAAGGCGAGGGCGTTCAATAACTCGTGAGGAGGCCAGGGTAGATCCAGAAGTAGTTTCAGGTATGTTTCTGGTGGATCACGAATATGCTTCTGTGCTCTTTGATTCTGGTGCTAGTAAGAGTTTTGTGTCTACTGCCTTTTGTCGTTTATTGCATGATAAGAGTAGGAAGATAGACGAGCCTTTTATGTAGAAACAGCCATTGGAGAGTCCACTAAGATAACTGAAGTGATTGAGGATTGCCTGATTGAGTTAGAAGATTGTAACTTCCCTGCTAGGTTGTATGTTATGGCCTTAGGAGGTTTTGATGTGGTGTTAGGCATGGATTGGTTAGCTAGCTATGAAGCCAATATTGTATGTAGCAAGAAAATGATTCGTCTAACAGCGCCCGATGGTAGTTCTATTACGGTTCGTGGGGATAAGGTGTGCTGTGTGCCGAAGGTCGTGTCGATGATCACAGCCGAAAAGTACATAAGACGTGGGTGTAGCGCTTACTTGGCCTACGTGAAAGATGTGAACGCGCCAGAGCCACAATTATCAGATGTGCCAGTAGTACGCGAGTTTCCTGACGTCTTTCCCGAAGACCTGACTGGTGTGCCTCCTGACCGTGAAATCGAATTTCAAATTGATTTGCTACCGGGGCGCAGCCCGTCGCTAAGGCACCATATCGATTGGCTCCTTCAGAGATGGTAGAATTGAGGGACCAGTTGCAAGATTTATTGGATAAGGGCTTCATCCGGCCAAGTATCTCTCCATGGGGTGCTCCAGTTTTATTCAAGAAGAAGGATGGTAGCATGCAAATGTGCATTGACTATCGCGAGCTCAATAAGCTGACCGTAAAGAATCGATACCCATTGCCAAGAATCGACGACTTGTTCGATCAACTTCAGGGTGCCAGCTGGTTTTCAAGGATAGACCTGCGGTCTGGTTACCACCAATTGAAGATGAAAGAAAAAGATATTCCTAAAACAGCGTTCCGTACGCGTTATGGACACTACAAATTTCTCGTCATGTCCTTTGGTTTAACTAACGCGCCAGCTGCTTTTATGGACCTTATGAATCGGGTATGCCGGCCTATGTTGGATAGATCGGTGATAGTGTTCATCGATGACATTTTGATCTATTAGAAAAGTGAAGAAGAACACGCCAATCATATTCAAGAAGTATTGGAGACACTCAGAAGCGAGAAGTTATATGCTAAGTTCTCTAAGTGTGCATTTTGGCTTCGAGAAGTTCAATTTGTAGGTCATGTGGTTAATCCCGAGGGGATCAGAGTGGACCCTGTGAAGGTTGAAGCGGTAATGCAATGGGAATCTCCAAAGACGCCAACCGAGATTCGCAGTTTCTTAGGTCTGGCAGGTTACTACAGGAGGTTTATCCAGGATTTCTCCAAGATAGCTTCTCCTTTAACTAAGCTGACAAGAAGGACGTGAAGTATGAATGGGGTCCTGATCAGGAGAACGCCTTCCTAGAACTAAAGATGAGGTTAACGCAAGCCCCTGTCCTAACGCTACCTGAGGGGAACGAGGACATGGTAGTCTACTCGGATGCCTCATATGCAGGATTGGGTTGCGTGTTGATGCAACGAGGGAAGGTGATAGCCTATGCTTCTAGACAACTAAAAGCCCACGAGGCCAATTATCCTACACGTGATTTGGAGTTGGCAGCGGTGGTGTTTGCATTGAAGATTTGGAGGCACTACCTGTATGGGGTGAAGTGCCCATCTTCACCGATCATAAGAGTCTGAAGTATTTCTTTGAACAAAAAGAACTCAATATGAGGCAGAGGAGGTGGCTGGAACTGATCAAGGACTATGACTGCGAAATTCATTATCATCCAGGCAAAGCTAATGTGGTTGCTGACGCCCTTAGCCGAAAGGGACGACCCGAACCAATTCGGGTGAGGGCTTACCAAATAATTATGACGCCTGATGTTATGAAGCGAGTGAGGGAGTTTCAGGATGAGGCATTAAGAGAGGACAGAGTCAACTCTGAAAGAACGAAAGGGCAAACTTCAGATTTGGGGGAAAACACCCTGGGTGTTAGAACTCGATCTGGAGAATGTGGATCCCTCTCTATGGGGATTTGAGGGAAAGATCATGGATGAGGCTCACAAAACTAGATATTCTATTCATCCTGGTGCCACAAAAATGTACCAAGATCTGAAGAAAGATTATCGTGGCCAGGAATGAAGCGTGACGTGGTTAAGTATGTAAGCAAGTGCCTGACTTGTTTACAGGTGAAGGCAAAACACCAAAAGCCATATGGGAAAATCCAGCCGTTGGATATTCCTGAATGGAAATGGGAACACATCACGATGGACTTCATCAGGAAGCTACCTCGCACGACGAAAGGAAGCGACACGATCTGGGTGATTGTTGACCGTTTAACAAAGAGCGCCATTTCCTACCAATTCGTGAAACGTTTTCCTCTGAGAAGTTGGCAGATCTATTCATCAAGGAGATCGTGGCTCGTCACGGCGTGCCAGTGTCTATCGTTTCGGATAGGGACACGCGGTTTACGTCTAAATTCTGGAAGAGGTTCCACGACTCAATGGGGACTAGACTGCATATTAGTACGGCTTACCACCCCCAAACGGATGGTCAGTCGGAAAGAACGATTCAAACGTTAGAAGACATGCTACGAGCATGTGTGATCGACTTTGGAGGAAGTTGGGATGAGCACTTACCGTTGGTGGAATTCTCATATAATAATAGTTAACATGCCAGCATTGGTATACCCCCTTACGAAATGTTGTATGGTAGGAAGTGCAGAACGCCCGTGTGTTGGGGTGACATCGGGCAAAAGGAACTGGGGAGCCTTGAAGTGATTGAGGTCACAACGGAGAAGTTAGATAAGATTAAGGCATTCATGAAAGCTGCAAAAGATCGCCAGAAGTCTTATGCTGATAAGAGGCGTAGACCGATAGAGTTTGAGGTTGGTGACAAGGTTATGCTCAAGGTATCGCCATGGAAAGGGATCATTAGGTTTCGAAAAAGGGGAAAGTTAAGCCCGAGATTCATAGGACCTTTCCGCATCATCGCAAGGGTAGGGGAAGTGGCCTACAGACTAGAATTACCTGATGAGTTGAGTGGAATTCACCCTACGTTCCACGTATCTCACCTTAGGAAATGTTTAGCAGACGATGATGCATTTGTACCATTAGAGGACATTGAAGTTGACGAGCGACTGAATTACGTAGAGCAGCCGGTGGCCATCCTGGATCGGAAAGAGAAGCGCTTGCGTAATAAAGTAGTTCCACTCGTACGAGTACAGTGGAGACACCGAAAAGGATCAGAATCTACGTGGGAGGTCGAGGAGGAGATGAGGAGATTTTATCCTCAATTGTTTGATGACTGACAGGTTTCGAGGACGAAACCTAAATAAGTGGGGGAGACTTGTAACACCCCGAAAAGTCAAAACGGGTCAAATGGATTAGAGGCTTATTAATGGGCATTTAATAAAAGAAGGCAAAAGGATTATGGGCTAGGTGGGGTTCATGGGCAAGATTAAGGCCCATAACCAGCCCTTAACCTGCCCAAGACACCACCATCTTCTCATTCCAACCCTAACAACAAAGAAATTCGTAGAGAGAGAAAGTAGAGAGAGAAAGTGCAAGAAACTTAAGATTTGGAGCTTCTAAGATCAAGGGATTGAAGATCTGGGTGTTTATGCATCAAATCTTAAAGAAAGGAGCAACAAACAAGGTAAGAATCGACCTCTAAGACCTTCTGTAGATCAAACCCGGATTCTAGGGTTTTGGGGTTTTGAAAGGTTTAAAGAAACACATAAAGGTCGAATTTTTACGTATGAAAACGTGTAAAAAGCTTAGATTTGGCTTCATGGAAGGTAAACTAAGGATTTGGACGTAAAAAGTTAAGATTTTGGGTTAAAAACGGGCTGGATCTGAGTTTTTATTCATCCAGCGAAACTGGGCCCCGATCCAGCAAAACTGTGCACTCATTCAGCGAGACTAGGAGAATTTCCAGCGAAACTACAGTTTCGCACTGGCGAAACTACAGTTTCGCCGGGAATCTCGCTAAGACCCAGACTGACCCATAGACTTCGCGAAAGTAGGAAATTCCAACGAAAGTTGGGCGCTCAAGGCAGCGAATCTGTCTAGCGAAACTAGCAGAAGTGCTGCCCAGCGAAACTGCTGGCGAAACTGCAGTTTCGCTGCAGCGAAACTGTGGGCGAAACTATGAAGAAAATGATGTTTTGTGTATTAACTTTCGTGCAGCTAGAGTGTTTGGACTATAGCTTAAGTAACTTAGGATTGAAGTTATTTGCTAAGTTCAGGTGAGTTCTAGATCCCCTTATTTAAACGTTTTTCCTTGTTTTTGGGGCTATTATGCATAGTAAACATAAGGTTTTCAAGATAAGGATTTCAAGGTGTTTTAACAAGGAAATACATTTTTCTAAAGCAAAATGTGACACTTAAATAGCTCAAAATAATTTTCGGGCGCGCTGACCTGGCAGCCCGGCCCCAGCCAGGGGCGTTGCCCCTTGGACCCCACTAGGGCTGCTGCCCCTAGACCCCGCTGTCAGGGGCTGCCGCCCCCGAACCCCCGCTGTCCCGCGGTGGGTCGGTTACATGTTATGATGACTAGTACTTGGTATGTTGTGTACTTAATAAGCTAAGTATTATATATATTAAGTGAAAAATAATACTAATGAGAAGTGGAACTTAACGAATGTTACCCCGGGCCCGTTTGATGATGAAAAGTCTTGCAAGCACTATGATAGACTTCACTTATGTGTGAGTCTGATGTATGATGATGGATCCGTATTCATGAGCGGGCTATGTGCCTGCTAGTGTGGATCAACTGTCGGGGGAAACTACCATGAAGATGTGTACCGACGGGGATCGATCGACCGTCGGGGGTAGCGACCATGGATAACGTGTACCGACGGGGATTGACATTCGTTGTCAATCAACATGGAGAGCTTGCTTTGTGCAAATCTCGCCGATGATGAAGTAAAACGAAATGAAAGAATAAAAGATAATGAACGTGCCTAATGTGATGCAAGTAATGTTTGTAGTATGATGTATGCGTGTTCATTATATGAAAGGATAAAAGATTATACTTTCTTACTTATATAAAACTAGAACTCACTCAGCGTGGCTGACTTTTTATGCATAATAGTGGGCAGGTAGGCGCTGATGCTGAGGATGGCACCACGGAGCTACTTGGGGAAATATGGATGGCATTCCTATTAATGAAGTCTTTATTGTAATTAATGAACAAGGAATATGTTTTGTTTACCTTTAAAAGACAAATGTATGAGTACAATGGGGTTTCTAAGTCTTTAACGAATGTTTAATTATTTTCCGCTGCAATGTTTTGTTATTGAACTGAATTTATGCTATGAATTGCCAACTGTGAGGTTTCCTGGGAATGGGGCCTTACAAGTTGGTATCAGAGCCAAAGTTTAAGAGAAATGGGTAAAACATTTTTTCAAACCTAAACTTAAACTGAGAATGGGACCAAATGAGGGATGCCAACCCAAGTAGCTACGTGCCATCAGGTAAAATATTTCAAGTAAACTGGCAATATGCGCGCGTGCTATTTGTTTTATATACGTGTAGATTTGAATGCTGACATGTGTTAGGATAGTGATTGCTTGGGACAGGAGGGTAAGGTAAGTAGTTAATCACACTTGGCCACTGTAATTAAGGACTTACCATACTTGTAATGATCTGAGCAATTAACTTGAATAACCATTTCGGTGTTTAAATCTTATAGGAATTAGATATGGCGGGTAGGAAAGCTGGGAAGGCTACACGTGGACGTCCTCGAGGTGGTCGTACCACTACACCACGTGTCACCCGGAGCAAAGCTAAGGCTCCCGAGACTGTGCACGAGGAGTCAGACCTCCATAGTCAACCAGAGGGCGAGGGATCAGCCACCCTCAAGTCCACTGTGAAGGAGGCCATCGCCGATGAAGTCTACAATGTCATGCAAGATGTCTTACCCTCGGTGGTGAATGAGGTGCTTAAAGCAGTCAAGGATGGAGAGAAAGCTGATAAAAAGGAGAAGGAAAATGAGAAGAATTCTGGAAGGTCCACTGGGAGGACGGAGGAATCTGAAGAGGAGCCATCAAACCCTAAGGTGGTAATCCACGATGACGACAGTGATGAGGAGGCTGAGAGGGAGACGGTTAGGGGGTGCAACTATGGGCATTTCAAAGGTGCAAGCCCCCAACCTTTGACGGTAACGGCAATGCTACTGCCGCTCATCGATGGATCAGAGAAATGGAGGCGGTACTGGAAATTAGTGAATGCCGCGAAGATCAGAAAGTTAAGTTTGCCACTCATTCCTTCGTCGACTCAGCGCTGTGCTGGTGGGACAATATTGTCCAGGCTGAAGGAAAGCGGTCGATAGCCAAACTGAGGTGGTCCGAGTTGAAGGAGTTGGTGCTGGAGGAGTATTGTCCCCATCGGGAATTAGACAAGATTGAGAAGGAGTTCTTGTATTTGGAGGCTGGGAACATGACTCATCAAGAGTATACCTCCAAGTTCAATGAACTTGCAAGACTTGTGCCAGACATGGTAACACCTGCATCCAAGAAGATCAAGAGATACATGCAGGGTTTGCCAGTGGACATCAGGAGGCACATGATTGCGGCTAGACCAGGCACGTTTAGGTCTGTGGTGGATTTAGCTGGAAGGTTGTACGATGAGAGAGACCCAATACCTGTGCAAAAGAAGGTGGAGAAGTGGAGTGGGAACAAGAATGGAAATGGGAAGAGGTTCGGAGGTGATAACTTCAGGGGTGGAGAAAAGAAGATGAGAGCTGAGGGTCAATCAGGGAGACAGGAAAATACAGGTGAAGGGGGTGCCTGTAGAAAATGTGGAAAACGCCATTTTGGGGAGTGTAGGGTTGGGACTGGAAAGTGTTTTAAATGTGGGGGCGAGGGTCCACTATGCTAGAGAGTGCAAGGCGGTGAAGTGCTACCAGTGTGGCGAGATAGGGCATGCGGAGAAAGACTGCAAGAAAGGAAAATCAGGAGGACCAGGAACAGTTAAAGCTGGAGACAAAGGGAAGGGTGACGGTTTAAAGGCAAAGGCGAGGGCGTTCAACATAACTCGTGAGGAGGCCAGGGTAGATCCAGAAGTAGTTTCAGGTATGTTTCTGGTGGATCACGAATATGCTTCTGTGCTCTTTGATTCTGGTGCTAGTAGAGTTTTGTGTCTACTGCCTTTTGTCGTTATTGCATGATAAGAGTAGGAAGATAGACGAGCCTTTTATGTAGAAACCGCCATTGGAGATCCACTAAGGTAACTGAAGTGATTGAGGATTGCCTGATTGAGTTAGAAGATTGTAAGTTCCCTGCTAGGTTGCATGTTATGGCCTTAGGAGGTTTTGATGTGGTGTTAGGCATGGATTGGTTAGCTAGCTATGAAGCCAATATTGTATGTAGCAAGAAAATGATTCGTCTAACAGCGCCCGATGGTAGTTCTGTTACGGTTCGTGGGGATAAGGTGTGCTGTGTGCCGAAGGTCGTGTCGATGATCACAGCCGAAAAGTACATAAGACGTGGGTGTAGCGCTTACTTGGCCTACGTGAAAGATGTGAACGCGCCAGAGCCACAATTATCAGACGTGCCAGTAGTACGCGAGTTTCCTGACGTCTTTCCCGAAGACCTGACTGGTGTGCCGCCTGACCGTGAAATCGAATTTCAAATTGATTTGCTACCGGGGGCAGCCCGTCGCTAAGGCACCATATCGATTGGCTCCTTCAGAGATGGTAGAATTGAGGGACCAGTTGCAAGATTTATTGGATAAGGGCTTCATCCGGCCAAGTATCTCTCCATGGGGTGCTCCAGTTTTATTCGTCAAGAAGAAGGATGGTAGCATGCGAATGTGCATTGACTATCGCGAGCTCAATAAGCTGACCGTAAAGAATCGATACCCATTACCAAGAATCGACGACTTGTTCGATCAACTTCAGGGTGCCAGCTGGTTTTCAAGGATAGACCTGCGGTCTGGTTACCACCAATTGAAGGTGAAAGAAAAAGATATTCCTAAAACAGCGTTCCGTACGCGTTATGGACACTACGAATTTCTCGTCATGTCCTTTGGTTTAACTAACGCGCCAGCTGCTTTTATGGACCTTATGAATCGGGTATGCCGGCCTATGTTGGATAGATCGGTGATAGTGTTCATCGATGACATTTTGATCTATTCGAAAAGTGAAGAAGAACACGCCAATCATATTCAAGAAGTATTGGAGACACTCAGAAGCGAGAAGTTATATGCTAAGTTCTCTAAGTGTGCATTTTGGCTTCGCGAAGTTCAATTTCTGGGTCATGTGGTTAATCCCGAGGGGATCAGAGTGGACCCTGTGAAGGTTGAAGCGGTAATGCAATGGGAATCTCCAAAGACGCCAACCGAGATTCGCAGTTTCTTAGGTCTGGCAGGTTACTACAGGAGGTTTATCCAGGATTTCTCCAAGATAGCTTCTCCTTTAACTAAGCTGACCCGGAAGGACGTGAAGTATGAATGGGGTCCTGATCAGGAGAACGCCTTCCTAGAACTAAAGATGAGGTTAACGCAAGCCCCTGTCCTAACGCTACCTGAGGGGAACGAGGACATGGTAGTCTACTCGGATGCCTCATATGCAGGATTGGGTTGCGTGTTGATGCAACGAGGGAAGGTGATAGCCTATGCTTCTAGACAACTAAAAGTCCACGAGGCCAATTATCCTACACATGATTTGGAGTTGGCAGCGGTGGTGTTTGCATTGAAGATTTGGAGGCACTACCTGTATGGGGTGAAGTGCACCATCTTCACCGATCATAAGAGTCTGAAGTATTTCTTTGAACAAAAAGAACTCAATATGAGGCAGAGGAGGTGGCTGGAACTGATCAAGGACTATGACTGCGAAATTCATTATCATCCAGGCAAAGCTAATGTGGTTGCTGACGCCCTTAGCCGAAAGGGACGACCCGAACCAATTCGGGTGAGGGCTTACCAAATAATTATGACGCCTGATGTTATGAAGCGAGTGAGGGAGTTTCAGGATGAGGCATTAAGAGAGGACAGAGTCAACTCTGAAAGAATGAAAGGGCAAACTTCAGATTTGGGGGAAACACCCTGGGTGTTAGAACTCGATCTGGGAGAATGTGGATCCCTCTCTATGGGGATTTGAGGGAAAGATCATGGATGAGGCTCACAAAACTAGATATTCTATTCATCCTGGTGCCACAAAAATGTACCAAGATCTGAAGAAAGATTATTGGTGGCCAGGAATGAAGCGTGACGTGGTTAAGTATGTAAGCAAGTGCCTGACTTGTTTACAGGTGAAGGCAGAACACCAAAAGCCATATGGGAAAATCCATCCGTTGGATATTCCTGAATGGAAATGGGAACACATCACGATGGACTTCATCACGAAGCTACCTCGCACGACGAAAGGAAGCGACACGATCTGGGTGATTGTTGACCGTTTAACAAAGAGCGCCCATTTCCTACCAATTCGTGAAACGTTTTCCTCTGAGAAGTTGGCAGATCTATTCATCAAGGAGATCGTGGCTCGTCACGGCGTGCCAGTGTCTATCGTTTCGGATAGGGACACGCGGTTTACGTCTAAATTCTGGAAGAGGTTCCACGACTCAATGGGGACTAGACTGCATATTAGTACGGCTTACCACCCCCAAACGGATGGTCAGTCGGAAAGAACGATTCAAACGTTAGAAGACATGCTACGAGCATGTGTGATCGACTTTGGAGGAAGTTGGGATGAGCACTTACCGTTGGCGGAATTCTCATATAATAATAGTTACCATGCCAGCATTGGTATGCCCCTTACGAAATGTTGTATGGTAGGAAGTGCAGAACGCCCGTGTGTTGGGGTGACATCGGGCAAAAGGAACTGGGGAGCCTTGAAGTGATTGAGGTCACAACGGAGAAGTTAGATAAGATTAAGGCATTCATGAAAGCTGCAAAAGATCGCCAGAAGTCTTATGCTGATAAGAGGCGTAGACCGATAGAGTTTGAGGTTGGTGACAAGGTTATGCTCAAGGTATCGCCATGGAAAGGGATCATTAGGTTTCGAAAAAGGGGAAAGTTAAGCCCAAGATTCATAGGACCTTTCCGCATCATCGCAAGGGTAGGGGAAGTGGCCTACAGACTAGAATTACCTGATGAGTTGAGTGGAATTCACCCTACGTTCCACGTATCTCACCTTAGGAAATGTTTAGCAGACGATGATGCATTTGTACCATTAGAGGACATTGAAGTTGACGAGCGACTGAATTACGTAGAGCAGCCGGTGGCCATCCTGGATCGGAAAGAGAAGCGCTTACGTAATAAAGTAGTTCCACTCGTACGAGTACAGTGGAGACACCGAAAAGGATCAGAATCTACGTGGGAGGTCGAGGAGGAGATGAGGAATTTTATCCTCAATTGTTTGATGACTGACAGGTTTCGAGGACGAAACCTAAATAAGTGGGGGAGACTTGTAACACCCCGAAAAGTCAAAACGGGTCAAATGGACTAGAGGCTTATTAATGGGCATTTAATAAAAGAAGGCAAAAGGATTATGGGCTAGGTGGGGTTCATGGGCAAGATTAAGGCCCATAACCAGCCCTTAACCTGCCCAAGACACCACCATCTTCTCATTCCAACCCTAACAACAAAGAAATTCGTAGAGAGAGAAAGTAGAGAGAGAAAGTGCAAGAAACTTAAGATTTGGAGCTTCTAAGATCAAGGGATTGAAGATCTGGGTGTTTATGCATCAAATCTTAAAGAAAGGAGCAACAAACAAGGTAAGAATCGACCTCTAAGACCTTCTGTAGATCAAACCCGGATTCTAGGGTTTTGGGGTTTTGAAAAGTTTAAAGAAACACATAAAGGTCGAATTTTACGTATGAAAACGTGTAAAAAGCTTAGATTTGGCTTCATGGAAGGTAAACTAAGGATTTGGACGTAAAAAGTTAAGATTTGGGTTAAAAACGGGCTGGATCTGAGTTTTTATTCATCCAGCGAAACTGGGCCCGATCCAGCGAAACTGTGAGTTAATCCAGCGAAACTGTGCACTCATTCAGCGAGACTAGGAGAATTTCCAGCGAAACTACAGTTTCGCACTGGCGAAACTACAGTTTCGCCGGGAATCTCGCTAAGACCCAGACTGACCCATAGACTTCGCGAAAGTAGGAAATTCCAACGAAAGTTGGGCGCTCAAGGCAGCGAATCTGTCTAGCGAAACTAGCAGAAGTGCTGCCCAGCGAAACTGCTGGCGAAACTGCAGTTTCGCTGCAGCGAAACTGTGGGCGAAACTATGAAGAAAATGACGTTTTTGTGTATTAACTTTCGTGCAGCTAGAGTGTTTGGACTATAGCTTAAGTAACTTAGGATTGAAGTTATTTGCTAAGTTCAGGTGAGTTCTAGATCCCCTTATTTAAACGTTTTTCCTTGTTTTTGGGGCTATTATGCATAGTAAACATAAGGTTTTCAAGATAAGGATTTCAAGGTGTTTTAACAAGGAAATACATTTTTCTAAAGCAAAATGTGACACTTAAATAGCTCAAAATAATTTTCGGGCGCGCTGACCTGGCAGCCCGGCCCCAACCAGGGGCGTTGCCCCTTGGACCCCACTAGGGCTGCTGCCCCTAGGACCCCGCTGTCAGGGGCTGCCGCCCCCGAACCCCCGCTGTCCCGCGGTGGGTCGGTTACATGTTATGATGACTAGTACTTGGCATGTTGTGTACTTAATAAGCTAAGTATTATATATATATATAAGTGAAAAATAATACTAATGAGAAGTGGAACTTAACGAATGTTACCCCGGGCCCGTTTGATGATGAAAAGTCTTGCAAGCACTATGATAGACTTCACTATATGTGAGTCTGATGTATGATGATGGATCCGTATTCATGAGCGGGCTATGTGCCTGCTAGTGTGGATCAACTGTCGGGGGAAACTACCATGAAGATGTGTACCGACGGGGATCGATCGACCGTCGGGGGTAGCGACCATGGATAACGTGTACCGACGGGGATTGACATTCGTTGTCAATCAACATGGAGAGCTTGCTTTGTGCAAATCTCGCCGATGATGAAGTAAAACGAAATGAAAGAATAAAAGATAATGAACGTGCCTAATGTGATGCAAGTAATGTTTGTAGTATGATGTATGCGTGTTCATTATATGAAAGGATAAAAGATTATACTTTCTTACTTATATAAAACTAGAACTCACTCAGCGTGGCTGACTTTTTATGCATAATAGTGGGCAGGTAGGCGCTGATGCTGAGGATGGCACCACGGAGCTACTTGGGGAAATATGGATGGCATTCCTATTAATGAAGTCTTTATTGTAATTAATGAACAGGAATATGTTTGGTTTACCTTTAAAAGACAAATGTATGAGTACAATGGGGTTTCTAAGTCTTTAACGAATGTTTAATTATTTTCCGCTGCAATGTTTTGTTATTGAACTGAATTTATGCTATGAATTGTCAACTGTGAGGTTTCCTGGGAATGGGGCCTTACAGCGTGTGACACACCAGGATCTCAGATAGCATCGGTTACACCAAACACAGTAATTATAAAACATCACATTAAGTAATTAGTTGTTTAAATCAAACATGAGTGTTTCAGACTTGCGGAAGCGTTTCAAATATAGAAATCAACAATGAATCGTTTCAACATGCGTTTCAACCATAAGAATCAATAGCGTTTCAACAAATTAAACCAGTTGAGTAGTGATGTATGCCATGCATGCATCCTAGTTGAGTTCTTAACCTTGTGCGTTTCTGTGACCTGAGAAAACATGCTAAAATGTGTCAACATAAAGTTGGTGAGTCCACAGGTTTTAATCAACAAGAAATGTATCAGAAAAAGCGTTTCACATGGTTTCATCAACCAGAAATGTGTCCGAAAAGCGTTTCACATAGTTTCATCAACCAGAACTGTGTCAGAAAAATGTTTCACATGGTTTAGTATATAAAGCATATCGATAGGTCGCGAGCCTATAAACAAGTTAGTTAGTGTTTCAAACCGAAGCTGACTGTGTGGTTTAGTGCCTTTCCACCACGTCTTAACCGACCGTGGCAATCGTTACAGGTCAATTTAGCACCCATTTGACCTCCAATCAAGCTAGCGGGCTAGCCCGGGCGGGGTTTGTCAGACCCAGTAGTACTACTCAAAATTACCTCGCTAATCGCGTTACTAACGGTTGATACTGTAAGGACTTTCAAATGCGTTTTCCACTAACATAACAGGCGATATCAATAATACTGGCAACCATAACAAAAATAGTATTGCATGTTTTCTCCCCAAAAAGAAAAGATAGTAAAATGGTGCCGTGAAACTCACCTTGATTGCACAGCAGTGAAAATAATGTTTCGAGCAACAGTTAAGGTTTCGGTTAAACTGTGTTTCATTCCGTGTACATAAAATTAATATAAATCATTAATTTAAAAATATAGTAACTATTCAGTTTCGCGTTCGCGTCTCGGTTACGGGTTATCGGTATTTCCCCATTCTCAGTTATTATCAACAATGCTAGATTATGTATAAAAATACTCTTCGTACTTTTAATTATATATCTTTATAATTTCAAACGTTTATTAAGGCGTAACTTATTATATATATATATATATATATATATATATATATATATATATATATATATATATATATATATATATATATACACAACGCCTCATTCATTCACATATATATTAAAAATATAAGTAATGATAATAATTTCATGATTTCAACTTTTTATAGTTTACTTTCACGTAAATAACCCAATTATATCATTGTTAATATTATTATATATAAATTTACTAAAATGTCACAAGAAGTAATTTTTATAGAAAATAATTAGATACTTTTAAAATATACAAAGTTATAAAAATTATTTTTATAATTTTTAGTAATTTTTCTGTATTTTAAAAGGCTCAAAAAGGGCTTTAAAAAAATAAGTGTTGAGGGCGGGTTCGAACCCGCGACCTCAAACACACACTGCCACACACATACCAGTAAACCAAGGCTCTTAGCCGCGATAGGAATCCGTTTCCAATTCTTAAAAACACACCTTTAAATTAATCCCCAATTCCCCAAATTCCCGAAACCCTAGGTTGTTCTTGGATCAAATTGATGATCAATTCGATGTTGTTAACATCTGGAATCATAGGGCTTTGATTACTCATGTTAAAACGAGTGTATTGGTGTAATCAATTACCTGTTTTGATGTTGGATTGATGGTGAACACTCGATGAACAAGCCGCGGGTAGTCTTGAATCAAAACAATGAGCAAACTTTGTTGGAAATCAAATTAACTTCGTGTGTAGCTTCGTGTGATGTTCTAGTTGCAAAGCCCTATGTCATTTGGGTGTAAATCACTCGGATGTTGGGTTTCGACAAGGTTGCAGGTCGACACAGAGGTTTGATCAATGGTATGATTTCTGTGCTTTCCAAGTATAATTGAACTCGAAGGAATGTTTTAAATAGTCAATCGACTGTTAGTGTTTCATTATTTTGATTATTGTTTAGGTTAGTGCTCGATTAAGTGAGTGGGTCGGCCAAAAGTTTGGTCGAAAATGTGGGCGGTCGATTTGGTGGTAATTGCACTACCAATTCTTAAATTGAAAAGTGGCCCGAGTTCGGTTTATCCACGAGAGTGTGTCGGGATGTTAATTTGGTCAAAACCGCGTTTGTTTTAGGTGTTGGGGGGTTGCCGGAGTTGGCCGGAGAGTGGCCGGACGGTGAGGTGGTCGACGGGTCGGAATGGGGTTGGGTTTTAAAAATTACAGAATGGTCCCTGCAGTTTATTTGTTTTGTTATTTTATGTAAAAACCTTGTTTTAAAGTTTCAAAGTTGGCAATTTAACCCCCCGGACTTCATTATTAATTTGTTATTAAATTAATAAAAATAAAATCACATAAATACTATACGAAATAAACCATGAATTTTTTCGAGTTGTCACATCATCCCCCTGTTACAGGAATTTTCGTCCCGAAAATTAAGAAGTACTGGCAACATTCTGAACAGGTTAGGATGCTTGCGCATCATTTCGTCCTCTCGTTCCCAAGTGAACTCAGGACCACGCTTTGAGTTCCATCGGACTTTGACAATAGGGATACGACTGTGTTTGAGTGTCTTGACCTCTCGGTCCATAATTTCCACTGGTTCCTTGATGAAACGTAGTTGTTCGTCAATTTCCAGTTCTTCTAATGGAACTACAAATGATTCATCCCCAATACACTTTCTTTCCAAATCGTGCAGTTCCTTTCTAGGGAGAGACTTTAAGTCAAACGTGATCTCCACATTGAATTATAGAGGCTTCCGACGAATCACCTTCTCCTGATGGTCTATCTTGGTTTCATGCCTTGATAATCAATTCATACGGTATTAAGTCTATGTCAAAGACATGATCTTCGTGTACTTTTGTGTAACCTTTAATTATTACTATGGTCACTTTAACCGAGTAAATAATTTCTAAGCAACTAGCTAGGGTTAATGCTAAGTTAAAGAATAATTCCAGTAGAATCAAAGCTATTATCAACCCTGGTATCAAATAAATGTGTAACTATTGATGATAAGGTACATACATGTAACAACATTTAGTCTTGTCGAATGTGGCTTGCTTCAGCCGTAAATGTATGGTCGCGTGATGTATTTCCTTGACTTATATGACCTTTATTTCCATAATTTAACTGTTCTTACTTTCTAGCTATAACCATTTCCTAATTCTGATTGTTTCTAACTCGTCCTTGGGTCCTAATCGACCTAGGGCACACTTATGGTAATGGTCGGAACTCCAACCTCCTTAATGTCCCCGTTTAACGCATGTTAGCTTAATCGTATTAACCAACATAGCTAGGTTCACAACATTGGCATTCTTGTCTACCTTACCGCTAGATTGCTTGTTTAACCCTCCAACTTCTTTCTACTACTCACTAGATTTTCCCAGTGTCCTTAATTCTATTTGGTCTAATGTCATAAGGTATGACATCAGCTCTGTCAATTCATGGAGTTTGTTGGTATAAAGAGCACGACCTAACCCTACTATTACACGGTTTTAGAATTATCATTCTAACTTTTGCATTTCATTGCTTAAGTAATAGTACTCAATCACCAAGGCTTTGAAATCACCTTAATAACCCTATATATAAGCATCACCGGTATACTAAGAATGTGCTTAAGCCGGTTACACGACATCCTAATTTTCCTTAACATCATCCCAAAGAATAACGTAATATATGTTTAGAGAGTATCATCACTCTTCTATATTTCCTGTAGTCCACTTTCATTCTAAACATCCAATCAGTTCCTCAGTTACTGAAATACTAAGTGAAGGAATGTCTCTTAAAAGACAAAATTAAAGTCATGATTGGAAATACCACGAAGGCTTTAAGTAGGACATGACTTAAGTAATAGCAAGTGTTAGTAATGTTTTGTTACCCTTAACAAGGTCTTACTAGAATTATGATCCTAGCACCCTAGGGTATAGAATAGAAACTTGTACTACTCATGATTGTTATCTCATAGTAAGATTAACCAGACTTCTCATGACAGAAAATTTCGGCTGGTTTTCAGATAACCAATCCATGTCAACGACTACATCAAAACTACCAAGTGTGACAGGCATCAGATTCTATTCCTAACTCATGTCCATATAATCCGAGTTTACATCCCTTAATGGCGTGAGTTGCCTCAATTAGTTTCCCATCAGCGAATTCTACAGTGTAACTAGGTTCCATATCACTAAGGTTACGTCTAGGAGTTTAATAAACTTGTTGGAAACAAAACTCTTATCGGCACCGATATCAAACAGTATAGAAGCAAAACGACCATTTAGAGGAAACGTACCAGTAACCACATCCTGATCATCCCTTGCCTCATCAGAGCCAATCACAAAAACTCGACCTTTGGCACCATTTCCATTATTGTTGTTTCCATCATTGTCCCTGTTGCCATTCCTTAGTTGTGGGCAATCCTTCCTGTAGTGGCCCTCCTTACCACACTCATAACAGCCCCTAGTCGCTCCGCCTGGCGTTGTTGTTGAGATTGTTGCCTAGCCATTAGATCACCCCTGCAATCCCTAGCAATATGACCAGTCTTGCCATATCTTTGACAACGAAAATGATCACACTGACCATAATGATGGAAGTTGCATTTGTTACACTTTGGGTTTTTGCCAACGTAGTTGCTCGATCCCTGACCATTGTTGTTGTGTTCTGATTGTTGTTTGTGAAGCTTCTAGATGAATCAAACTTTCTGATTAGTTGTTGATCGGAGCTTGAAGACTTACTGTTGTTACCATCCCATTTCCTTTTGTGTTCGAATGGTCTAGAGGTGGCGCCACGTTTAGGTAGGATACTATGTGCCACTGCCTGATCAGTGAGCTTATGAGCCAGTCGAATAGCCTGCTGAATAGTGGCAGGATAAGCAGCCATAACACTAGCTTGGATTTGAGGAGCTAGACCATAAATGTACTTCTCAATCCGTTTGTAGGCCGGGGTCACCATCTGAGGACATAAAGTAGCCAACTCGTGTGAACGAGTCGTGTATTCCTCAATCTCAGAGCCAGTCATTTTGAGATTACAAAACTCGGCTTCTAGTTTCTGGACCTCGTTTCTAGGGCAATACTCTTCTTTGATCAAAATCTTGAAGTCTTCCCATGATAAACCATTGGCAGCCTCAAGTCCTAGGGTCTTGACTTGTGAGTTCCACCACGTCAGAGCTGGTCCTTCTAGTGTGCCGGAGGCGTACATGACGCGGCTTCCCACCAGACAGTTACACATAGCGAAAACTGACTCGAGTTTCTCCAGCCAGCGAAGTAAGGTGACAGCACCCCCAGAACCACTGAAAGAGTGAGGCTTACAGTCCATAAATCTTGAAGGTACAGGCTGTTGGGCCTCCTTGATTCAGATTCTGGTTGTTCTGGTTCTGGTTGCGGATCTGTTCATAGGCTGTGAGCGCATCAGTAACACGCTCATTGATGATGGCATCCAACTCAGCTTGAGTCAGGTTGATGTTTTCGTGTCCCCTCGGGCGTCCGAGTCTCCTTCCAGACATGATTCTTCAATTCACAATGTACGACAGTCACTATCGAATTATAACTATTAATAGCATTAATTTGTTTCATAATGGAGGATTTGTTTGCATATTGATAGTGAGGTTTCATGAGAACCGAGACAAGTACGATAGAGTTAAGGAAGTAATGTGTGTTGTTCTCCTTGTTTGTCATCGTGTGTGTTTGAAAAGAGTTTCGCGTTTCCAAGTGGTAAGGGTAGGTTCAAGTTGTCGTTGCTTCAACTTGGAGAGTGAAGAATCATGTGTAGATGTTGGAAGTGAGCGAGCGGAACTCCCCACCCCTCTATTAGTTGAGGATGATACATGTGACCTAGATATTTGTGTATATTGACCATAGTTTATCACTCATCCCAGAAATCCCCAGGTAAGCATAACTGGTCTCACAATGATATTTATGCAATATGCTTGCCTTAGCCCGAATGCCTTTGCCAGGAAATCCAGAATACAGGTGTCTATGTGTCACACAAATTTCTTTGGTTCATAGAATAAAACTTTAGAGAGAAATTAAAGGCACGAGTTATCAGTTTCTTTTCCTCAGGTATCTATGTGTCATAGAAATATGTTAAAGCAACAGTTCTCAGAGTTATCAGTTTCTTTTCCTCAGGTATCTATGTGTCACAGAAATATGTTAAAGCAACAGTTCTCAGGCATCTAAAGTAATAAGTACAGCTTAGTAATCTATGTGTGTGTAACTAATGCAAATCCAGCTATAGTCTAAAATGCAATGCAAATGAGATGCAAAAATGCAATGCAAATGAGATGCAAAGTCCATTTTAGTTCGCTATAACTAATGCTCTGATACCAATCTGTCACACCCTTAAAATCCGCTAACGAGATTACCGTCAGGCGTGTGACACACCAGGATCTCAGATAGCATCAGTTACACCAAACACAGTAATTACAAAACATCACATTAAGTAATTAGTTGTTTAAATCAAACATGAGTGTTCAGACTTGCGGAAGTGTTTCAAATATAGAAATCAACAGTGAATCGTTTCAACATGCGTTTCAACCATAAGAATCAATAGCGTTTCAACAAATTAAACCAGTTGAGTAGTGATGTATGCCATGCATGCATCCTAGTTGAGTTCTTAACCTTGTGCGTTTCTGTGACCTGAGAAAACATGCTAAAATGTGTCAACATAAAGTTGGTGAGTCCACAGGTTTTAATCAACAAGAAATGTATCAGAAAAGCGTTTCACATGGTTTCATCAACCAGAAATGTGTCCGAAAAGCGTTTCACATAGTTTCATCAACCAGAACTGTGTCAGAAAAGTGTTTCACATGGTTTAGTATATAAAGCATATCGATAGGTCGCGAGCCTATAAACAAGTTAGTTAGTGTTTCAAACCGAAGCTGACTGTGTGTGTTTAGTGCCTTTCCACCACGTCTTAACCGACCGTGGCAATCGTTATAGGTCAATTTAGCACTCGTTTGACCTCCAATCAAGCTAGCACGACTAGCCCGGACGGGGTTTGTCAGACCCAGTAGTACTACTCAAAATTACCTCGCTAATCACGTTACTAACGGTTTGATACTGTAAGGACTTTCAAATGCGTTTCCCACTAACATAACAGGCGATATCAATAATACTGGCAACTATAACAAAAATAGTGTTTGCATGTTTTCTCCCCTAAAAAGGAAAGAAAGTAAAATGGGGCCGTGAAACTCACCTTGATTGCACAGCAGAGAAAATAATGTTTCGAGCAACCGTTAAGGTTTCGGTTAACCTGTGTTTCATTCCGTGTACATAAAATTAATATAAATCATTAATTTAAAAATATAGTAACTATTCAGTTTCGCGTTCGCGTCTCGGTTACGGGTTATCGGTATTTCCCCATTCTCAGTTATTATCAGCAATGCTAGATTATGTATAAAAATACTCTTCGTACTTTTAATTATATATCTTTATAATTTCAAACGTTTATTAAGGCGTAACTTATTTATAAATATATATATATATATATATATATATATATATATATATATATATATATATATATATATAATATATATATACAACGCCTCATTCATTCACATATATATATTAAAATATAAGTAATAATAATAATTTCATGATTTCAACTTTTTATAGTTTACTTTCACGTAAATAACCCAATTATATCATTTGTTAATATTATTATATATAAATTTACTAAAATGTCACAAGAAGTAATTTTTACAGAAAATAATTAGATACTTTTAAAATATACAAAGTTTATAAAAATTATTTTTATAATTTTTAGTAATTTTTCTGTATTTTAAAAGGCTCAAAAAGGGCTTTAAAAAAATAAGTGTTGAGGGCCGGGTTCGAACCCGCGACCTCAAACACACACTGCCACACACATACCAGTAAACCAAGGCTCTTAGCCGCGATAGGAATCCGTTTCCAATTCTTAAAAACACACCTTTAAATTAATCCCCAATTTCCCCAAATTCCCGAAACCCTAGGTTTGTTCTTGGATCAAATTGATGATCAATTCGATGTTGTTAACATCTGGAATCATAGGGCTTTGATTACTCATGTTAAAACGAGTGTATTGGTGTAATCATTACCTGTTTTGATGTTGGATTGATGGTGAACACTCGATGAACAAGCCGCGGGTAGTCATGAATCAAAACAATGAGCAAACTTTGTTGGAAATCAAATTAACTTCGTGTGTAGCTTCGTGTGATGTTCTAGTTGCAAAGCCCTATGTCAATTTGGGTGTAAATCACTCGGATATTGGGTTTCGACAAGGTTGCAGGTCGACACAGAGGTTTTGATCAATGGTATGATTTCTGTGTTTTCCAAGTATAATTGAACTCGAAGGAATGTTTTAAATAGTCAATCGACTGTTAGTGTTTCATTATTTTGATTATTGTTTAGGTTAGTGCTCGATTAAGTGAGTGGGTCGGCCGAAAGTTTGGTCGAAAATGTGGGTGGTCGGTTTGGTGGTAATTGCACTACCAATTCTTAAATTGAAAAGTGGCCCGAGTTCGGTTTATCCACGAGAGTGTGTCGGGATTGTTAATTGGTCAAAACCGCGTTCGTTTTAGGTGTTGGGGGGTCGCCGGAGTTGGCCGGAGAGTGGCCGGACGGTGAGGTGGTCGACGGGTGGGAATGGGGTTGGGTTTTAAAAATTACAGAAATGGTCCCTGCAGTTTATTTGTTTTGTTATTTTATGTAAAAACCTTGTTTTAAAGTTTCAAAGTTGGCAATTTAACCCCTGGACTTCATTATTAATTTGTTATTAAATTAATAAAAATAAAATCACATAAATACTATACGAAATAAACCATGAATTTTTCCGGGTTGTCACATATAAAATTAATGGTTGACGGTTAATATTATTACTATTATCATTAATTTATATTATTAATATTATTACTATTATCATTAATTTATTATTATTAATATTACTATTATTATTATTACTATTATTATTATTACTATTATTATTATTATACTATTATTATTATTACTATTATTATTATTATTACTACTATTATTTTTATTACTACTACTACTATTATTATTATTATTATTATTATTATTATTATTATTATTATTATTATTATTATTATTTCTATTATTATTATACTATTATTATTATTATTATTATTATTATTATTATTATTATTTCGATTATTATTATTATTATTTCTATTATCAATATTATTATTATTATTACTATTATTGTTATTATTATTATTATTATTATTATTTTTATTATTTCTATTATTATTATTATTATTATTATTATTATTATTTCTATTATTATTATTATCATCATTATTACTATTATTACTATTATTATTACTATATTACTATTATTACTATTATTATTATTATTATTATTATTATTATTATTATTATTATTATATTATTATTATTATTATATTATTATTATTTCTATTATTATTATTCTATTATCTCTAATAATAATAATAAACCGTCGACAAACTACGTTACACATACGGGAAAACCTATCAAATCTATGTTCACATCTATGGTTTAACTTTGTAAATTTACATACCGAAAATAGCGGTTTAGCGGCGGTGGTGGTGCAGCAGCGGTGTAGCGGCGGTGGTGGTGCGAGATGGTGGTGCAGTGGCGGTGGTGGTGCGGAGATGGTGGTACAACGGCGGTGGTGGTGCGGAGATGGTGGTGCAGCGGCGGTGGTGGTGGGAGATGGTGGATGAAACTGTCATGGGGAGGGCTCGCGGTGACGGTTTGGCAATGGTGAAAGATGAAGGGGACGGTGAAATGGTGGTGAAATGGTGGTGAAATGATGGTGAAATGGTGGTGAAATGGTGGCGAAATGGTGGTGAAATAGGGATGCTGAGGGAGGATATGGTGGTGAAATGGGGAAATGGTGAGATGGGAACGGTTGAAGAAGAACCTAGAAACCAAACGGTGACAGTTTGGCCAACTGTCACCTTTTAGTGCAACGGCAGGTGATGTAATCGTGGAGAAATCAGAGATGAAATGAGTAAAGTGTGATGGTTTGGCCAAACCGTCACACCTTCGGATAGGGCAGGTGCGCTAATCGAGGGGAAATCAGAATCAAAATACCTAAAGAGGTCACGACTTGGCCTCCACGTGACAGTTTGTTTCCATATTAATATTATTATCATTATTATTATTATTATTATTATTATTATTATTATATTATTATTATTATTATTATTTATCATTATCATTATTAATATTTTTTATATTAGAGAATACTATTATTATTACTGTTGTTGTTGTTGTTGTTTTTTTTGTTTTTGTTGTTGTCGTCGTCGTCGTCGTCATCGCCGTCGTCGCCGCCGCCGTCGGCGCGCCGCCGCCGCCGCCGTCGTTGCTGTTACTGGCGGCCGCCGCCGCCGCCGCCGCCGCCGTCGTTGCTGTTACTGGTGGTGGTGGAGGTGGCGGCGGCGGCGGTGGTGGTGGTGGTAGTGGTGTTATCATCAGCGTTTAAGATTATTATTATTAATATTTTTTATATTAGAGTATATATTATTATTATTATTATTATTATTATTATTATTATTATTATTATTATTATTATTATTATTATTATTATTACTAGTTTTAATACCCAGACGCGCGTTGCGCGTCTTGGAAACACCGTAAATCGATATTCTATCAACTATCTAAGACAGCAAGATCACACCGAGAGGATCACGCCGACCACAAAATGTCGGTGACACCACAGTTTGAGAGTATTAAAATCAACAATTTTCCACTTTAATGTCGGCTCAGAGTGTGTAAAGAAATGACTCCATCATGGCCGGAGGGCGGGTTGCAGGCAATAACCTGCCATCCTACACCCCTTCCAGGGCTAAACAATGTCCTCAATCAATTTTTACTCAGATCCATCAACTCATCACAGCCCATTAGAAACACCAACTTAAGAACAGGTAGTAGTAGTATCTAACATCACCAGGATGTTTAGAAAATATTTATGAAAACTGATTACTCGTTAAGAAAATCTGACTGAAGAAATTGGATTCATTAAAGCCCAAGATAGAATAAAACCTTCACTGTAGAACTTGATAGCATGGACAGAATGCTGATGCAGATGGAACCAACATTCATGGCTGGTGACCATGAGTCGTATAAAATATCTACAAAAGAAACAAACCTATTAAATCTTCATAATTCAAAATGAATACACGCCCCAATAACATTCTAAAGTCGGGCTTATGATAGCCAAAGCATAATAAACCTCTAGACAAGACAGATTCAATTGTGGGTTCCACCCGCTTCCAGTCAAGTTTAGCACGAAAAAGATAAACTAAAAGAATACGCAAAGCTACAGCAATATATACTAAAGATACATCGAGAATTCGAGACATTACAATGCAGTACCTAAACAAATATGGCCATTGCTATAGATATGAGGGTGAAGCGGAGCAGGATGCAAAAATATCACCTGTATCATTCCATCAAACAAGTTATACACAACACGCCAAAACGCACAACCATAATCATCAATTCAACATTCAAACCCTAACTCAAATCAACATCCATTCACCTGAGGTGCTTCCATAGGATAATTCTCAGGAAAATCAACCTGAAGTTGGTATTTCTCATTAGCGTAAATAGTCCCCTGAGCTCCATTCACTTCAATCACCCACCTTTGCATATGCAAAACACAAAACACCATAATTTGCATCCCAAATTTTCCAAAATTTCATAAACTCCACAACATAACACATACTCAAACATCAAATCTCAAAAAGCCCAAGATTCAAAGGGGATTTCTGATGTAACTACTGAACATTCCCTTTGATCAGATGGTATCGGAATAAACATAATGAAATGACTCCAGAAGACAAAAACATTCAACGATTCACAACAAAAACCGAAAGATCAACAAACCATTGAAGATTATCGGTGACGTTATGCGTAAATCCCCACGGATGAATGATCTCCTTCTGAAGTCTATTCGTAGCAATTTTGCTTAAAACCTAAATTAAAGCCATCAGAATGATCATAAATGCAATCAATCAACACATACGAACAAAATCAACCGAAATCAAAGTATTTGATGGAATTAACTGATGCGTGTGCACAAAAGTAATTGTGTATAGATAGATAGATAGATAGATAGATAGATATAGAGATGTGTATGTATAGATAGAGCCATAGAAGGGAAAGAGGGGACCTTGCGAGATGAGTAGGAGGAGGCGGTCATCGCTGCGGAGGAACGGTGGCAATCGAACACCAAATGCATCAAATTAAACTCAAATCCATCAATTTCATACTAAAAACAGCAGATTCAACGCATAAATCGAAACTATATTGACATTATGCATAAGGATTACTTGCAAAAAGCATTCAAAGAACCATCAACAATAAAGTGAAACATGAAGAGAATTTTTCATACATAAAAGATTTACATTCAATTAAAGATTTGGTATTCGGAAACAAAAGTGCTACTTACTGCGAACATCCCATAGTCGAACAGTTTTGTTACCTGAAGCAGTGGCAACTAAATCAGCATGTTTAGGTCCCAACACAATTGATCCACACTATCAGTATGCCCCTTTAGCTCAATATCTTTAACCTTGCTCTGCAAACAATAAATCCATTCAAATGGTCAATTCATATGGATTATAAAAAGCAACAATCTAAAATACAAATTTTCTCTGAATTCCAATTGAGTATGATCCTTTAGACACATATAATACAAACTCCAAAAGTGATGATTAAGATCAACCGCGCTCAATTGGCGTCATCAAGGTGCTGCGAAATTTTTTTAGAAAGTCTAACTCAAACACCTACTAAAGTTACTCCTAAACCCTCAACCACCTGGGATGAAACACTCTCATACACACCTTGGTACTGCTACCGAGGTGCACGGGCGTCCCGAGGTGCCTTAGGCCACCAAATTCTATTAGGCCACAAAAATCCTAAACGTTAATAGCCCATAAAAAATTAATATTACTTGAAATTGTTTTGAGTAATTGATTTAGGAATTGATGTAGGAATCAGGCTTTGCTTAAATTTGACTAAATGCCGCTTTGAGTCTTTAAATTACTTTAAATAGTTGATTAATTGTTACAATTTGTTTAGGAATTACTTTGATCGGACATGAAACGATGTAAAAACTTTTAGTTTATTACCGTTGGCCCCAAGCCCGATAAAAGATAAAAGGGTTTTTAACGATAAAGTTTAAAAAGACCTACATTTCATTTTCGCTTACCCTACGAAAATTATTGAGCCGCCCCTTCTGAGGCGCTGCTAATTTTCTTTTAGAACGACTAACTCACACCATATAAAGCTGCTACTGAACACTGATATTCACCTAACACTTTAATACAGCGTCTTTCTACCGCTAGACTACAAGCCCTTTTGGTCACTGCTGCTAGTTAATTAAGTGTTTAAATAAGGAAACTGATTGGATGTGAAATTTCAACAAACAGGTGGTGTGCGATATGCTAAAGCATCAAGAAGCCAAATAAACAACAACACTTACATGCCCATGGGGCTCGATATGCCACACTCGAGCTGTTTGATCAACAGAACCTGAAGCAAGCTTTGTCCCAATGCAATTCCACGCTACCGAATGTACCTGTTTAATCCCTCCGAATGTTTAGAAATTGTTGCGATTAAAGAACATTCATGAGCACAAAATTAGGGTTCATAAGAGCTGAATCATTAGGGTTTTGTGGTGATTAAAAGAGAGAGTGAGAATGAACCTTCTTCTTGTGCCCCTGATGCTCTCTACTGTGAAGGTTTTTGAATGGGATTGTTTCTGCCATTATCGCTTCTGCTTCGTTATGTTCGATCGCAACAATGACAAAACCGATGATGAACCTGTAAACCCTAACGATGCCAACTTACAGTGATGAATCGTTGAGAAGAAACAATGAAATGGTGGAAACTACAACTTACACTGATGAATCGTTGAGAAGATGAAGATGACGTTGAGAAGATGAAGATGAGCGTGGTTTGTAGAAGTAAGTGGCAATTGGGGGTTTTAGAGGTTGCAAGTGGTTTCTAGAAGTGGGCACTGTTAAACTGTTCATCAACTATTCATCAGTTGCAAATTTCATAATAGGTAATTATTACTTCTATTATTAATCGTAACCTTTTAATTTCTGGATACACAATATATCATGTATTATTTTTGTTTAATAAAAAATACTATTATTATTATTATCAATTTTAAAATTATTACTATTAACTTTTTTATATTAGAATATTTGTTATTATTATTATTATTGTTATTATTATTATTATTATTATTATTATTATTATTATGATTATTATGATTATTATTATTTTAGCATTATTATTATTATTAAAGTTTATTATGTATGTTTGAACATAGGTTTATGAAATATATGGTGTATATATGTTGATATGTTCACGATAAGATTGTTTAAGTTATCATTAAAAGGTCACGGTTAGTTCTAACCGTGACCTTTTGCCTTATTTTTTAAAATTTTCCTAAGTAATATTTTCTACAAAAAATACCTACCATGAACCGGTGGTAGTGGGTTTCGGGCCCACACCACTCCCTTGTTGCCCTACCGTCTTAACCGGTCGGGACGGGAGTGGTTCGCTGAAATGTATGGAAAACAAAAGATTTTAAACAGAGTTTGTGCAAAAGATGACGGTTTGGGCAAACCGTGACAGTTGCTCTTTTGTCAGAAACCCTAGTTGTCAGAAACCCTAACCGTGACAGTTAGGTCTAACCGTCACAGTTTATCCTCCTAACCGTGACGGTTAATCCTAACCATGACAGTTTATCCTCCTATTTGATTTAGTGTTTTATTATTATACTATTATTATACTATTATTATTATTATTATTATTATTATTATTATTATTATTATTATTATTATTATTATTATTACTATTATTATTATTATCATCATCATCATTATTATTATTATTGTTATTATTATTATTATTATTATTATTATTATTACTACTACTACTACTACTATTACTACTACTACTATTATTATTATTATTAAAGGGATCTTGATTAATATTAAAAGTCTCCGAGAATGATAGCACATTTGGTATTGGTGCCTGTTTGACGATCCATTATTTTAACGTAATTGTTTATACGATCTTGATACATATTTTGTCATTATAGTGCTTGTTGATATGCAAATCTCGTCCAATGTTAGCCCACATTGGGCATTGTGTAATCCCCTTCCAACCGTGACGGTTAATACTAACCATGACAGTTTATCCTCCTATTTGATTTAGTGTTTTATTATTATTACTATTATTATTATTATTATTATTATTATTATTATTATTATTATTATTATTATTATTGTTATTATTATTATTATTATTATTATTATTATTATTATTATTATTATTATTATTATTATTATTATTAAAGGTATCTTGATTAATATTATAAAGTCTTCGAGAATGATAGCTTACATTTGGTATTGTTGCCTCTTTGACGATCCATTATGCTAACGTAATTGTCTATACGATCCTGATACATATTTTACCATTGTAGTGCTTGTTGATATGCAAATTTTGTCCAATTATAGCCCACATTGGGCATTGGGTAATCCCCTTCCGATTGTATGCAAATAAAGTGATCTTGGTTAATATTAGCAAGTACGACAACTGGATAGGTAAATAATGGTTGTGGGGCTGTTCTCAGCGGGAACCATGTTTGGCTGCCAAATGAAGAAATAAAATGCACAATACAAGTGAATGTTTCCGAAATTACGAGTCCATGGGCCGGAAAAGTTAGCCAATGGGTATCGGGTGCGGGTTGAGTAGCGCCAAACCAATTTAAGCTATTACAAACAGAATTATAATAGCCAGGCATCTCGCGGTTCAAATTGCTCCCCAATACCATATGTTTCTGTCCATCTCCGACAACATTTGTCGCCTAACCCATTCCCATTCTTTTTGCTTGTTCCCTAAAGCCACCGCGATCTCCCGAAAACCACAGTTACCATCAGGCCGCATATTTTTTATACTCGAAACGTACCGGTGAATCCATTGGGGCAGCTGATCCTTAAACTTCATAACTTTCATCACGTCCTTTGGTTTCAATATTAAAGGAAACCCTAAGCCAGCTCCCGTAATCGGTACATTTGAAGCAGCCTTTGCCCGATTAGAACGGTCGTTGGGCGTTTTTAACTGAGGGGTATATGAGCTATGTCTTGCCGGGTCAGGCATAGTTTGTTGTGAGGAAGTATACGAGCTGTGTTTAGCAGCCTCATACTGTGATGTATTGGAGTCCGCTCTTCTTTGTTGCTCCTTAATATTTGGACGACCACGTTGGTCATGACGCACCTCAGGTTCTTTAAGTTTTGACTTGCTTGAAAACAAAGAGTCGTATAATTTCTTAAACAATTTTTTTACTTAAGGATTGGAAGACGACATAGTCTTTTATTTCAAGTCATCAAATTTCTCATCATAGTCGGGTTCAGGAGGCGCGACGTACGCTGGCTCGAAATCAAGCTTCCTCCAGCGTGGATCTACCGTATCGAGTGGAATACTTATGACTGGATTTAAAGATTAAATTATTAGTGAAAAATATGCAGTCGTGTGACAACAGTAAAAAAATATATTAAGATAAATATAACTTTCTCGGATGTATATCTCCAAACGAAAAACACATGGCAAGCCCATGGACGTGGACAACTGGTGTCCACATGAACCCCTAAACTCCTGAATCATTTCCATCTTCGTCAACTCTGATTCAAGGAGGCTAAGGCAAAAAACGGACACTTTATAATGCAATTTTGAAAACAATGGCAGTCGATAGTCTTTTTTAATCTTCACACGGGACACCTCGAATGTTTTACAAATTTCAATCTCCTGGCTACGCACGAGGTCGCAAACATATTCGACAAGTGTGTGCAACGTATTATTGGTCCCTGTGAGGTAACTCTTAAAGTTGGCATGTTGGCCCTCAACCTTATTAGTTGTAAATTCACCAAAGTTAAGACGGTCGTACATCCAACAAGTAACAATTTTCTCTTTGTACGGCACCAACCAATTATTCCAAATATATTTCCATACCTCTGAAAGAAATAATATTTTTATAAAATGAATAAATAAATTATTAGAGTAACAATAAGTATGAAATTCTTACCATGTTGTAACACCCGGCAGTTTGACTTTTTGGAGTGGTATGCGATTGAGTCTCAGTCGCATGTGATTTATACGACTGGGGGTTCAATCGCACGAATGAAGGATGAACCGCATGGAACTCATGCGACTGAAGGTCCAGTCGCATGGTGTTCATGCGACTGAAGGTCCAGTCGCCCCTGGACTTCGGGCGACTGAGCTGTACCTATAAAAGAGGAGCAGCTCTCTTCTTTCCCCAACACTTACAAACTTCAGTCGGGAGAAAGAACAGATAGCGACAGAGCAAAGAAAGAAGAGAGAAAACGGGGTGATTCGGGCTCGAGATTTGTCGAGAGGCTATTCAAATCGAAGCTCATCATCTTCTCCGTGATAATGTGAGTTCTAGAACCCCTCATTTACTGGTTTTCATACGATTTTGGGGCTGGAAACACATTCAAACCCGTTTTTGAAAGAAATGTATGTTTGACCCATTTGGGTAAAATCTTGAGTAATGCGTTTAAAGTATGATTTGGGACTTACACATGTTTGTATGATGTCCTAGTATGATTCCCTAAGGTTGGGAGGGCTAAGCAGGGCTTGAATTGAGTTTAGAAGAATGTTACAGCTGAATATCGCGGCTGCTGTTCGTGATGAACTTCAGTCGCTGCCCAGTTAGGGTTATGCGACTGAAGGGCCAGTCGCACAACTGAGGAACGACTGATGTTCAATCGTACGATTGAGTCACAGTCGTACGATTGGGGCTCAGTCGCGCGACAGGCCATGCGACTGAGGGTTCAGTCGTGTAGATCCATTCGCATACTAGTACAGACGCACGACTGAGGGTTCAGTCGCATAGGTGCCCATTCGCATAGGGTTCATTCATACGATAGAAGTCCATCCGCACGACTGTATGCCCATTAGCACGACTCAGTCGCATGGAGGCCATGCGACTGGAGCATGTTCAATCACCCAAATAGGGCTGATGTGAATGTGGAGAGAAGTGTATGTATGATGTATGTAGGCTAAGTATGATGTAGCCTTATATGATGGTAGTGACTAATGACTTGTAAATATCTATGTTCCTTATGTCGATGCGTGTTTATCTTTTAGTGACCTTACGTGAATGAATTAATGAATGAAACGAATGTAGTAAGAACGTAAAATGAAAGATAATGAAAGAGGAACATGATGAATGAATGCATGTATTAATGAATAAACGAATGAATGTAAGAAATGCTTGCAAGCGAATGAATGGAGGTGCACACCCCTGGCAGGTGTTAGCTCAACTGTGATGCGGGTTAGCTACCCCGAAGGATGCACACAGGGTCAATCCTTGAGATTGATAATGAGGTGAGCAACTTCGTGTTGCAACAGACTCGGTTAGCAGGCAATCGTGAGATTTCCACTAAGGTGAGAAGCCATGTGCTGCAACAGACTTGGCTAACGTATGATAGAATGAAAAGTGGAAGATAAATGGTGCATGTACCTACCCCGGGTGACTGGATCAGCATTTATGCACAACGTTCGTGGTTGATCACCACAGTTCCAGTACCAGTAGTATGGTATGATGTTTGGGGTACCGTACATGTCACCGGAAGTAATGAACGTTCGAATGAATGTAATGAATGTAAGAATGAAAGTACAGAATGTAGGAACGAAAGTAAAGAATGTATGTACGAACGTGAATGAGAACGATGAATGGTACATGAATGAAAGTTAATGAACGAATGATGAAGATAATAATAATATTATCTAAGTGTACGTATGTTGTATGATCGTGTAACACCCGGCCTCTTACACCAACAATATTGTCCGCTTCGCCCACGAGGAGCTCACGGATTTGCTTTTGGTTGCCCGGGTGAAAACTTCTCAGGGAGGTCACCCATCCCTGGATTGCTCCCATCTGAGCACGCTTAACTGTGGAGTTCTCCTCTCATCTACAGCCAATACGCCCAAAACGCGTTGTTGATATTAGAGGCCAGACATTCCTTATGAACCAGGAATCTCTCCTGTCCACGGCCGATGTGGGATATGTGTAGGGTGTCACAAGTTGTAACACCCTGTATTATTATTATTATTATTATTATTATTATTATTATTATTATTATTATTATTATTAAAATAAATTATATATGGAAAAAAAAATTTATACTGAATATTAGTAAGCGAGTAATTTATAAGCTTCGTATAAGCTTAGTCGAGCACTTATAATTTTAGACGTTTAACCCTAAACCCTAGTTGAGTAAATAATAATATTAAATTATGACATATTTAATTTTTGCTCCGTTTTTAACGAAACTTAGGTAGAAACGTTCAGAATCATTAGTAGATTCTAACGATATTTTCAGATTTTTATAAAACGTCATATTTTAAAAGTTATCAGATAAAAACATATTTATAAATATATGATGGCATTTTAGTAAATAAGTATATATATTATAATATTATATATATATGTGTGGGTGAAGATATACATGGAGCACGTGATTCGTCCATATCCTATTTCAATCTTCACTATAAAACGAATTCTGCAGTGCAGCGAGATCCTTTCACACACTCTTCAAAGACACACATACATTCGTTCCTCTTTCAAAACACACAGCGTGCAATTTACGTATAAATCTTCATATTTTCTGTTTTAAATCCAAGAACCCGACGAATAAAAACCCGAAGTTACATCAAATTTACAACCCAACGATCTGCCAAACACTAAGTTGTTACTCTGCTTCGTCAAGGTGAAAACGTTTATTATTTTTGCAAACTTATAAATGTTTTGTTGTTTCAAAATGCATGCATATATTAATAGGCTTATACTCATAGAGGGTAATTTATGGGAGCAAGCAAGATATGAGTTTACATATGATTTGATCAAATCGTATACATATTAGATTGCGGTCTAATGCGTCTAATATAAATTGGGATGAAGTGTCAATCTTAAAAAGGTTACCGATAGGGCCTACAAGTCTCAGAACCAATTTATATTAGTGTATAGCAAGAGGATTTTTGGATTTTATAAATTACTAACTCCAACTGTGATTTAACCTTTATTGATATTAGCATGCTTAAATTATTTCGTGTCATATAAGCGTTATTCACCAACATATTGTTGACATTTTATTTTCAAAACTTTTCAGGTAATTAATCTTGATCAGTGGGGTACCCGCTCTAGACCTAGGGCTACCCTACTCTATGGCTAGCATAAAGGCTATTGTCAAGATAAATGTCTAAGGCTTGGAAATAATTCCGTGGCTCGGGAAGTACTATAAAAAATAAGGGTTTTGGAATAATAAAGCTTTTGGCTATATATGTAATGGGTGTTTAAATCCCAATGTATATAAAAACCGTTGTAGACTTCCGCTGTGAAAAATATTTTGTTATAATCAAAACAGGTGCCAACACGTGACCACGCCCCAGGGGTGCCCGCGGTCGGATGTGACAGGTTGGTATCAGAGCCACAGGTTTTAGCGAATTAGATATCTGGAACAAATATTTAAGCTTTAACCCAACTAAGAAAAAGATCCTTGTAAATTGGTTTTCTACTTATTTCATTCGATTAGATAAAAATATTTAACATCTTGCAGGATGTCAGGCCATAACAATATATACCCCATTATATACGATGATCTGACGATCACGTATGTACCAGAACCTATGACATACGGAACATCCCTAGACCCCGTAACCTTTTTAGACACCGCTTTCCAGTTTGGTGTGCCCGAAGAACATATCGAAGATAATTGGATGACTGATCCATTGGCTAGTACATACGTGCAAGAAACCATGGAACCCGTGACTAGTTTTTGGTACGAGGAACCAAATATCTGGAACTATAACACCCCTCTAGTTCCTTTAGAAACTCATAAAACAATCCCATCTGGAGAAGGAACTAGTAGGTCACAAAAACCTAGGATGAGGGTACACTGCACATCGGAAGTATTTCGTTATAATTCCAAAGATGTAGAAGATGCATATAAGGAGGCTGATAAAATGCTGACGATTGAAGGAAAAGAAGAAGACGACGACGAGGAGGAGATTCCGTGGTACCGCTTTTCCAAGACGACGGTAGGGAATTTGCAAAAAATCACCTAGACGTCTGGCCTACAGATTCAGTGTACCATGAAGTTATCACTGGAAAGAGGCAGCCACCGCCGCGCTACAAACCGACAGAGGAACACGATGGGTCCATACTCGATTTGCTAGATAGGTCGTTTCACGAGAATGACGAGTTGAAGAAGTTACAAGCAATGGAGAGAGAGAAAAAGATAAAAGCAGGTGAAGGGTTGTGTCAAGTAGGAAGTTGGTTGGAACAGAAAGGATATGAATGGAAGAACGTATAATTAAAGATGTGCCAGTAGTTGCTGAATTTACAGATGTATTTCCTGATGAGTTGCCAGGAATACCGCCAGAAAGAGAGATAGAATTTAAGATTAATCTGGTACCTGGTACTGCACCGATTGCAAAAGCCCCATACCGATTAGCACCAACAGAAATGGCGGAACAAAAGAAACAATTAGAAGAATTATTGGAAAAAGGTTTTATTCGACCTAGTTCATCGCCATGGGGAGCTCCAGTTTTATTTGTTAAGAAGAAAGATGGGTCAATGAGAATGTGCATCGATTATAGGGAGTTGAACAAGGTTACAATTAAAAATCGATATCCGCTACCTTGAATTGACGATTTGTTTGATCAACTCCAAGGAGCTTGTCATTTCTCAAAAATTGATCTTAGATCAGGTTATCACCAATTGAAAGTTCAAGAGGAAGATATTCCGAAAACAGCTTTCAGAACAAGGTATGGACATTATGAGTTCACAGTGATGCCGTTTGGACTTACTAATGCCCCGGCCGCATTCATGGATATGATGAACCGAATTTGTAGACAGTATCTGGATAAGTTTGTTATCGTCTTCATAGATGATATACTTATCTATTCCAAAAGTGAAGAAGAGCATAAACTCATCTCAGAGTACTACTTGAAATGTTAAGACAAGAAAAACTATACGCCAAATTCTCTAAATGTGAATTTTGGTTAACGGAGGTACAATTTCTTGGGCATGTCATCAATGCTAATGGAATTCAAGTAGACCCAACAAAGATAGAAGCCATTTCTAAATGGAAAAATCCAGAAACACCTACAGAAGTACGCAGCTTCTTAGGATTAGCTGGATATTATCGTCGTTTCATAAAAGATTTCTCTCGAATTGCGATCCCTATAACAAAATTAACTCGAAAGGATGTCAAATTTGAATGGGGTCCGGAACAAATCAAAGCTTTCAAAATCCTAAAAGAACATTTGACAAATGCACCAATCTTAGCGTTACCTGAAGGCAATGAAGACTTTGTTGTACACTGTGATGCATCACATACTGGCTTTGGGTGTGTGCTAATGCAGCGAGATAAAGTTATCTCATATGCATCTCGTCAACTTAGAGAGAATGAAATAGGTAATCCAACTCATGACTTAGAGCTTGGTGCCATAATTTTTGCATTAAAGTTATGGAGGCGCTATCTCTATGGAGCCAAATTCACTATTTACACTGATCACAAGGGATTGAAATATATCTTTGATCAGAAGGAATTAAACATGAGGCAAAGACGTTGGATAGAAGTCCTAAGTGATTATGATTGCGAAATATGTTATCAGGAGGGAAAAGCCAACGTAGTAGCTGATGCATTAAGCAGAAAAGAGCATGAAAGGCGAAAACGAGTACGTGCTCTACAACTCAAGTTACAAATTGACTTGATAGATCAGCTTAAGGATGCTTAAGTCTTAGCTTTGAATGAAGAGAATATTGAAAAGGAAGGTATAAGAAATATTCTTAATCAACTAACCAAAGGAAATGATGAAATTCTCAGAATGAATAAGCGTATATGGATACCGATCGCCGGCGGTCTTAGAGAAAGGATCCTTGAAGAGGCTCACAAATCCAAATATGCGATGCATCCGGGATGTGACAAAATGTATAAGAATCTGAGAAGTAATTACTGGTGGGTTAGCATGAAGAAAGATATTACTTTATATGTTGCAAAATGCTTAACTTGTTCACAAGTTAAAGCAGAACACCAGAAGCCCTCTGGTTTATTGCAACAGTTAGAACTGCCAGTTTGGAAATGGGAAATGATAACCACGGACTTTATCAGTAAATTACCACGAACCAGTCGTGGGAATGATACAATTTGGGTTATTGTTGATAGACATACAAAGTCTGCCCATTTTCTTCCAATGAAAGAAACGCACTCCATGGATAAGTTGGCACAACTTTATGTCAATAATTTCGTGTCGTTACATGGGGTGCCATTGTCCATAGTGTCAGATCGCGACAGTCGATTCACTTCTCGATTTTGGCACAGTTTCCAAAAAGCCTTGGGAACAAAGCTTCATCTTAGTACTGCCTATCATCCACAAACGGATGGGCAAAGTGAGAGAACCATTCAAACTCTTGAAGACATGCTGCGCGCCTGTGTGATTGACATAGGTGGTAGTTGGGATGATCATCTGCCATTAAGGGAATTTGCTTATAACAATAGTTATCATGCAAGTATCGACGCAGCACCATTTGAAGCCTTGTATGGTAGAAAATGCAGAACCCCTATATGTTGGTCTGTGGTTGGAAACAGTCACTTGTCAGGACCTGAAGTTGTTCAAGAAACCACTGACAAAATTCTGCAAATACGTGAGCGTTTGAAATTAGCAAGGGAACGACAAAAGAAATATGCTAATCATAGAAGGAAACCACTAGAGTTCGCTGTAGGCGATAAAGTATTATTAAAAGTTTCACCTAGAAAAGGTGTGATTCGATTCGGAAAGAAAGGAAAGTTAAGCCCATGTTTTGTCGGACCTTCGAAATTCTAGAACAAATTGGGCTAGTGGCATATCGATTAAGGTTACCAGAAGAGATGAGTGGAATACACAATGTATTTCATGTATCCAATCTGCGTAAATGCTTAGCCGACGAAACTCTAAAATGCCACTAAAAGATGTAGAAATAGATAAAAAGTTGAAATTCGTCGAACAACCGTTGCAGATAGAAGATCGTCAAGAAAAGCGACTAAAAAGAAAGAAGCTCGTGTTAGTCAAAGTGAAATGGAACTCTAGGCGTGGTCCTGAATATACATGGGAGCTAGAATCAGAAATGATGAAGAAATATCCACATCTCTTCCAATAAATCTCGAGGACGAGATTTTTATAAGGTGGGAAATTGTAACACCCTGTATTATTATTATTATTATTATTATTATTATTAAAATAAATTATATATGGAAAAAAAAATTTATACTGAATATTAGTAAGCGAGTAATTTATAAGCTTCGTATAAGCTTAGTCGAGCACTTATAATTTTAGACGTTTAACCCTAAACCCTAGTTGAGTAAATAATAATATTAAATTATGACATATTTAATTTTTGCTCCGTTTTTAACGAAACTTAGGTAGAAACGTTCAGAATCATTAGAAGATTCTAACGATATTTTCAGATTTTTATAAAACGTCATATTTTAAAAGTTATCAAATAAAAACATATTTATAAATATATGATGACATTTTAGTAAATAAGTATATATATTATAATATTATATATATGTGTGGGTGAAGATATACATGGAGCTTCGTCCATATCCTATTTCAATCTTCACTATAAAACGAATTCTGCAGTGCAGCGAGATCCTTTCACACACTCTTCAAACACACACATACATTCGTTCCTCTTTCAAAACACACAGCGTGCAATTTACGTATAAATCTTCATATTTTCTGTTTTAAATCCAAGAACCCGATGAATAAAAACCCGAAGTTACATCAAATTTACAACCCAACGATCTGCCAAACACTAAGTTGTTACTCTGCTTCGTCAAGGTGAAAACGTTTATTATTTTTGCAAACTTATAAATATTTTGTTGTTTTCAAAATGCATGCATATATTAATAGGCTTATACTCATAGAGGGTAATTTATGGGAGCAAGCAAGATATGAGCTTACATATGATTTGATCAAATCGTATACATATTAGATTGCGGTCTAATGCGTCTAATATAAATTGGGATGAAGTGTCAATCTTAAAAAGGTTACCGATAGGGCCTACAAGTCTCAGAACCAATTTATATTAGTGTATAGCAAGAGGATTTGTGGATTGTATAAATTACTAACTCCAACTGTGATTTAACCTTTATTGATATTAGCATGGTTCGATCCGTGGAAACGGCCTCCCCACAAAATGTGGGGAAAGACCGCGTACATCTTCCCTTAAATGGGACGGACCCTCCCTGGACCCTACGAAAACGCGGGCTCTTTGCAGCACCAGGTACACCCCTTTTTTTTGATATTAGCATGCTTAAAATTATTTCGTGTCATATAAGCGTTATTCACCAACATATTGTTGACATTTTATTTTCAAAACTTTTCAGGTAATTAATCTTGATTAGTGGGGTACCCGCTCTAGACCTAGAGCTACCCTACTCTATGGCTAGCATAAAGGCTATTGTCAAGATAAATGTCTAAGGCTTGAAAAATATTCCGTGGCTCGGGAAGTACTATAAAAAAATAAGGGTTTTGGAATAATAAAGCTTTTGGCTATATATGTAATGGGTGTTTTAAATCCCAATGTATATAAAAACCTTTGTAGACTTCCGCTGTGAAAAATATTTTGTTATAATCAAAACAGGTACCAACACGTCACCACGCCCCAGGGGTGCCCGGGGTCGGGGTGTGACAGATCGCATGTATGTAAGGACAGTTAAACAAATAAAAGTATGTTTTATTATAAAACTAGAACTCACTCAGCAACACTGACTTTTTATGTGTTTCCAGTTGGCAGGTAGCGTTGCTGGGGATGGCACGAGGCGGCTACTCAGCTCTTTTGGGATGGCATTCTCCTTTTGATAATGCTGCCACGCAATGTGTTGTGGGCCCATAATGCGCGCGACACATTATGTTGTATGCGAGTGCAAGATTTCTTGAAGATCCTGATAAACAGGATTATTTAAGAAATCTTCTTTATGATGAAGAATTTTTATGTTTTATACTAGAGGTCACTGTTTATGACCCTATGTTTTTTGAGGATTCACATAAACGGGATTACTTAAGAAATCCTTGCTTTCATATGCTTCAGCAACAATCATAGTAAAAGTAGGCATTGTAAAGATGTAATTAGAAATGATGAAATCTTTTGTATAATGCTTTTGTAATGTAATGCAACATTAGATGTTTTGTAACTGACGTACATTGTATTAAATGGCAAAAGTATTTATAGTAAAAGAAAAGTTTATCTTGAATGTTTCCACTACAATGTTTTATTTAAATATATGCGATGAATGACCAACTATAAGCGTCCCGGAACGGGGCCTTACAAGTTGGTATCAGAGCCAAAGTTTAAGTGAAATGGGTAAAATTCAAAATAAACCTAAACTTGAACTGAAAATGGGACAGAAAGGAAGAGATTGCCATCTGAGTAGTTGCGTGCCATCAGGTATTTTTATTAAAGTTAACTAGTATTACGTGCGCATGTTATGTGATGTATGTGTTACTGTTAGAGTTAGATACTAACGTAGTCAGGACAGGTAATGCTCGGGGTACGAAGAGTAAAGTAAGTGACTAATCACAACTGGCCACTGTAATTAGGAACTTGCTATACTTGACATAAACTGAGCTATTTCCTTGATTGACCGTGTTAGTGTTTGAATCTTTCAGTGTGGTAGAAAATGGCTGGTGGTAGATCTTCTAAAGCTTCCCGGGGTGGAGGCGGTGGCGGACGTGGTGCTGAAACACGAGCCACAAGAGGAAGACCTAGGGTGGAGAAAGTGGTTCATGAAGAACCCGATACTCCATATCAGGAGGGGGTAGATGAGAGTGCTAACTTGAGAGCCTCGGTAAAAGAGGCAGTGGTTAAGGAGGTACATCAGGTCATGCAGACGATCTTACCGTCTGTGGTGACCGAAGTAATTAAGGCTGTCAGGAAGGTGAAAGAAAAGAGAGGAACCGGTCCTCGGGAAGGCAGGAACAATCGGGGCCGGGGACGGTTATTTCTGATGATGAAGAAGAAGAGGAAGAGGAGCCTGTGCAGGAGCAAGTACGAGGCTGTAATTATGGGGCGTTCATGAGGTGCAAGCCCCCTACTTTTGATGGTAATGGTACTGCGGCCGATGCTCATCGATGGGTGAGAGAGATGGAGGGTGTCCTCGATATCAGTGAGTGCCAAGAAGACCAAAAAGTGAAGTTCGCTACCCACTCCTTCACAGATTCGGCTTTATGCTGGTGGGACAATATAGTCCAAGCCGAGGGTAGCAGGGTCATTGGGAAAATGAAGTGGTCCGAATTGAAGAGGTTGGTGATCGAGGAGTTCTGTCCTCATCGGGAAATGGACAAAGTGGAGAGAGAGTTCCTGCAGCTGGAGGTGGGAACGATGACCCACCAACAGTATACCACGAAATTCAATGAAATGGCACGTCTGGTGCCGGACCAGGTGACACCTCTGTCACGAAAGATAAGAGGTATATACAGGGGTTGCCGGCGGATGTTCGCAGGCATATCATTGCCGCCCGACCAACTACCTTTAGGTCGGCGGTGGACCTGGCTGGGAGGTTGTATGATGAACGGGCGGTGGTGGTGGTTACGGATAGTAATAGGAAGGGTGGTGACCTGAATTGGAACGGGAAGAGGTTTGGTCGGGGTGATACTTCGACGAGCAACAAGAAGGCCCGGGTGGACGATCGTCGTATGGCCACACCGGGTACGGGACTGAGGAGGTGTGGTAAATGTGGAAGGGAGCATGGTGGGGAGTGCAGACTGGGGCTGAATGTTTGTTTCAAGTGTGGAAAGCCTGGTCATATGGCTAGGGAGTGTAAGGGCATAAGGTGCTTCAATTGTGGGGAAAGCGGCCATATGAATAAAGATTGTAAGAAGCCGAGGTCTGAAAGTTCCGGCGTGAAGAGGACGGGGAATGAAGGGTCGAAGGCAAGCTCCAGGGCGTTCACGATGACACAGGAAGAGGCTAGGACGAACCCTGATGTAGTGTCAGGTACGTTTCTAGTGAACCAAACTCTGGCCTCCGTATTATTTGATTCGGGTGATAGTAGGAGTTTTATTTCTGCTACTTTCTGTGCCAAACTGCCTGTTAGTCGTAGACGTGTGGATGTACCGTTTGACGTAGAGACTGCTATAGGTAAAACTACCAGGATTTCCGAGGTGATAGAGGGTTGTGACGTAGAATTAGAGGGCCATAAATTTCCGGTTAGACCGTTTGCGATGACTTTGGGTGGTTTTGATTTGGTACTTGGGATGGATTGGTTGGCGGACTTTGAGGCGAATATAGTGTGTCGAAAGAAGATGATTTGTTGACAGCGCCTGACGGAAGTTCGGTAACTGATTATGGGGATCGGGTCACGACAATTCCGAAGGTGATCTCTATGGCGGTGGGTGGAAAATGCATGAGGCGTGGATGTAGCTCCTTCTTATGTTATGTAAAGGATGTAGAAACGCCAACACCACAACTATTCGACTGTGACATCCGTCACCAAAGGTCCGTCATTTAACGTGATCGATTAACCTTCGTTGTCAGTCATTCCTCAATTTTATAAACCATCTACGTGGATACCATATTTGTTTTACTTAGTTGTCCTTATATGCGTGTTATCGTTGCTTGACTTGTCGTTATCTTAAGACGTTTCTACAAGATTTACCCCGTTAACACTAAACACGTCATTTTTATATTAAAATAATTGTCACGAATAAAAATCATTTTTAACTTATAAATAACATTAATAACATTTTATCATCAGTAAAACAAGACTAATTAATAACGTTTTCAACCGAAACAAAATTTGGGAACCTGGGGGCAAAGTGTGGGGACTAAAATTGACAAATGGCCAAACTAGGCTGGGTATAAATACCCATTTCCAGCCTCTTCTTCATCTTCTCCTCCTCATTTCTTCTTCATCTCCACCATTTTCTCCATTTCTCTCCCGATCTTACACCAAAAATCAAACCGTTTGATGCATTTTCGTCATCAAATCTTGAGCATCATCGTGAATACTCGTGCCTAGCAGGTAGATAACCTCACTTACCTTGTTTTAGCCCGATTTAGCTGCTGCGTTTTAGGGTTTTCGGGTGCTCGGGTTCATCCGAGCACATGAGGTCGTGTGGGCTTGCATATCGCGTTTTTGAGTGTGCATCTTGTCTAGACAGGTTAGGATATGAGTTCTGGAGGTTCTGGGTGGGTAAAACTCGTGTTTGGGCGGCCGCCCTGCAACTTCCTGCAGTCGCGACCCCCGTCTATGCGAATGGGATTGTCGCGCGAATGGGGCATGCGACTGGGTGTGTGTGCGATTTGTGTCTGTGCGATTGGGTAAGTCGCGCGGTTGTGTCGCGCGGCTGTCGGTGGGTGCGAATGAATATGTGTCGCGCGACCGAGTGGGGCGACTGGAGTTGTCGCGCGACAGAGACATGCGAATGTGAAATGTGTGCGATTGTGTGTGAACCGCACGATCGGAGGCCTGTCGCGCGAAAGAAGGTCCAATCGCGCGAATGAAGCTGATTCGCGCGAAGGGACGTTGAGTCGCGTGACTGGCTGTTGGGTCGTGCGACTGGTGATGCATGGTACGACTGAAAGCTTAGTCGCACGAATGAAGGTTCAATCGTACGAAAGTAGCTAATTCGTATGACTGAAGGTCCACTCGTGCGAATGGAGTGTCAGTCGTGCGTCTGGTCTTGTCGTGTAAATAGAATCATTGTGTGGAGTGTGTTGTGTGTGATGCGTGTATGTGTGGTTTCCCCTTTTGAGTGTCTGGTATTGACGAGGTAACATCAGAAATAATGTCATTGCTCGAATGTCATAGCAATGACGGCTATCTTTAAATGCTTGGACCTACATAAGGTCTGAGGTATGTGTGTCTGCTTGTGTGTATACTACCCACGACCAAACCGGAACTACCCTAATCTTGAACATCATCTTATGCTTTATGATCATTACTAATGCTTATCAGTAACTGTCAATAGGTGTTTGACAGTTCCTAGCATCTTATCCCAGGAAATCTTACATCGATTGTGCTTATCATCTGTTCTGTGAGTTTCGTGGCCCCTTTTTACTCTTACCAAACCTTTTGAAATATTTTCAACTTGGGGGAAAAGAATGCTCACCTACTTTACTTGTTTTCGAGCGCCTTCCTTGGTGGAGGTGGCTGCTACTTCTATAAGTATCTTACCTCGTTTGTCATGTTGATTGATGCTAAGGATAGACGGATGTCACGTAACTGGTCTAGGCATTGTTCTAGGTGTATCGCGGATATGGTGGGAACGCTGCGGGGAACCCTATATATAAGCATCCTTGGTATACCAAGAATGTGCTTAAACTGGGCTACGTGATGATCTCGATTGACTGAGGCCTGGATTTGTTAGAACTTGACACTATGCTATGTGACACCTTACATGTTACTTGGTGGCCATACATTACTATGTGCTATTACTTGATGCTATGTGTTGTGTGATTTTACCTGTAAATTGGCTGTGTGGGACTTCTATGTGGGACTTCTGTGTGGGACTTCTGTGTGGGACTTCTGTGTAGATCTTTCAGTACAACCATTAATTCCAGAAATGGGACCTAAGGACTGGTTTGGTTGTAACATATACGTATGCGCTATGTGGATCTTGCTGCGTCATGTGAAACTCATGGAATGCTTACTACTTGTTGGATGCCTTTGACCTTGGATGCTCTCGGCTGTGTGGTTCTTCTGTGTGGTTCCTCTGTGTGGTTCTTCTAAGCCGATCATCCATTACAACCATTAATCCCGGTAGTTGGGACCTAAGGATTGGTTTGGTTGTAACCTAAACGTATGCGCTGTGTGGACCCTGCTACGTCACCTTGAACTTATTATGCTATGGAAAACCTTTTTGTATAACCCTTAATCCCAGCATTGGGACCTAAGGATTGGTTTGGTTATAAACTATACGTATGCGCTGTGAGGATCTTGCTACGTCTTTATAAACTATATTCTTTTTCGAGAAAACCTTTCTTACAGCCATCAATTCCCGTGTGGAACCGATGACTAGGTTTGGCTGTAGCTATTTATAAACGGTAAACCGCCTGCACATAAGTGTAGTCGTGGTAACTTTTATTAAACTTACTTACTATTTTCATCTTAACATCTTTTATTACTTAAAACCTGCGAAGCTCACCAACAATTATGTTGACCGTTTTTGAGCATTTCTTTTCAGGTGATCAAGGTAATTGAAGTTCTAGGAGTGCTGCCTTTTAGTGGAGACCCTAGGATGCATTTTGAGACTGAACATACATTTTGTACATTGTTGCAGTCCACTAAACAATTAACATTCTTTTGAACACTTGTTCCCGAGTTGTGGGAATTTACATTACAAGTTATCCTTAATGCTTATGTGAACATTATGTTGTGCTTATGGCTATGCTGTCGTGATCTTTGACAATACACGACACGAGTCTCCAATTGTGTTCGGGTGTTGTCATGACACGCTTATCATCATATTATTATTGCTACTCTATTGCATACCATGTGTTATGACGATCCCGTCTAGCTCGCATTCCTCGTGTTTCCGCTATCAGCGGTGGGTGTGACAGACTGGTATCAGAGCCATTGGTTATAGAGAATTAGGCAATACACTTGACCTAGACTATAACCTAGGAACCTTCATGTAAAATGCATGCTAGGACTGGCTTGCACTCAATATTACATGTGTGTTCATCTATACTTGTTACTTGACTCTATACATGATTCTATGCATATGTGCTTGATGAATGTGGATAATACTATGATGTTAACTTGGAGTAAGTGAAGCTAAGGGTGACCATGCAAGGCAAATTACCATTACGGGTGCACACGTAATTGCAATTCGCCGTGCATGAGAGGTCTGGCTAATCTTACCGTGAGGCAACAATCATGAGTATTACTAGTTTGCTATTCTATACTCTAGGGTGTGCTAGGATCATAATCCTAGTGAGGCTTTATTAAGGGTAACATAACATTACTAACACCTACCATTACTTAAGTCCTGTCCTATTTAGAGCCTTCATGGTACTTCCAATCATAACATTGATCCTATCTTCCGCGAAACATTCCTCCACTTAGCATTTCAGTAACTAAGGAGCTGATTGAATGCTTAGAATAAAAGTGGACTTCAAGAAATGTAGAGGAGTGATGATACTCTCTACACATTACATTACGTTATTCATTGGGATTATGCTAAGGGAAATTAGGATGTCATGTAAACGGTTTAAGTGTCATTCAAGGTATATCGTGGGTACGGTGGGAACGCTGCGGGGGACCCTATATATAATCATCACCGATATACTAAGAATGTGCTTAAACTGGGTTACATGACGATCTTGATGGACCAAAGCATGGGTTATCGAACTTGATGAGTGGAATCATACATGTATCTCAGAAGTGACTAAAGCTTACATGTTTACATCTTTCTATGATTAGAAGATGCCGCCCCGAAGAGTCACACGTGGTACCAACCAAGATGGTGAGACCCCACAAGGCAGAGGTAGGGGTAGATCACCAAGAGTAGGTGGCGCCCCAGCTGGCGACAACCAGGGAACTAAAAACCCTGATATAGCTGCTATGATCGCTCAGCAGCTAGCCGCACTGATTCCAACTATAGTGACTCAAGTGAGCGACACTCTTCGGAATCATCAACTCCAGGAGTAATGATACTAATGATCAGTATAACCAAGGAACAGAGAAAAGGAAAGAGACTGGGGAAACAAGCCGGTCTGGCACCGGAAAGTCTGATAAGCGAGCCAAAACGACCAGAAACTTTGTGGCCGTGACTCAAGGGAAGAGGGAATATGCTGGGCCGCACCCGAAATGTGACAGGTGCAACCTTCATCACCCCCCAGCGATGCCGTGTCGGGCGTGTGCGAACTGTAGGCGCCCGGGGCACCTAGCGAGAGATTGTAGAGTTGCATCAAACCTGGTGACACTCGCCAACACGGTTAACCCCGTCGGGAATGCTAGAGCTTGTTATGAGTGTGGAGGTCCTGGTCACTACCAAAACATGTTCCCCAGACTGAATAGGGCACCGGGTTAACAAGGGATTAACCAGCAGCAAGTGATGGCCATAGCTGGCAACCCAGGCCAAGGGAATCAAAGAAGTGCTGCCAGAGGACGTGCATTCGTTATCGGAGCAAATGACGCCCGTCAGGACCCGAATGTTGATATAGGTACGTATTTGCTCAACCACCCCTTCGCATCCATACTATTTGATACTGGGGTAGACAATAGTTTCATATATTCTGATTTTGCACACGTGCTTGCCTTGAACCCTAGTAGACTAGAAACTAGCTTTTTAGTAGAAATTGCTAACGGTAGAGTTGTACAAGTGGATGAGATTATTAGACAGTGTTCTATGGTATTGGAGAACCATGCCTTCGACATAGACATAATACCTTTCGAGTTGGGGAGCTTCGACGTGATTGTGGGAATGGATTGGTGGTCGAAACGCAGAGCCGAGATTGTTTGTCTAGAGAAAGTAATACGAATCCCCAAGCCAAACGAGGAGGTACTCAAGATTCACGGAGAACGACCGGGAAGAGCTCTAAAGCTTATCACTCGCATGAAGATGCGACGATGTTTACGAAAGCAGTGTTACGCATTTTGGGCCCGTGTAATGGAAAAGAAAGAAGAAGGCAACAAGTTGGTATATATTCCTGTAGTACGAGATTTTCCAGGAGTATTCCCTGATGACTTGTCGGGATTTTCTCCTTCACTACAGGTGGAATTTCGTATCGAGTTAGTTCCTGGAGCTACGCCGGTAGCAAAAGCACCGTATCAGTTAGCGTCGTCTGCAATACAAGGATTATCTAACCAATTACAGGAACTACTGGAGAAGGGTTTTATTCGACTAGGTCATTCGCCATGGGGAGCACCGGTCTATTTGCTAAAAAGAAAGACGGGTCGTTCCGCATGTGCATCGATTTTCGCGAGTTGAACAAGTTGACTGTGAAGAATCGATGATTTATTTGACCAGTTACAAGGAGCTTCGTATTTCTCCAAGATTGATCTCCGTTCTGGATGTCATCAACTGAGAGTTTTGAGGATGACATACCGAAAACAGCATTCAGGACTCGTTATAGGCATTATGAGTTCTTTGTCATGCCGTTCGGACTGACTAATGAACCAGCCTCGAGTATGCAAACCTTATTTGGATAAGTTCGTGATCGTATTTATAGACGATATACCTATCTACTCTCGATTGAAATAAGACCCTAAGGAACATCTTTGGACCATACTGAGCCTATTGCAAGAAGAGAAGCTTTACGCCAAGTACTCGAAGGGCGAGTTTTGGCTTTGAAAAGTGAGGTTCTGGGTCAGGTGGTTAACGAAAGTGGAATTCAGGTAGATTGCAAATTTCGTAAAGGTTGCCCAACCGTTAACCTTGATGACTCAGAAAGGCAAGAAGTCTGATTGGAAGGAAAGCAAATGTGATGGCTGACGCTCTAAGTCGTAAAGGGCGCGTGAAATCACGATGTGCTCGAGCTTTGGGATTGACTATTCAGACGAACTTGAAAGCTCAGATCCAACTTGCACAAAGGGAAGCATTGAGAGAAGAAAACCTCGCGAGAAAAGAGTTCTAAGGGTTAGACAAACAGACGAATTGCAAGGATGATGGCATACAGTACTTCATGGATCGCATATGGGTACCCAAATGGAGAGATGTTCGTACCCTAATCATGGAGGAAGCACACAAGACACGATATTCTGTTCATCCTGGTGCAGTATGTATCACGATCTTAAGGATCTATACTGGTGGCCAGGCATGAAGAGAGACATTGCTATGTATGTAAGCCGATGCTTGATGTGCTCGAAAGTTAGGGCTGGACATCAAAAACCATCGGGACTATTACAGCAACCTGAAATTCCCGAGTGGAAATGGGAGAACATAACTATGGATTTCACTACCAAACTCCCTAGAACAAGTAGCGGGCACGACTCGATATGGGTCGTGGTGGATCGGATGACGAAGTCCGCTCAATCCTTACCGATCCGGGAGGATTACAAGATGGAAAGGTTGGCGAGGTTATACATTAAAGAGGTCGTGACACGGCACGGTGTGCCGGTGTCAATCATATCCGACCGAGACAGTCGATTCACTTCACGATTTTGGCAAACAGTAGAAAAAGCGATGGGCACTCGATTAGATATGAGTACCGCCTTTCACCCATAAACAGATGACCAAAGTGAACAAACGATACAAACGCTTGAGGACATGCTGAGGGCATGTGTCATTGATTTTGGTGGCAGTTGGGATACTCATCTACCGCTGATCGAGTTTTCCTACAATAACAGTTACCATACAAGTATCGGTTGTGCACCGTTCGAAGCGTTGTATGGACGGAAATGTAGATCACCGGTTTGTTGGGCTGAAGTTGGTGAAAGCCAGCTTACGGGCCCAGAGATCATTCAAGAAACCACCGATAAGATCTTCCATATCAAAGACCGACTTAAAGCTGCTAGAGATCGCCAAAAGAGCTATGCCGACAACCGTCGGAAGCCGCTAGAGTTTAACGTTGGGGATCGAGTGTTACTTAAGGTCTCTCCTTGGAAAGGGATCGTTCGGTTTGGAAAGAAAGGGAAGTTAGCCCCAAGATATGTTGGACCATTCGAGATTGTAGAAAGGATCGGTCCGGTGGCGTACCGATTACGGTGCCACAAGAGCTTAACAGTGTACATGATACCTTCCATGTATCGAACCTCAAGAAGTGTTTAGCTGACGAATCACTTCACGTACCTATTGAGGATATCAAGATTGATGAAAGCCTCCATTTTGTGGAGGAACCTATTGAGGTCATGGACCGAAAGGTCAAAAGGTTGAGGCGCAGCAAGATACCTATTGTTCGTGTGAGATGGAATTCCAAACGAGGGCCAGAGTTCACAAGGGAACGTGAAGATCAGATGAGACTCAAATATCCACATCTAATCGAGGATGACACCCATAGACCTAGCACCAGTTGAATTTCGGGACGAAATTCCCTCAACTAGGGGATACTATGACATCCATCACCAAAGGTCCGTCATTTAACGTGATCGATTAACCTTCGTTGTCAGTCATTCCTCAATTTTATAAACCATCTACGTGGATACCATATTTTTTTTACTTAGTTGTCCTTATATGCGTGTTATCGTTGCTTGACTTGTCGTTATCTTAAGACGTTTCTCCAAGATTTGCCCCGTTAACACTAAACACGTCATTTTTATATTAAAATAATTGTCACGAATAAAAATCATTTTTAACTTATAAATAACATTAATAACATTTTATCATCAGTAAAACAAGACTAATTAATAACGTTTTCAACCGAAACAAAATTTGGGAACCTGGGGGCAAAGTGTGGGGACTAAACTTGACAAATGGCCAAACTAGGCTGGGTATAAATACCCATTTCCAGCCTCTTCTTCATCTTCTCCTCCTCATTTCTTCTTCATCTCCACCATTTTCTCCATTTCTCTCCCGATCTTACACCAAAAATCAAACCGTTTGATGCATTTTCGTCATCAAATCTTGAGCATCATCGTGAATACTCGTGCCTAGCAGGTAGATAACCTCACTTACCTTGTTTTAGCCCGATTTAGCTGCTGCGTTTTAGGGTTTTCGGGTGCTCGGGTTCATCCGAGCACATGAGGTCGTGTGGGCTTGCATATCGCGTTTTTGAGTGTGCATCTTGTCTAGACAGGTTAGGATATGAGTTCTGGAGGTTCTGGGTGGGTAAAACTCGTGTTTGGGCGGCCGCCCTGCAACTTCCTGCAGTCGCGACCCCGTCTATGCGAATGGGATTGTCGCGCGAATGGGGCATGCGACTGGGTGTGTGTGCGATTTGTGTCTGTGCGATTGGGTAAGTCGCGCGGCTGTCGGTGGGTGCGAATGAATATGTGTCGCGCGACCGAGTGGGGCGACTGGAGTTGTCGCGCGACAGAGACATGCGAATGTGAAATGTGTGCGATTGTGTGTGAACCGCACGATCGGAGGCCTGTCGCGCGAAAGAAGGTCCAATCGCGCGAATGAAGCTGATTCGCGCGAAGGGACGTTGAGTCGCGTGACTGGCTGTTGGGTCGTGCGGCTGGTGATGCATGGTACGACTGAAAGCTTAGTCGCACGAATGAAGGTTCAATCGTACGAAAGTAGCTAATTCGTATGACTGAAGGTCCACTCGTGCGAATGGAGTGTCAGTCGTGCGTCTGGCTTGTCGTGTAAATAGAATCATTGTGTGGAGTTTTCCTGTGTGTTGTGTGTGATGCGTGTATGTGTGGTTTCCCCTTTTGAGTGTCTGGTATTGATGAGGTAACATCAGAAATAATGTCATTGCTCGAATGTCATAGCAATGACGGCTATCTTTAAATGCTTGGACCTACATAAGGTCTGAGGTATGTGTGTCTGCTTGTGTGTATACTACCCACGACCGAACCGGAACTACCCGAATCTTGAACATCATCTTATGCTTTATGATCATTACTAATGCTTATCAGTAACTGTCAATAGGTGTTTGACGGTTCCTAGCATCTTATCCCAGGAAATCTTACATTGATTGTGCTTATCATCTGTTCTGTGAGTTTCGTGGCCCTTTTTACTCTTACCAAACCTTTTTGAAATATTTTCAACTTGGGGGAAAAGAATGCTCACCTACTTTACTTGTTTTCGAGCGCCTTCCTTGGTGGAGGTGGCTGCTACTTCTATAAGTATCTTACCTCGTTTGTCATGTTGATTGATGCTAAGGATAGACGGATGTCACGTAACTGGTTTAGGCATTGTTCTAGGTGTATCGCGGATGTGGTGGGAACGCTGCGGGGAACCCTATATATAAGCATCCTTGGTATACCAAGAATGTGCTTAAACTGGGCTACGTGATGATCTCGATTGACTGAGGCCTGGATTTGTTAGAACTTGACACTATGCTATATGACACCTTACATGTTACTTGGTGGCCATACATTACTATGTGCTATTACTTGATGCTATGTGTTGTGTGATTTTACCTGTAAATTGGCTGTGTGGGACTTCTGTGTGGGACTTCTGTGTGGGACTTCTGTGTGGGACTTCTGTGTGGGACTTCTGTGTGGATCTTTCAGTACAACCATTAATTCTAGAAATGAGACCTAAGGACTGGTTTGGTTGTAACATATACGTATGTGCTATGTGGATCTTGCTGCGTCATGTGAAACTCATGGAATGCTTACTACTTGTTGGATGCCTTTGACCTTGGATGCTCTCGGCTGTGTGGTTCTTCTGTGTGGTTCCTCTGTGTGGTTCTTCTAAGCCGATCATCCATTACAACCATTAATCCCGGTAGTTGGGACCTAAGGATTGGTTTGGTTGTAACCTAAACGTATGCGCTGTGTGGACCCTGCTACGTCACCTTGAACTTATTATGCTATGGAAAACCTTTTTGTATAACCCTTAATCCTGGCATTGGGACCTAAGGATTGGTTTGGTTATAAACTATACGTATGCGCTGTGAGGATCTTGCTACGTCTTTATAAACTATATTCTTTTTCGAGAAAACCTTTCTTACAGCCATCAATTCCCGTGTGGAACCGATGACTAGGTTTGGCTGTAGCTATTTATAAATGGTAAACCGCCTGCACATAAGTGTAGTCGTGGTAACTTTTATTAAACTTACTTACTTTTTTCATCTTAACATCTTTTATTACTTAAAACCTGCGAAGCTTACCAACAATTATGTTGACCGTTTTTGAGCATTTCTTTTTAGGTGATCAAGGTAATTGAAGTTCTAGGAGTGCTGCCTTTTAGTGGAGACCCTAGGATGTATTTTGAGACTGAACATACATTTTGTACATTGTTGCAGTCCACTAAACAATTAACATTCTTTTGAACACTTGTTCCCGAGTTGTGGGAATTTACATTACAAGTTATCCTTAATGCTTATGTGAACATTATGTTATGCTTATGGCTATGCTGTCATGATCTTTGGCAATACACGACACAAGTCTCCAATTGTGTTCGGGTGTCGTCATGACATGCTTATCATCATATTATTATTGCTACTCTATTGCATACCATGTGTTATGACGATCCCGTCTAGCTCGCATTCCCGTGTTTCCGCTATCAGCGGGGGGTGTGACACCGACGTTCCGGTGGTGTGTGATTTTCCAGATGTGTTTCCCGAAGACTTATCGGGGGTGCCACCTGACAGAGAGGTCGAGTTCCAGATTGACCTGATACCGGGCGCCCAACCTGTTGCCAAAGCACCGTATCGATTGGCTCCGATGGAAATGAAAGAGTTGATGGAGCAGTTGCAAGAGTTGTTGGATAAGGGGTTTATTAGACCGAGTATCTCACCTTGGGGTGCTCCGGTCCTGTTCGTGAAGAAGAAAGACGGTAGCATGAGAATGTGTATAGATTACCTTGAGTTAAACAAGCTGACGGTAAAGAACAGATACCCCTTGCCGAGGATCGATGACTTGTTTGATCAACTTCAGGGTGCCAGTCGGTTTTCAAGGATAGACCTCCGATCGGGCTACCATCAACTGAAAGTGAAGGAACAAGACATCCCTAAAACAGCTTTTCGTACGCGCTACGGTCACTACGAGTTTCTTGTCATGTCTTTTGGTTTGACCAATGCGCCGACTGCTTTTATGGATTTGATGAACAGAGTGTGTCGGCCGATGCTGGATAAGTCAGTGATTGTATTCATCGATGATATATTGATTTATTCGAAGAGTGAGACTGAGCATGCCGATCACATTCGAGAAGTTCTAGAGACGTTGAGAAGGGAGAAGTTGTATGCTAAATTCTCCAAGTGCGCATTCTGGTTGCGTGAAGTCCAATTCTTGGGTCATGTGGTGAATTCGGATGGGATTATGGTTGATCCGGCAAAGGTGGAAGCAGTAACACAATGGAAGTCTCCAAGGACGCCATCCGAGATCCGTAGTTTCTTGGGTTTGGCGGGATATTACAGACGATTCATTCAAGACTTCTCCAAGATTGCTTCTCCACTGACCAAGTTGACCCGGAAGGATGTGAAGTTCGTATGGGGTCAAGCTCAGGAAAAGGCGTTCGAAGAATTGAAGGCGAGGTTGACCCAAGCTCCTGTGTTGGCATTACCCGATGGAAGCGAAGACTTGGTGGTTTATTCTGATGCTTCCTACTCGGGGTTGGGGTGTGTACTGATGCAAAGGGGGAAGGTGATAGCCTATGCATCCCAACAGCTGAAAGTTCATGAGGTTAATTACCCTACCCATGACTTGGAGCTAGCAGCCGTGGTCTTTGCATTGAAGATTTGGAGGCACTATCTCTACGGGACGAAGTGCACCATCTTTACCGACCATAAGAGCTTGAAGTACTTCTTCGAGCAAAAAGATTTGAATATGCGGCAGAGGCGATGGTTGGAACTTATAAAGGATTATGATTGTGAAATCCACTACCATCCGGGCAAATCCAACGTGGTGGCGGATGCCCTTAGCCGAAAAGAGAGGCCCGAGCCGATTCGGGTGAAAGCATACCAGCTGATCATGACCTCTGACGTGATGAAGCAAGTCAAAGAGTTCCAAGATGAGGTATTGAAAGAGGATCATCTTAACTCTGAAAGAATGAGAGGTCTGGTTGCGGAGTTGGGTGAAAACACGATGGGTGTTAGAACCCGGTTTGGGCGTACGTGGATTCCTCGTCTTGGGGATCTGCGAATGAGGATTATGGACGAAGCTCACAAGATCCGGTCCTCTATTCATCCCGATGCTAACAATATGTACCAAGACATGAAGAAAGATTATTGGTGGCCGGGTATGAAACGCGATGTGGTGGAGTATGTGAGTAAATGCCTTACTTGTTTGCAAGTGAAAGCCGAGCACCAGAAGTCGTATGGAAAGATTCAACCTCTGGATATACCGGAATGGAAGTGGGAGCACATCACCATGGATTTCATTACAAAGCTGCCATGTACCCCGAAAGAGTATGATACTATATGGGTGATTGTGGATCGTCTGACGAAGAGTGCTCACTTCCTGCCGATGCGCGAGACATATTCGTCCGAGAGGTTGGCCGATCTTTTCATCAAAGAGATTATGACTCGTCATGGTGTGCCGGTGTCGATTGTGTCTGATCGCGACACCCGGTTTACATCCAAATTCTAGAAGAAATTCCACGATGCCATGGGGACGAGGTTGCATATTAGCATGGCTTATCATCCTCAAACTGATGGTCAGTCGGAAAGGACTATTCAGACTTTGGAGGACATGCTTCGGGCATGTGTTATCGATTTCGGGGAAGTTAGGATGACCACTTACCGTTAGCTGAATTCTCATACAACAACAGCTATCATGCTAGTATTGGCATGCCACCCTATGAGATGCTATACGGTAGGAGATGCAGAACACCCGTCTGTTGGGGTGATATTGGTCAGAAGGAATTGGGAAGCATCGAAGTGATAGAGGCTACGACTGAAAAGCTTTAAAGGATCAAAGCCTGTATGAAAGCAGCCAGAGATAGGCAGAAGTCGTATGCTGACAAACGACGCAGACCGATTGAGTTCCAGGTGGGAGATCGGGTTATGTTAAGGTCTCGCCTTGGAAAGGAATCATCCGGTTCCGGAAGCGGAGTAAGTTGAGTCCGCGGTATATAGGCCCTTTTCGAATCATTGCTCGAGTAGGAGAGGTGGCCTATAGGTTGGATCTACCAGATGAGTTAAGTGGAATTCACCCGACTTTCCACGTGTCTCACCTGAGGAAGTGTTTGGCGGACGAGGATATGATCGTCCCACTGGGGGACATCGAGGTGGACGAATGACTCAACTATGTAGAGCAACCAGTGGCGATCATCGATTGCAAGGAGAAGAGGTTAAGGAATAAAGTGGTTCCTCTGGTGCATGTACAGTGGTGGCACCGGAAGGGATCCGAGTCAACGTGGGAGACTGAAGAAGAAATGAGGCAGCATTACCCACGATTGTTTGAGGAATAACAGGTTTTGGGGACAAAACCTAAATAAGGGGGGTGGACTTGTGACACCTGGAAGTTTGACTTTTTGGAGTGGTATGCGATTGAGTCTCAGTCGCATGTGATTTATGCGACTGGGGGTTCAATCGCACGAATGAAGGATGAACCGCATGGAACTCATGCGACTGAAGGTCCAGTCGCATGGTGTTTATGCGACTGAAGGTCCAGTCGCCCCTGGACTTCGGGCGACTGAGCTGTACCTAAAAAAGAGGAGCAGCTCTCTTCTTTCCCCAACACTTACAAACTTCAGTCGGGAGAAAGAACAGATAGCGACAGAGCAAAGAAAGAAGAGAGAAAACGGGGTGATTCGGGCTCGAGATTTGTCGAGAGGCTATTCAAATCGAAGCTCATCATCTTCTCCGTGATAATGTGAGTTCTAGAACCCCTCATTTACTGGTTTTCATACGATTTTGGGGCTGGAAACACATTCAAACCCGTTTTTGAAAGAAATGTATGTTTGACCCATTTGGGTAAAATCTTGAGTAATGCGTTTAAAGTATGATTTGGGACTTACACATGTTTGTATGATGTCCTAGTATGATTCCCTAAGGTTTGGGAGGGCTAAGCAGGGCTTGAATTGAGTTTAGAAGAATGTTACAGCTGAATATCGCGGCTGCTGTTCGTGATGAACTTCAGTCGCTGCCCAGTTAGGGTTATGCGACTGAAGGGCCAGTCGCACAACTGAGGAACGACTGATGTTCAATCGTACGATTGAGTCACAGTCGTACGATTGGGGCTCAGTCGCGCGACAGGCCATGCGACTGAGGGTTCAGTCGCGTAGATCCATTCGCATAGTAGAACAGACGCACGACTGAGGGTTCAGTCGCATAGGTGCCCATTCGCATAGGGTTCATTCGTATGATAGAAGTCCATCCGCACGACTGTATGCCCATTCGCACGACTCAGTCGCATGGAGGCCATGTGACTGGAGCATGTTCAATCGCCCAAATAGGGCTGATGTGAATGTGGAGAGAAGTGTATGTATGATGTATGTAGGCTAAGTATGATGTAGCCTTATATGATGGTAATGACTAATGACTTGTAAATATCTATGTTCCTTATATCGATGCGTGTTTATCTTTTAGTGACCTTACGTGAACGAATGAATGAATGAAACGAATGTAGTAAGAACGTAAAGTGAAAGATAATGAAAGAGGAACATGATGAATGAATGCATGCATTAATGAATGAACGAATGAATGTAAGAAAGGCTTGCAAACGAATGAATGGAGGTGCACACCCCTGGCAGGTGTTAGCTCAACTATGATGCGGGTTAGCTACCCCGAAGGATGCACACAGGGTCAATCCTTGAGATTGATAATGAGGCGAGCAACTTCGTGTTGCAACAGCTCGGCTAGCAGGCAATCGTGAGATTGCCACTAAGGTGAGCATCCGTGTGCTGCAACAGACTTGGCTAACGTATGATAGAATGAAAAGTGGAAGATAAATGGTGCATGTACCTACCCCGGGTGACTGGATCAGCATTTGTGCACAACGTTCGTGGTTGATCACCACAGGTCCAGCACCAGTAGTATGGTATGATGTTTGGGGTACCGTACATGTCACCGGAAGTAAAGAACATTCGAATGAATGTAATGAATGTAAGAATGAAAGTACAGAACGTACAAACGAAAGTAAAGAATGTATGTACGAACGTGAATGAGAACGATGAATGGTACATGAATGAAAGTTATGAACGAATGATGAAGATAATAATAATATTATCTAAGTGTACGTATGTTGTATGATCGCATGTATGTAAGGACAGTTAAACAAATGAAAGTATGTTTTATTATAAAACTAGAACTCACTCAGCAACGCTGACTTTTTATGTGTTTCCAGTTGGCAGGTAGCGTTGCTGGGGATGGCACGAGGCGGCTACTCAGCTCTTTTGGGATGGCATTCTCCTTTTGATAATGCTGCCACGTAATGTGTTGTGGGCCCATAATGCGCGCAATACATTATGTTGCATGCGAGTGCAAGATTTCTTGAAGATCCTGATAAACAGGATTATTTAAGAAATCTTCTTTATGATGAAGAATTTTTATGTTTTTATACTAGAGGTCACTGTTTATGACCCTATGTTTGTTGAGGATTCACATAAACGGGATTACTTAAGAAATCCTCGCTTTCATATGCTTCAGCAACAATCATAGTAAAAGTAGACATTGTAAAGATGTAATTAGAAATGATGAAATCTTTTGTATAATGCTTTTGTAATGTAATGCAACATTAGATGTTTTGTAACTGACGTACGTTGTATTAAATGGCAAAAGTATTTATAGTAAAAGAAAAGTTTATCTTGAATGTTTCTGCTGCAATGTTTTATTTAAATGTATGCGATGAATGACCAACTGTAAGCGTCCCGGGAACGGGGCCTTACACATGTTTACCATCTTCATTTAACTTTTCTTCCATCTTCGTGCAATTATAATCGTATAATGCCTCTGTGGGAAACGAACACAAGGTCTTCCACCAGTATAGAAAATCCTTCCACATGTCGGTTTTGAAAAGAATATTCCACCGTCTTTTGATATTCTCCCTAACGTGCCACATGTATAGGTTTTTAGTAGCACTCGGAAACACTGTGTCACACGCGCTCATCAGGGCCAGGTCCCTATCTGTGACAATAACGCAGGGCTCCACACACCCATCGAGCATATATCTGATCCGCTCCAAGACCCATGTGAAGTTGTCCAATCGTTCTCTCGATATAAATACGTGCGCAATACAAAACGACTTCGACGTCGACGTAACGCCAATAACCTGAATAAACGGAATGTTGTACATGTTGGTCTTGTACGTCGTGTCTATCAACATCACGTGCGGGAATGTGCGTCACATTTTATACGAAGTAGGATGACAAAAGAAAACATCTTCCACAGCCTTAATAGCTGCATTCATTCGTGTTTCATACACGAACTCTTTAGATTGTAGCAGGTTTTCAAGTTCCTGCATTAGTGTCATGCCTTTTCTCCCCTCAGCCCTAAACTTTGACGTTAGATTGTATATGTCCTGAACAACACAGACGCTGTGGGGAAAGTGCTCCCTTACGGCTGAATGCATGTGTCGTGGCCGCACGTGTTGCCTGTGTAACTTCTCGACAAGATCAATTTCTTCGGCGGTCATCTTCCTAATATGCGTGTGGCCCTCCTCGTACACAACAGGAGTGTTGTTGTGCGTCTCGTTTCTCACCTCTAACATCCAACTGTTACTCTTTTCTACGTACTTGCTTACGAGTTTAAAGGGATATCCTTTCTTTATGCTCCCAGTACGCCTACTTGTGCCAGTGAATTTAGGTTCACCACTACGATTGCATAATAGTTTCACATCCTTTTTTTGTGACCGACCCACCATAATGACTCACCCATGCTCGCGTCCTCTCATTTTAGCCCACTTCTCTAAGTCCTTACGAGAATCAAAATACTAAAAAAATTACAAAGCTAGACATAAAAAACAATATATAAAACAAATAATAAAATAAAATAAATAAAAGAATAAAACTTTTCGTACTTTATCGGTTTTATAAGAAACCGTAGCCTTTCTTATCCGATCCTCATCCCTATTGTGCTCTGCGGTGTCCCCATGGTTTTCTTTGAGGTGAACCGAACCGTCACTCTCATCTGTGTCATTCCCATTAAAAGTATCCGACACATGTGTAATTTCTAGTTCTGACTGGTACGGGGGATGTCCGTAATCCAGCTCTGTTTGTGAGTGGTACGTGTTCGGGGCATGCCCGTAAGAACTGCAAGGGGGATGTCGGTACCCTTCACCGTAACCCGTCGGTCCAAATAAAGAGTTGTACGCCTCTTCAGCAAATGTGTTCGACGGGTTGGTTTCCTCCTCCCCCCACGGAGGGTGACTCCCGTATACGTAATATTCCTAAAAAAGATAATGGTTAGATATTTCAAATAAGAAGTTATGTGACACCTCGTGTTTTTCAGGTTAACACCGTTTTTGTTATCAAAATCTCGGTGATTGTATGTCCAGCAACATGGACTGTTTTTCATGGTTGTTCGGGTGCATGATCAGTTCGGTTTGGGTGCGGTTTGGGTTAAAGTGGGCTGTTGTGGTGTTGTGTGTGTTTAGTAATATATATATGGGTTTTTATGTATGTATGTATGCACCGAGTTATGTGTGTGATATCTGTGTCTGTTTGATTTGTGTGGAACCGTGAGTGTGTGCGTTTCCTTATAGTGTATGTGTGTGTGTGTTTGATTTGTGTTGCGATGATGAGTTTCGATGCGAAGCGTGATCGCGGTGGCCGTTTGGTATGTATGTAGTAGTGTATGTGTGATGGAGTATTTTGTAGCGGGTCATGGTGTGGGCTGCGTTTGGATGTGTGTTTGCTGCCGTGCGTCGTGCGTGTCGTGTATGTCGCATGTGTGTCCTGTACGTGAGTGTATGTGAGTTTTGTGTGTGTGCCGTGGATGTGTTCTACATGGATATGTGTTTGTTCTAGCATAGGAAGCTATGCATCTATTCCATGCCATGTTTTTGTAATGGTATTGTATATGTTTGTAATTACTGGTGTGTTCTTTGGATTCTTCATGCATGGGTTTGGTTGGGAGTTGGTGTGTAGATGTACCTATGGTGGCATGGGTATCGCAACATGTTAACAAATATCAAGGGCATATGTGTGTTATATCTTTTAATCATAATATGTATGTTACGTTCATGCATTGGGTTAAAATATATTGGTGTGCTACTTATGCATTATATACGATACATGTTCTATGGTGTGTGTGTTATGTATGATTGATAGGTATATGTTAGAATATAATGTATGTGGTTGGTCACGCATAAGTGTGAATATAATTATGCCTGCTTATTTTTATGTGTGCATGAATGAGTTTGTGTAAAATTATGTAAACATGGGTTATTGATTTGTATATAAATTGTTTTGAATTGTTGCTCACATTTGTTATTGATTTGTATGTCCCAGACCCTGCTCTTCAGCGGGATACACTGGGTATGTTTGCTTGTTTGTTTGTTTATTTGTTATGTTTATGGTTGTTTGTATGTATGCAAATATGTATGATTGTGCTTAGGATGGAGTTGGATATAGACATGTTTGTAAGAGTATGATAGCATGCATATATGATGTGGAGTATGGCACTTAGTGTGTGTGTTATATATTGTGTATGTGTATGATATATATATATATATATATATATATATATATATATATTCTATATATTATGTTTGTGTAATATATATTATACGCACATGTTTTTGTTTGGGTCGTGTTGGGGATACAATCGGAAACATGCGTCCTAACCGAGTCGTGAAACGCGAAACCGTATAATTCTTATGTTTATAATTAATAATTAATATTAATTATATATATACTGAATGGAATACAGGTTAATCGGAACCCTAATCTTTGTGCTTTCGTTTATTCGTCGCTGTGCAATTAAGGTGAGTTTACAGCCCCACTTTTACATTATACACTCTTTGGGGGAGAGAAACATGCTGCTTTCATAAACGATACAATACATTAGATTTCGTAATACTGCATATACATGATACTATGGTGTTATATTACGCCTCTTCGGACCGTTAATATGTTACTAGCGAGGTGATTGCTAGTAGATCTACTGGGTTTGACAAACCCCGACCGGGCTAATCGTGCTAGCTTGACTGGAGGTCAAACGGGTGAATAGTTAGCCTGTTTTATAGTGTTGTGGTAGGGATTCCACAGCCGGGGCATTCATTACATTATTATTACTGTCAGCTCGGTCGCGACTTCATACACATAGTGACTTGTTGTAGACTAGCTACCTACTTATATGCTTTGATTACTAAATCTAAAATTTCATTACTATTAATTATTGTTTTCTGATAAACCTGTGAACTCACCAGTCTTTGTACTGAATTTAGCATGTTTTCTCTCAGGTCGTTGATGTGGCACGTCTAGGAGCACTGCATTCCATTGCATATCATTCTCATTTACTTTATAAACTAATTTTATGGTTTAATTACGTTTACATTTACTTAAATTGGGTTGAGCGCGTGTTTGCGCGGTTTTAACATTTGTTTAAGTGTTTTCTGATTTCACTTCCGCAATACTTAAACATAATTGGTTTGTTTCACTATTATCTAGTAACTATTATGTTTTGTAATTTTTGAGTCGTTTGGTGTAAGTGATGCTTATCTGAGATCCTGGTTATGTCACACGGCTGGCGGTAAAAACCCGTTCGTGAAAATTGAGGGTGTGACAGATTGGTATCAGAGCATTAGTTATAGCGAATTAAAATGTACATCTCATTTGCATTGCATTTTAGACTATAGCTGGATGTGTGTTAGTTACACACACATAGATTATTAAGTTATACTTGCTTGTTTGCTTGTTTGATAATTGTTTGCTTTGGCGTATTCCTGTGAGCGTTCGACTATAGGGATGGTGTCTTCATCTTCTTATGCTAAGTCTAACGGGAAAAGGCCAGTTCGCCCTGCTTCCCCGTTGTTACCACCTGTTCCTTAGCGCGGTTGACTCTGAGTTACTGTGAGTCACGAGAAGGTTACTTTCAAATTTCCTGTACCTTACCTTTTACATTAAACCTCTCAGAAATGGATAGAATATCCTTGGTACTGGACTTGGATGGTTCATCGGGAGCATGTCCTGCCTCCTGTTAAATATTTTCTCGAACGAGAGGTACTTACATCATACTTTCTTTACCTACGTTATAACTTCTCCCCTACCCTGTCGAGTAGACAATAGCTATACTAGCGGCTACCGTAGACAGTACGAGATAACTTATCAAAGTTAACACATGATAATGCTATTAACCCATCTAACCTGAGCACATCGATGGGTTTCTTGCCCAAATGTATATTTCCTTAACCGATTCTTTCGTACAACCTTGGTTAATCGACCCTTAGTTTAATAACTATATCTTTGATACCTCTATCATTGATAACACTCTGTAATTAACAAGGTATGTTAGCTCGGATGGGAGGAACCGGGGGTGACCATGCAAAGCAAATTACCATCATGGGTGCACACGTAATTGTAATTTGTCGTGCATGAGAAGTCTGGCGAATTCTGTCAGGTGATAACAGTCATAGTCAGTACAAATTTCATTCTATACTTTGAGACATGAGAGTCTCGATTCTCATAAAACTTCACTATTGATATCGAAACAATCATTTAATTCTACTTATATGAAAGTCCTCATTTACCTTAAGCCTTAATGAGATTCATATTATGGCATTAGTCCTAGTCTCTATGAGACGTTATGTGACGCCCTAAACCCGGCAGGGCACCGGAGGCACGTCACGCAGTTGGATTAATATTTTAAACACAAATCAAAGCTTTCTATTTACAGCGGAAGACTTTAAACACTATTATATATTAACCCAACTTTTAGAACATTTTACATATGATTGTATTTAATTATACATCGCCCTAATTACATTATTAACAAGCCCTAAATCCTATGCCAGTAGTTGCTCCGGGATAGCGTCCTCATCAGCTCATACTTGCTTTCTTCTATTATTAGAGGATCCCTCCTTACCTAGCACACACAACATACTCAAAACATCAGATAAACTGGTGAGTTCTAATTTTCATTAAAACATTAACAACATCTTTGCACACACAAAAGCTATATTTATATTGGCAATATTATAAATTCAACTTTTATCATTACTTTGTCCCACTTGACCTGTCCCATCGAACGTCGGTTGCCCACATCTAGCAACTACCAGTTCCCCATACCCCTTAACGTCGGTTGCCCACATCCAGCAACTACCAGTTACTACACCCAGAAACGTTGGTTGCCCACATCTAGCAACTACCAGTTTCTCATACTCAGTAACATCGGTTGCCCACATCCAGCAACTACCAGTTACTACACCCAGAAACGTCGGTTGCCCACATCCAGCAACTACCAGTTTCTATCTCTCATACTCAATAACATCGGTTGCCCACGTCCAGCAACTACCAGTTACTACACCCAGAAACGTCGGTTGCCCACATCCAGCAACTACCAGTTTCTATCTCTCATACTCAGTAACATCGGTTGCCCACATCCAGCAACTACCAGTTACTATACCCAGAAACATCAGTTGCCCACATCCAGCAACTACCAGTTTCTATCTCTCATCCAGTAGGATGCCAATTAATCATCTAGGGTCGTCACCACAAGATGTTCACAAAGCTGAGTGATCGTCATCACTCCTATCAAACTGTACAGTTTATACACTCAGGCATCTTACCCTAACTGGCCTGTTGAGATTTACATCACATTACCATTTCAAAATCATTTTTTTTACTTATTGCCAATATTATCACATTCATTTACACCCCACACATCCTTTCTTTTAGCACCAGTTTTATCATATTTTTATTAATCATTACACCCCATTTGACCCATTGGAATCGTTACCATCACGTAATGATTAACAATGTTCAGATGACCATCTTTTACACTCTACCTGACCCACTAAAATTATTACCATCATGTAATGATTAACAATGTTCAGGTAATCATTTATTACCCTCACTTTCCCCTAACAGCTTTACAAACTGTTAGAAACATATCAACATCACTATCACAATTCTGGTACTAAAACATTCAATTCATTTATCATTGTATGTGTGCTAGCCCGAATGTTAAAACCAGACATTTGAAAAGGGCTTAGAACTCACCTTATCAACTTCCTCACCACAGTCTACACAATCCGTGTACACAAGGTAACTAGTCCTTCCTCTAATCAAGGTATATCTAAAGCAGTAAACCTTGATTCAGTAAACTTATTCTCAAACAGGGCCCTCATGTGATTGAACACTTATGCGAATAAGCAATCATGCGATTGGACCTATGCGGATGAACCATGCGACTGAACCTTCAGTCGTACGACTAGCGATTCATTCACACGATTGAGTTCTCATTAGTATCCAGTGATGTTCAAAACTTACCAAAACGGAGTTTCGCCTAATTAATTTCGTGAGAACAGGGTTTTGGGTGTGAAGGGGACAAGAAAACAGAATAGATGCAGATAGAAATCTGCCCTTGAACCCCCTGCACCGCCCCACTTATCCATACACTCAACTTAACCGCCTCACCTTCAGTCGCACGATTGAACCATTCGTACGACTGAACCGTGCGACTGAAGCTCATACGACTACTATTCGTATGAATGAGTCTCAATCGCACGTAAGGGGTGCGACTGGAGTTCATTCGCATATGACTTATGCGACTGAACGCTTAAACACTCAAATAACTCAACTTAATTTAATTAATCATAACCATAATATAATTTACAAGTCCGGATTTAGAAACCGGATGTTACAACTCTCCCCCCCTTAAATAGGTTTCGTCCTCGAAACCAACTATTCAAACAACTGGGGATAATCTCTCTTCATCTCATCTTCTGATTCCCAAGTGAAATCAGATCCCTTTCTATTCGACCACTGCACTTTAACTAAATCAATAGTTTTATTCCTCAGTCTTTTCACCTTTCTGTCTACTATAGCAGTAGGTTTCTCAACATAGTTTAACTTATCATCCACTTCTATATCATCCAAAGGTACATAAGCATTCTCATCAGCCAAACACTTACGCAACTATGATACATGAAAGGTTGGATGAATTCCTTGCAACTGATCGGGTAATTCTAGTTTATAGGCCACTTCCCCAATCCGTTCTATAATGCTAAACGGTCCTATAAAACGAGGACTTAACTTTCCCCTCTTTCTGAATCTGATAATTCCCTTCCAAGGAGATACCTTCAACATAACTATATCTCCTACTCCAAACTCTATATGCCTTCGCCTTTTATCTTCATAAGACTTTTGTCGATCTTGAGCTGCTTTAAACCGAGCTTTGATCTGATCCAGTTTCTCATTCGTAGCCTGTACAATTTCCAAACTGCCCAACTCTTTCTGCCCAACTTCTCCCCAACATATGGGACTCCTACACTTCCTGCAATATAACATCTCATAAGGGGCTCTCCCAATTGTAGAATGATAACTGTTATTGTAGGAGAATTCAACTAATGGCAGATGACTATCCCAGCTACTACCGAAATCAATAACACAAGCTTGTAACATGTCTTCAATTGTTTGGATAGTCCTTTCAGTCAACCCATCAGTTTCTGGGTGAAAAGATGTGCTGTGTAACAGACGAGTACCCATATCTTCATGAAACTTTCTCCAAAATCTCGAAGTAAAACGTGTATCTCTATCTGACACAATAGACAATGGTACCCCGTGTCGAGCAATAATCTCTCGAATAAACAGTTCTGCTAACTTCTCAGAGTTATACGTCTCTTTAATTGGTAAGAAATGTCTGCTACGTGTCAGTCTATCCACTATGACCCAAATGGTATCATAACCTGTAGTTGTACGCGGAAGCTTGGTTATGAAATCCATTGTCAACTCTTCCCACTTCCATTTTGGGATCTCTAAGGGTTGAAGCTTACCATATGGCTTTTGATGCTCAGCTTTAACCTGAAGACATGTCAAACACCTATTCACATATTGCATCACATTAAACTTCATACCGGGCCACCAATATTCTTGTTTCAAATCTTTATACATCTTAGTAGCACCAGGATGTATAGAATATATGGACTTATGAGCTTCATCTAACACCAATCCCCTCATCTTAATCGGAACCCACATACGACCACATTTCATCTTAACCCCAAAGCTATTTTCTTCTAGATCCATTGTTTGACCCTTCATTCGTTCCTGCTTCACGTTCTCTTCTCTCAAGGCTTCTAATTGAGCTTCTCGTAACTGATGCATAAAATCTGGGGTTATCACTAACTTGTATGACTTAACTCGAATTGGAGGGTGTTCATTCTTTCGGCTTAATGCGTCAGCAACCACATTTGCTTTACCAGGATGGTAAAGTATTTCGCAATCATAATCTTTCACCAACTCTAACCATCTCCGCTGGCGCATGTTCAATTCCTTCTAATCAAAGAAATACTTCAAACTCTTATGATCCGTGTAAATCATACATTTCGTCCCATATAAGTAATGCCTCCATATCTTCAAAGCAAATACCACTGCTGCTAGTTCTAGATCATGCGTCGGATAATTCTTTTCATGTTCTTTCAATTGTCTGGAAGCATAAGCTATCACTCGTCCCCTCTGCATCAATACACAGCCTAGACCTTGATACGAAGCATCTGAATAAATCACCAAATCTACATTTCCATCTGGCAACGACAATACTGGTGACTGGGTTAATTTCTGCTTCAGTTCTTTAAATGCATTTTCTTGTTCTGGTCCCCATGCGTATTCTTTATTCTTCCTTGTCAGTTTTGTTAACGGGGATGCGATTTTAGCAAAATCCTGAATAAACCTTCTATAATAACCAGCCAGACCCAAGAAACTGCGGACCTCAGATGGCGTCTTTGGAGGACTCCACCTCACTACTGTTTCAATCTTGGCAGGATCTACTAAAATACCTTCTGCATTAATCACATGCCCTAAAAACTGTACCTCCCGCAACCAAAACTCACAGTTAAAAAATTTTACATAAAGCCTTTCTTTTCTCAATCTTTCCAATACTTCACGAAGATGGCAAGCATGATCTCCCTCATTCTTTGAATAGATCAGTATATCATCAATAAACACAATTACTGATTGATCTAACATTGGCTTGCACACCCTATTCATCAAATCCATAAAAGCAGCAGGGGCATTCGTCAACCCAAAAGACATAACCAGAAATTCATAATGACCATAACGTGTGCGAAACGCTGTCTTAGGTATATCTTCTTCCTTGACTTTCAACTGATGATATCCCGAACGAAGGTCTATCTTAGAAAACCAACTAGCTCCCTGTAGCTGATCAAACAAATCATCTATTCGTGGGAGTGGACACTTATTCTTTATTCTCAACTTGTTTAATTCTCTGTAATCAATACACATACGTATACTCCCATCTTTCTTCTTTACAAACAATACTGGAGCACCCCACGGGGAAGAACTGGGTCTAATGAAACCTCTTTCCAGCAAGTCTTCAATCTGTTTCATTAACTCCTTAAATTCCGATGGAGCTAATCTATAAGGTGGCTTAGCAACTGGCTTAGCACCCGAACCAAATCAATTCTAAACTCAACTTCACGATCTGGAGGAATACCCGGTAATTCCTCTGGAAACACATCTATAAAATCTCTAACCAAAGGAATGTCCTCTATCTTTCTTACAGGCTTTTGAGAATCAATTACATATATCAAATAAGATGCACACCTGCGGCTCATTAACTTATCAGCTTTTATCATAGATATTATTTTCACAGTTGACTCCTCTCTATCACCATATACATTAATCGTTTTCCCATCCGGTGTTCTTAATTGGATTAACTTCTTATTACATATAATATGGGCTTCATGGTTTGCCAACCAATCCATAACCAAAACTATATCAAACCCTCCTAATACCATTGGATATAGTTTAACAGGCAACCTATATCCTTCTAATTCAATATAACAACCATCAATCATACTACTAATCATCACCGATCTATCATTAGCAGTTTCAACTACAAAAGCTACCTCTAATGGCCGAACTTCACATGCAAGCATAGGGCAAAAATCAATAGATACAAAACTTCCACTCGCACCAGAATCAAATAACACATTAGCTGGAACTCCATTCACTAGAAACGTACCTGAAACTACATCTGGCAAAGCTTTAGCCTCACTAGCTGACATAGAATATGCTCGCCCCTTGGCCACATTCGACCCTTCTCCTGACCCTTTCATCGATCTAACCGGTTCAGGCTTTCTAACTACCAACTTTGGACATTCACTTCGGATATGCCCCGTTTCTCCACACTCATAACATTTACGAGGACCTTCACTACATTCATTAGCATAATGTCCCATCTTTCCAGATCTAAAACAATTCCTGCTACCAATCATACATTCACCCTGGTGTAGCCTACCACATTTCCCGCAACATGGCAGCTTATTTCTGACATTCCTCAGAAATTGACCCCTTCCAAACCTACTTTTCTTTTGAAAACTTGGATTCTCAAATCTTCTTTGCACTACAGGTTCTTCTCGCCTCCTTTTACCCCCATCAGGAGCAACATTACTACCATAAACTTCTTGATACATATCTGCAGCTAAGTTTACCGTCAACTGGTAACTACTCGGAGCAGATGATCTAACCAGCTTTCTAACCTCCTGAGGCAACCCCTGTGTATACCTCAAAATCTTCTTTTCTTCAGGAACTACCAAATGAGGCACCAACCGCGCCATCTCCTCAAAGTTAGACGTGTATTCCCTATGAGACATATTACCCGCCTGAAACTGCAGGAAACTCATTTCTATTCGATCCATCTCGCCTTTTGAACAAAACTTATCCGATACTAACTTTCTAAATTCAGGCCATAACATTTTGTCAGTAGCCTCCTCACCTAACGTCTGGATAATCCCACCAATACAGAGCCTCACCTACAAACGAGTGGGCTGCAAACTTTACCTTCTGATCCTCCCTACACTCACTTAATTTGATCACGGCTTCCATTTCACGAAGCCATTTATAAGTGGCTACCACATCCATAGCCCCAGAAAATCGTGGAGGATTACATTCTTTAAACTGGCTATACGTAACTCCCTTTCTCTCACTAGACCCCTCAGCTTTATCAGCATTCCTACTTTCATCAGGTCTAGCTGCATTCAAGGCTTTACGAACCTCCTCAGCAATCGCATCATGGAATTGCTGCCTCGTCATACTAAACACCTCGGTGCTCTCATCAACATTTCTTAACGAGGTTCCACCTTGCATTCTTTCACTCTCCCTATCAGCCATAACCTATTAAAACGAGATCGGGATTATTTGGTACCCACATGTAAGTATGTAACCAGAATACTATAAGTAAAGTAAATTATTAATAATGTTGGCCAAGTACTATTAATTGTTTACTTTACTTTTACTATTCTCGTTATTCCTTCTCATGATAGTCCCATCACCTTCTCTTGTTTTAATAAACTATTCTATCTAGCTATCCCTACTGGCACATCTATTTTCTAGTTAAAGTCTAGTTATTATGACACTAGATCCCTTTAACTACTGCTCTGATACCAACCTGTGACGCCCTAAACCCGGCAGGGCACCGGAGGCACGTCACGCAGTTGGATTAATATTTTAAACACAAATCAGAGCTTTCTATTTACAGCGGAAGACTTTAAACACTATTATATATTAACCCAACTTTTAGAACATTTTACATATGATTGTATTTAATTATACATCGCCCTAATTACATTATTAACAAGCCCTAAATCCTATGCCAGCAGTTGCTCCGGGATAGCGTCCTCATCAGCTCATACTTGCTTTCCTCTATTATTAGAGGATCCCTCCTTACCTAGCACACACAACATACTCAAAACATCAGATAAACTGGTGAGTTCTAATTTTCATTAAAACATTAACAACATCTTTGCACACACAAAAGCTATATTTATATTGGCAATATTATAAATTCAACTTTTATCATTACTTTGTCCCACTTGACCCGTCCCATCGAACGTCGGTTGCCCACATCTAGCAACTACCAGTTCCCCATACCCAGTAACGTCGGTTGCCCACATCCAGCAACTACCAGTTACCTCACCCAGAAACGTTGGTTGCCCATATCTAGCAATTACCAGTTTCTCATACTCAGTAACATCTGTTGCCCATATCCAGCAACTACCAGTTACTACACCCAGAAACGTCGGTTGCCCACATCCAGCAACTACCAGTTTCTATCTCTCATACTCAGTAACATCGGTTGCCCACATCCAGCAACTACCAGTTACTACACCCAGAAACGTCGGTTGCCCACATCCAGCAACTACCAGTTTCTATCTCTCATACTCAGTAACATCGGTTGCCCACATCCAGCAACTACCAGTTACTACACCCAGAAACGTCGGTTGCCCACATCCAGCAACTACCAGTTTCTATCTCTCATCCAGTAGGATGCCAATTAATCATCTAGGGTCGTCACCACAAGATGTTCACAAAGCTGAGTGATCGTCATCACTCCTATCAAACCGTACAGTTTATACACTCAGGAATCTTACCCTAACTGGCCTGTTGAGATTTACATCACATTACCATTTCAAAAACATTTTTTTACTTATTGCCAATATTATCACATTCATTTACACCCCACACATCCTTTCTTTTAGCACCAGTTTTATCATATTTTTATTAATCATTACACCCCATTTGACCCATTGGAATCGTTACCATCACGTAATGATTAACAATGTTCAGATGACCATCTTTTACACTCTACCTGACCCACTGAAATTATTACCATCACGTAATGATTAACAATATTCAGGTAATCATTTATTACTCCCACTTTCCCCCTAACAGCTTTACAAACTGTTAGAAATATATCAACATCACTATCATAATTCTGGTACTAAAACATTCAATTCATTTATCATTGTATGTGTGCTAGCCCGAATGTTAAAACCAGACATTTGAAAAGGGCTTAGAACTCACCTTATCAACTTCCTCACCACAGTCTACACAATCCGTGTACACAAGGTAACTAGTCCTTCCTCTAATCAAGGTATATCTAAAGCAATAAACCTTGATTCAGTAAACTTATTCTCAAACAGGGCCCTCATGCGATTGAACACTTATGCGAATGAGCAATCATGCGATTGGACCTATGCGGATGAACCATGCGACTGAACCTTCAGTCGTACGACTAGCGATTCATTCACACGATTGAGTTCTTATTCGTATCCAGTGTTCGCTCGTCTTCATTCGGACTTACAACCAGGCGACTGGGTTCCAATCGCACGACTGAACCTCCACTCGCACTCAGTCGCACGACTAGACTCTCATTCGTGCGATTGAGTCATGCGATTGAGCCCATTCGCCTGAAACGAATCAGCAGCTGTGTTCTTGACGTTTTTGATCCAAACTTACTCAAAATTTGAGTTTTAACCATCCAAATCATACCATATTCAAAACAGATCCTATACTGTAAGGCCCCGCTCACCGGGCACCTCACAGTTGGTCGTCATCACACATAAAAACATACATTTAATATAAACATGATGGAATAACGCAACGGAATTAATAAAAGTCATTCTCATTTCATCATAAAAGCTTTTACATCATTGTCTTGATTACAAAATACAAGCTTTCTCTACTTTGCCTATCCTTACTATGATTACTGCTGAAGCTCAGCAATCATAGGGTCATATACAGTGACCTCTAATAGAAGATATTAAGTTCAAAAATATCTTTTGGAACTTAAAGGAGATTCCTTAAGTAATCCCGTTTATCAGGATTCTTAAGAAATCTCACACCTGCATGCAACATGATGTGTTGCGTGCATTACGGGCCCACAACACATGATGTGGCAGCATAATCAATAGGAGAATGCCATCCTAAAAGAGCTGAGTAGCCGCCTCGTGCCATCCTCAGCAACACTACCTACGAACTGGAAAACACATAAAAAGTCAGCGTTGCTAAGTGAGTTCTAGTTTTATAATAAAACATACTTTTACTTGTTAAAAACGTCTTTTCATACATGCGATCATACATCATACGTACACGTAGATAATATTATTATTATCTTCATCCTTCATTCATTAATCATTCATTCGTGTACCATTCATCATTCTCGTTCACTTTCATACGTACATACTTTACATTCATTCATTACTTCTGTTCGAACGTTTGTTTCATTCATTCATACATTCATTACACTGGTTCGAACATTCTTAACATTCGGTGACATGTACAATATCCCCTTACATCATACATACTGCTGGTGCTGGACCTGTGGTAATCAACCACGAACGTTGTGCACAAATGCTGATCCAGTCACCTGGGGTAGGCACATGCACCACTTATCTTTTCACTTTACTTCTATCATACGTTAGCCAAGTCTGTTGCAGCACACAGCTGCTCACCTCAGCGGCAATCTCATGATTGCCTGCTAACCGAGTCTGTTGCAACACGTAGTTGCTCACCTCATTATCAATCTCAAAGATTGACCCTGTGTGCATCCTTCGGGGTAGCTAACCCGCATCACAGTTGAGCTAACACCTGCCAGGGGTGTGCACCTCCTTGCATATGCTTGCAAGCCTTTCTAACATTCATTCGTTCGTTAATGCATGCATTCATTCATCATGTTCCTTCTTTCATTATCTTTCACTTTACGTTCTTAATACGTTCGTTTCATTCTTTCATTCATTCACGTAAAGTTATTAAAAGACAACATACATTTACATAAGGAACATAGGTATTTACAATTCACCAATACTCACCACCTATCATGGCCACATCATACTTAACATACATACCTCATACATACACTGCTCTATACATTCACATCAGCCCTATTCGGGTGACTGAACCTATCCCAGTCGCATGTCCCCCATGCGACTGGACCGTGCGATTGGGCTGTCATGCGAATGGGCATACAATCGTGTGACTGGACTTCCTTCCATACGACTAGACACTATGCGACTGGGTTATATGCGACTAACTCTTAACCGTACGACTAAACTACCCTGCGATTGGGCCTATGCGACCGAAACCCTCAATTGCATAGCCTATCGTGCGACTGAGGCTCAATCGTGCGTCTGAGACTCAATCTTGCGATTGGACATCAACAAATCCTCATTCGGCCGAATGGCCCTCCAGTCGCATAACCCTAACTGGGCGGCGACTGGAGTTCTTCATGAACAGCAGTCGGGAACCAACGCACTCAAACTCCTCATAAACCCATTTTCAGCCCAAATCGACCCTCCTAAGCCTCAGGGATTCATACTAGGACATCATACAAGCATATACAAGTCCTAATTCTTACTATTAACACATTACTCAAGATTTACCCAAATGGGTCAAACTTACACTATTTCAAAAATAGGGTTTCTATGTGATTCTAGCCCCAAAATCGTTAGAAAACATGTAAATGAGGGGTTCTAGAACTCACAATAACAGGTAGGAGTTGATGAGCTTTGATTTGGCTAGCTTCTCGACAAATCCGGAGCTCGGTCAGCACTTTCCCTCTCTTCTTTCTCTGCTTTCGTTCGCTCTATGCTCTTCCCGACTGAAATTTCTAAGTGTTGGGAGGAGAATGAGAGCTACTCCCCTTTTATAGGTATTGCTCAGTCGCATCTGCTCCAGGGGCGACTGGACCTTCAGTCGCATGAACACCATGCGACTGGACCCCAGTCGCATGTGTCCCATGCGGTTCATCCTTCATTTGGGCGGTTGAACTCCAATCGTACGGTTGAGCTTCATTCGGCCGAATAGCATGCGGTTGAACCTCCAGTCGCATAAATCCCAGGCGACTGAGACTCAGTCGCACCACCTACTAAAAGTCAAACTTTCGGGTGTTACATATACACATCGTTTACAATGGTTTCGGACCATTATTTCATCAAAACTTCATAAAAACTTGGATCCGAATTCCTGGATTTTAAATTCAGAAATGAACCAGACATTTACTGATTTAAACAGGTTATTGGATCAAATTCAATCATACACATAGCTTATAACATCTCCGGATTAATCCGTTATGTTCAAAGCTTACAAAAAACGGAGTTTCGCCTAATCAATTTCGTGAGAACAGGGTTTTGGGTGTGAAGGGGACAAGAAAACAGAATAGATGCAGATAGAAATCTGCCCTTGAACCCCCTGCACCGCCCCACTTATCCATACACTCAACTTAACCGCCTCACCTTCAGTCGCACGATTGAACCATTCGTACGACTGAACCGTGCGACTGAAGCTCATACGCCTACTATTCGTACGACTGAGTCTCAATCGCACGTAAGGGGTGCGACTGGAGTTCATTCGCATGTGACTTATGCGACTGAACACTTAAACACTCAAATAACTCAACTTAATTTAATTAATCATAACTATAATATAATTTACAAGTCCGGATTTAGAAACCGGATGTTACACGTTACCCTTTCTATCATCTAGTGATCGTGTATTACTATCCACCTACAATTTGCCAGATCTTCAAAAGTTGCAATAGAGTGGTGATACTCTCTACCATATGTAGTCCTTGTTCATTGGATTAATCTTAAGACTTAGAGTCTTGGTAATTTGAGCGCTCCAGTATTTATTTCATTTGATATCTATCATGTTTAAGCGTACGTTACATTTGTGTGTCTCCCCAATGGTGGGATCCAATCGGATTTTTCTAGCAGACTATGTTTGGTGTAGGACCGAAAAGTAAGACATTATGATGACCCCGTCCATTACATCTCCGCCTTTCCTAATACAAGTGTAACCATAATTGCCATGGCCGTGTAATAAGAACATTTGAGAGCGCTGTGGAGAAATTTGGTTATACCTTCAAGAACCATCATGTGAACATCTTGGACAGGTCACCTCAACCACAAAAAGCACAAAGAGATGTTATGAGTGTGTACAATCTGTGTATTTAAAGAGAAATTGTTCGAGGCTCAAGAAGATAGGAAACCGGCAGAAATGGTAGTTCTACTTCAGCATTATCTCATTCGAGTGTCGACGGAAGTTTCATACCAGTAACTTGAGTGGACTGCTAGAGGTAGTTCTTACCAGCTTAAGTTCCAAAATCTACCATAGAAATAACTGATGGTAGAACTATAACCGCCACCCTTGTGCTTGGCATTTGTAATCTAGGCTTTTCTAGACATTCGTTCGATATAAATCTGATTCCTATTACCCGTGGTAATTTTGATGTCGTGGTTGAAATGGATTGTTTGTCCGAAAATCAAACAGAGATCATTTTTGGAAACAAACTGATTAAGTTACCTCCTCCTTGTGATGGGATCCTTACGGTAGATAGTGACAAGATTGGTGTTGTGGTTGGCATCATCTCATACGTGAAAGCACATAAATGTCTCAAAAAAAGCATTTCGCTCTACTGACACTAGTTACTGAGGAGAAGGCGGATGAGAAGCGTGTTGAAGATATTCCAGTTGTTAGAGACTTTTTAGAAGTATTTTCAAAGACTTACTTGGCCTTCTTTCGAACAGGCAGGTAGTATTCCAGATTGAGTTAGCACCTAGAGCAGCTCCGGTCGCTCAAGCGCTGTACCGTCTAGCACCAAACGAACTACAAGAGTTGTCTAAGCAATTGTAGGAATTGTTAGACAAGGGATTCATACATCCTAGCTCTTCACCCCGGGGAGCTCAAGTGCTTTTCGTGAAAAAGAAGGATGGAACTTTCAGAATATGTATTGACTATCGGAACTAAACAAGGTGACGATTAAGAACAGATATCTACTACAGTGCATTGATGACCTGTTTGACCAACTGCAAGGATCGAGTTACTATTTGAAGATTGATTTGAGGTCTGGATATCGTCAACATAGGGTTCGAGAAGAAGACATATCCAGACAGCCTTCAGAACTTGTTATGGACACTTTGAGTTCACACTCATGCCATTTGGTTTGACGAACGTTCCTGCAGTCTTTATGGATCTCATGAACCGTGTTCGCAAACCCTATTTAAACAAGTTTGTCATTATATTCATTGATGACATACTCATTTATTCCAAGAATAGGGAGGAACATGAGGAACACTTAAGGACTATTCTAAAGCTTTTGAAAACCGAACAGCTATATGCCAAATTTTCTAAGTATGACTTCTGGATGAGAGAAGTACAGTTGCTGGGGTATGTGGATAATGAGAATGGCATCCATGTTGATCCATCTAAGATTGAGGCAACCAAGAATTGGTCGGCGCCTCTGACGCCTACTAAGGTGCGCTAATTTCTTTTATATTAGTGGGTTATTATCGGCGTTTCATAGAAGTATTCTCGAAACTGGCACAACCTCTGACTGCTCTAACTCACAAAGGAACCGTGTACAAGTTGGGTAGCAAGGAAGAAGCGGCTTTCCAAGCGCTTGAAAACAAACTGTGTAGTGCTCTGATCTTGGCATTACCTGAGGGAACGGATGATTTCGTGGTGTATTGTGACGCATCAATCCAGGGTTTGGGTTGTGTGTTGATGCAATGCGAGAAAGTGATAGCTTATACATCGAGACAGCTAAAGGTGCATGAGAAGAACTACACAACTCATGACTTGGAGATTGGGAGATATGGTATTCGCACTCAAGATCTGGAGCCATTACCTATATGGAACCAGATGTACAATCTTCACTGATCATAAGAGTCTTCAGCACATTTACTAGCAGAATGAGCTGAACATGAGGCAGCGATGATGGTTGGAACTCCTCAATGATTATGACTGTGCAATCAAGTATCACCCGGGTAAGGCTAATGTGGTAGCCGACGCCCTCAGTCGAAAGGAAACACTGAAACCTTATTGGGTGCGTGAATTACAAATGACCATCCACTCTGATCTGTCAGTGCAAGTCAAGGCTGCTCAATCTGAGGTCTTGAAACCTAAGAACATGAAAGCAAAATCCATGCGAGACATGGAGAAACAGTTGGAGATCAAAGTTGATGGAATCCATTATTTCATGGAACGGATCGGGGTATCACAGTATGGGAATTTACGGGAGCTGGTAATGGATGAAGCTCATAAGTCACGTTACTCAATTTATCCAGGTTCAGACAAGATGTATCAGGATCAAAAGGAGTTTTAATGGTGGCTAAACATGAAAGCTAAGATTTGCACATACGCAAGCAGATGCCTAACTTGCTCTTAAGTTAAGGTGGAGTACCAGAGACCATCCGGTTTACTTCAGTAAATGGAAATTCTAGTGTGAAAATGGGAGCAGATCTCAATAGACTTTATCATGAAGTTACCTAGGACTCCCAGCGGATGCGATACCATTTGGGTTATAGTAGATCACTTAACAAATCCACGTACTTTCTAGCAATCTGAGAGACTGATCAAATGGAGAAACTGACAAGAATTTATTTAAGGGAAATAGTCTCTCGACATGGCGTGCCAATATCCATCATATCAGATCGTGACACTCGGTTCACTCTTATTTTTGGCAATCATTGCAATGATCATTGGGAACGCGGCTAGATATGAGCACTGCGAATTACCTATAAACCGATAGTCAGAGTGAGCGTACGATCTAGACACTGGAGGACATGTTGCGTGCCTGTGTGATTTATTTTGACAAAAGTTGGAGAAAACCAACTTACGGGTCCTGAACTTGTGCACGAGACGACTGAGAAAATTGTGCAAATTCGAAACCGTATAGCAGCGGCACGTGATTGATAGAAGAGTTATGCTGATAAGCGGAGTAAACCATTGGAATTCAAGATTGGTGATAAATTACTCCTAAAAGTCTCACCTTAGAAAGGTGTAATACGCTTTGGAAAGTGCAGGAAACTAAACCCAAGATACGTTGGGCCATTTGAGATTGTTAAACGGGTTGGTCCAGTAGCCTATCAGTTGAATTTACCTGAAGAGCTCAGTGGAATACATAATGTGTTCACGTATCGAATCTAAGAAAGTGGCTAGCCGATGAATCACTTGTCGTTCCATTAGAAGAACTGAAAATTGACGAACAGCTTCGTTTCATTGAAGAACAAGTGGAGATTATGGATTGAGAAGTTAAAACCCTAAAGCGTAGCAAGATTCCCATTGTGCGCGTTAGGTGGAATTTAAAGTGTGGACCAGAGTTTACCTGGGAGCTCGAGGATCAAATGAAGAAGAAGTATCCACATCTGTCCAAAGATCAGGCATCTACTTCTTATGGTATCATCTTTAAGATATAGTTTCTTTAAATTTCGAGACGAAATTCCTTTCAACTAGGGAATGATATCACAATTCTCGCAAAACCTCACGCTTCGTTGCTTTTGGGTTGTGTCAGAAAAATTCCAGGAACCCTACCCTCAGCAAACTTGCTAAACACCTTTGTGTTATCACTGTTAAATCTGGTGTTCCGCATTAACCCGATGTTCTAATTTTGTGTTAACCTGATGTTCTAATTTTCGGGACGAAAATTCCTTCAACGAGGAGATGATGTGACACCCCGTGTTTTTCAGGTTAACAGCGTTTTTGTTATCTAATCTCATTTCATTTATTAAGTAAAATGATTATTATTATTATTTAACCTTATTACTACTACTTAACCTTAATTTAACATTTAACTAACTAAAACTAGCAAGTAACTAATATTAAACACATTATAATTAGGGGACCTAAATGTCAATTGACAAAAATCTCATCTTGGTTTAATATAACCGAATCCTTCTTTTCTTCACATCCTGCGTCCCCTTCCTTCACAACCCTAATCATCATAGAAACAAAAAAAAGAAAACTAACGGTAGGCTTGTGCAATCTCTGCAGCCGTGAGCCATTGGCAACCATTCATCTAGCATTCTCATCGTTACACCACAAGGGTTGATCGTCGCAAACAAAAAATCGTCGCCTTTTACTTGGCACTCGCGGTTCGGAGCAGAATAACACGAGTATGGTTCTTTGTTCTCCGCATCTTTTCGACACTGTAACCTTTCGTATTTTCGTTAAATAAAAATTAACGTCGTTAAGTGCTTGTGAGGACCTTTCTGTCATTAATGAAACTATATGGGTTGTTTATGCTTGTGTCTTTGTTAATTTAAGTTAATAACTTAATTTATTACATAATAATAACAATAATAATAATAATAAATAGTAATAGTAATAGTAATAATAATAATAATAATAATAATAATAATAATAATAATAATAATAATAATATGTATAAAGATTAAATAACTAATAAGTTAGAAAAATGTTAAAACTCAAAATCTAACTAAGTTTAGGGGGTTGCTTTTGCCAATTAATAAACTTTCAATAGAAGGTTTAACATAAAATAATTAAGATTAAAAGTTGAGGGACCAAAACTGTAAACTCATTAAACTTAAACCAAACCCCCGCCCAACCCCCGCATTTCCGGCGACCCACGCCGGCCACTGTCGGCCAAACACTCCGGCGAGTCCCAAAACCACAAGAAACACCCGATATCAACACCCAAACCGTTCCAAATCTTTCGTGTATACGATTCGAACATGATTAATCACTTAAATTGGATTTAAAACACCGGTTACTAAGTTTAGACAAGTTCATAACCGAAACCTTTAATTCTAGAACCGTTCAATCATTAAACCTCAATAATAATCGAATTAACTCGGCATAAACGGTAATCTTTAAACCTTTAATCGAAAACAACAGTCAATTTCATCTAAAAGTCACACCAACACCCTGTTCGATTCCCTTCACCAATCGTGACCTGCAACCAGTCGAAACCCAACCTCTGATTGATTTCAACTAAAATTCGCATAGGGCTTTGCTTCCAGATCATCTTTCGAAGCTTTCCACCAGTTCAATTCGATTATCTTTTAAGATTGCTCAGCAAATCAAAACATTGGGTCGCGACTTGTTCATCTATTGTTCTTGATAAACCTTGAATCAAACCGGGTAATTAAACATGTGTAACTACTCATTTTTACTTGGGGATCAAAAGCCCCAAGATCAATTTCTTTTACATTGTTGATTTGATGCTCAATTGGGATCAAAACGAAACTAGGGTTAATGGCAATTTGGGGGATTTGTTTAGTTATGGCTTAATGACTTTGTTTTGGATTTGTAGCAGGTTCGGGCTATAGCCCAACTGGTAACTTGCGAAGACCATAAGCATGAGGTCCCGGGTTCGAACCGGGCCTCTGCCACTTGTCGTTTTTAATTGTTTTTCTTGCATATTTTATTTCAGAAAGTTATTATTATTTCAATCTTAATTATTTAATAAATTTATCCGTCTTTATGGAAATAAAAATTGGTTATATTATTTTATTTACCCTAACTATCAAAGCCCCAAATTTCTATCGAAACCCTAGTTCGCATTAAAACGTGAAACTTAAACTTGTAAAATATACATTTTAGGTGCATTGTGAAGAACTACGTTAGAAACTTGCGTATTATCTTTCTTATTAATCGCCAATTATATACTTGTCGATCGAGTGAGTATTTCCATACCCCTTTTTCTTATATTCACACTTTGGGGTGAAACATGTTAACTTATATCATTGCACTTGTAAACTTATTTGAGACTTGTAAACTTTATGGCAATTCATCATGTAAAGTTGTGGTTAGTTGAACTTTTGTGGTTACCATGTTATGGCGTTATATGTACAATCATTAACTATTGCTAGCCCAGCGAAGTCATAGATCTATGGGCCAGACAAGCCTGCTTGGTTGATCCAAGTACACTTAGCTGATCGTATAATCTTGTAAACGTTTGAGACTTGTAAAACTTTGTCGAGGTTTGATTGTTGCATTGTTCATAGCATCCCTAATCACTTTATTCACTAACTTATGACTTGAAATGCCATCTTTTATAGATTCTATGTATTGAAAACTATGGAATGCTCACCAACATTTTTATGTTGACCTTTTATTTTTAATATGTTTCAGGAATAACCCAAGTATGTGTTTTACTCTTTGAAGCTTATCTCACTTAGGACTGGACTTAGAGAAATAAACAATGACCTTGTTACTTTTAACCTTGTATTCATGATGTATCTTTGTTTGAGCCTTTTACTTGTATTGTTATAATTGAATCTTGATTAATATATTTGGAATTAATAATAGCGTTATGTGGCTGTGAACAATCATAACCCTCATATCTCGACGTTTTCGCCGTCAAGGTTGGGGTGTGACAGATTGGTATCAGAGCCCATAACTATAGGGATTTAGGTTATTAGAAATAGTGACCTAGACAATAGATGCATGAACCTCATAGAAAGATCCTTATACTTTTGTGCTTACATAATGTTTGCATGCTACATAACGCTGTGCCTTTTGTGCAACTTGATGCTTTAGCATAGGATTGCCTTTTTAATGTTTAAAACTTAGTTACTTGTCTCCCTAAACTTAACTTTAACTCTTTGATTCTCCCCGACAAATGAACTTCCTAAACTTATTCTCAACGACACGTGGAGTCTACACTTATCATCGTGGGTTCAATTCCTTAGACTCTATGTCTAATCTATAAAAATCTCATCAAGGTTTTGATTTCATAAACCAAAGAAATTGTGTGACACATAGACACCTGTATTCTGGATTTCCTGGCAAAAGGCCTTCGGGCTAGGGCAAGCATATCGTATAAATCTCATTGCGAGACCAATTATGCTTACCTGGGGATTTCTGGGATGAGTGATAGACTATGGTCAATACACAAGTCTCTAAGGCAAATGGGACAAATTACTTTGACGTGTCAATGATTCCAAATGGTAATGCGTTACCAAATGGAACTATCCTTTTTGTATCTTAAAAATGCTTGAATCCTTGAACTGGTTTATCACAAAAGTTTAAATATCTTCTCATTCTTAACCTACATAGTGTTCCTGTTAATATTGAACTCATCCTACATTTCAACTCTTACGTTTAAACACCGTTATACGTTGAGCGCTTCATATAACTATTTCTATACCTTGACCAGCGTGAACATGGATCTTAATATACCCAAGGATATTGGAAATCTAAACCAAATGATCTTCAAAACTTTAAATCATTACTTATGGTTTTCAAATTTTCTTAAGGATGTGTTCCATAACTAAAGACATGCAATGCTGTAAGGTGGAATTCTTACATCTCGGGATACTTTGTTTGGGCAAAGTGTAAATAGTGATCTGATTCGATCATTGAATCCGTTTACTTGACTTGAAACCCTTGAGATGAGTGATCACTTATAAGTACGCGGGTCTTCAATAAGGTTATGGCTGACCTCATATCTTGAAAAGTCCATGTATTTCCTTTCGATTGTGAATCGAATGTTCACATCTCATTGTGATGTCAAACCATTCTTATCCTTGATTTCGTCTTCCCGATTTAAACCATCCAAGATATGAACACTATCATAACTAATTCTGTTACCTCGAACTTTGACCTTGAATTTCTATAAACAAGATTTCGCTTTTGTTACATTGGTGTAACTTGAAATTTTCTGGATTTCTAAATTGATATTCTTTCTTTTCGCTTTTTTCTCAAACTTCGTACCATTTGCACCGTGGGAGATGCAAGAGTTTGTAAGTCAACCTATGACTAAGAACACTCGTACCTCCTAAATGATTCCAATTCATTAAAACAGGGGTGATTCCCTTACCTTGATGATTCTCTATTCGTTTCGATAAATGGTTTCCAATTGTGTGTTTTATGAAATTTCATCCTCTGGATTAGGGTGATTTTCTTATTTTGAGGATTGACTTCAATTATTCTCATTTGAACTTGCATTTCATAAACGATATGATCTCACCAAAATAGGATTGAAACCTGTACTTTGGTGACAAATGTCAAACCTCGATTGTTTTCTTGTCATAATGAAGCTCAAGGCGTGAATTCCATACCTTGATGATAATTTCAATTTCATGGATGGTATTTTCTTAAATGAAACGACCTCATCAAAGTAGGAGTAAATACTGGATTTTGATAAAGAAGTTCATCCTGTTATATTTTGTTTTTGCAAAACTTCATCGTTAAGATAGGAGTGATTTCCCTTACCTTAATGGTGAGTTACCTCGTCTTATTTCTATGGATTCTCAACAATAAGTTGGGATCGAACTTTTTGATTGGTAAGTTAGTGGTCATACCTTGGGAATACACCATCAAGTTAGGAGTGAAAACCACACCTTGATGACTATTCTCATTTCTTGATCTTTAACTTACCAAGGTAGTAATCAAGTGACGAGAAGCATGTAGTAACTTGAAGGGTGAAACAATGTTAGTGTTTCGACCTATCAAGCCAAAGTATGATCTCTGAACTTGAAAGGAGACCTGATCACTTTAGGTTGATTTTGATTCCAAGCTTGGAGCATTTAAATTCTTAAATTGATTTCTTTCCCTTTATTCTCATGTTTTGATTTGATCTAGCTATATGGAACCATTTATTCCTTATTCATCGACTTTCATTTTGAGTTATCATCAAAACCTGATTGCGTGATGGTAAAACCTGATTACGTGATGGTAGCCTTCCTAAACAATCTTTCTGCTAAAGACAATATCAACTTATGCTCATGTCTTTCTAGTCATACAAATGTTCTCAGCTGTGCTTATGGTTTGTTGAACTGCATATGTAAACTGTATTTAGAGATTGTTACCTTGCAAAACATGTTTACAAATACTTTTCTTATTGTGTGCGTCATTACTTGAATCGCTTTTAAATCCTTAACCTTGGAAATCTTTAAAACTCTATTTGATTTCGATCAACCAGACTCGTTATTACTTACATTGGGACGTGGAGGTTCATAAACCTTCGTAACTTGTAGTAATGGGTTTGGCATAAAGGAAAAGACGTAACTTGGTATGTGTCCAAGTGTCTTACCTTCACATATGACAAGACCTAACATTCGTGATCCTATGGATCTCCTGTTTAACTTTTCTTTCAACTAAAATGCTTCTATCTTAGAGGTCACGATGACAATTGGTGCATTATAAACCGATTGGCTAATTTCATATTGACTTATGTGGGATAACGGGTCGAGAAAATTACTTGTATCTGTTTCAAATATTCGTATACCGTGGTATGACATTAATACATCGATCGTTATTTTGGATGACCGATTCATTTTCTGCTTTTAATAATGTTCCTAATCATCGACGTGAACTCATTCCAAAATCTTCGCATATCGTATTATTCTTAGACTGATGGTTGGTCAAAGGAGAAATACATATTTACAAGAAATGCGTTAAGATCATTTTATATAGTGACGTTTGGGATTCTTAAATCCCGACGGTTAACTTTTCTTATCATTGTTGGTCTTCTATTGATTTCAAGACATCACTTTACTACGAAATTACATTCTAAAAGTTGTGGCTTATAAGTCTAACATACCACGGTAACTCGTCATCGTTTTCCAACGTTAAATCTCAAAGCATCTCTTATTTCACTGGAAGAGTTCAGGTTGGCATACACTATGTCAAGAATCTTGTAAGATTCCATGAAGTGAAGCGCTTCATCTATAATTAAACGTCTATCACTGTCCGTTGGTACACTTACCCTTCATTATATTTCCTTTGTTCGTTTAAGTTCCTTCTTAATTTCGGGACGAAATTCTTTTAAGTTGGGAAGACTGTAACCTTTCGTATTTTCGTTAAATAAAAATTAACGTCGTTATGTGCTTGTAAGGACCTTTCTGTCATTAATGAAACTATATGGGTTGTTTATGCTTGTGTCTTTGTTAATTTAAGTTAATAACTTAATTTATTACATAATAATAACAATAATAATAATAATAATAATAATAATAATAATAATAATAATAATAATAATAATAATAATAATAATAATAATAATGTATAAAGATTAAATAACTAATAAGTTAGAAAAATGTTAAAACTCAAAATCTAACTAAGTTTGGGGGTTGCTTTTGCCAATTAATAAACTTTCAATAGAAGGTTTAACATAAAATAATAAAGATTGAAAGTTGAGGGACCAAACTGTAAACTCATTAAACTTAAACCAAACCCCCGCCCAACCCCCGCATTTCCGGCGACCCACGCCGGCCACGGTCGGCCAAACACTCCGGCGAGTCCCAAAACCACGAAAAACACCCAATATCAACACCCAAACCCAGTGTTGTTGAGACCGGATCGGACCGGCCGGTCCGATCGGTTCGACCGCGAATAGGTGGCTGGTCCGGTCCGGTCAGGGGTGATTCGTTTTTGATCATTTGTACCGGCCGGTCCGAACCGAACCGGCGGTTGGACCGGTGAACCGGCCCGGTTCCGACCGGTTTTCTGATTATTTTTTTTTATTTTAGTGGGTAAAAACGGGGTGCTAAACCATAAATTAGTACGTAGGATATACAAATATAGTTAAGTTTTATATATAACTATAAAATATATGTATAAATCATATATAAATTACTTATATTTAATTACATATATAAATATAATTAAAATATAGTTAAATCGGTCTATCCGGTCCGACCGGTCCGACCACCAAACCAGTAAGGCGTCGGTTCGACGTCCGATTCGGTTCTGAAAACATTGCCCAAACCGTTCCAAACTTTTCGTGTATACGATTCGAACATGATTAATCACTTAAATTGGATTTAAAACACCGGTTACTAAGTTTAAACAAGTTCATAACCGAAACCTTTAATTCTAGAACCGTTCAATCATTAAACCTCAATAATAATCGAATTAACTCGGCATAAACGGTAATCTTTAAACCTTTAATCGAAAACAACAGTCAAATTCATCTAAAACTCACACCAACACCCTGTTCGATTCCCTTCACCAATCGTGACCTGCAACCAGTCGAAACCCAACGTCCGATTAATTTCAACTACAATTCGCATAGGGCTTTGCTTCCAGATCATCTTTCGAAGCTTTCCACCAGTTCAATTCGATTATCTTTTAAGATTGCTCATCAAATCAAAACATTGGGTCGTGACTTGTTCATCTATTGTTCTTGATAAACCTTGAATCAAACCGGGTAATTAAACATGTCTAACTACTCGTTTTTACTTGGGGATCAAAAGCCCTAAGATCAATTTCGTTTACATTGTTGATTTGATGCTCAATTGGGATCAAAACGAAACTAGGGTTCATGGCAATTTGGGGGATTTGTTTAGTTAATGGCTTAATGATTTTGTTTTGGATTTGTAGCAGGTTTGGGCTACAGCCCAACTGGTAACTTGCGAAGACCATAAGCATGAGGTCCCGGGTTCGAACCGGGCCTCTGCCACTTGTTGTTTTTAATTGTTTTTCTTGCATTTTTATTTCAGAAAGTTATTATTATTTCAATCCTAATTATTTAATAAATTTATCCGTCTTTATGGAAATAAAAATTGGTTATATTATTTTATTTACCCTAACTATCAAAGCACCAAATTTCTATCGAAACCCTAGTTCGCATTAAAACGTGAAACTTAAACTTGTAAAATATACATTTTAGGTGCATTGTGAAGAACTACGTTGGAACCTTGCGTATTATATTTCTTATTAATCGCCAATTATATACTTGTCGATCAAGTGAGTATTTCCATACCCTTTTTTCTTATTTTCACACTTTGAGGTGGAACATGTTAACTTATATCATTGCACTTGTAAACTTATTTGAGACTTGTAAACTTTATGGCAATTCATCATGTAAAGTTGTGGTTAGTTGAACTTTTGTGGTTACCATGTTATGGCATTATATGTACAATCATTAACTATTGCTAACCCAGCAAAGTCATAGATCTATGGGCCAGACAAGCCTGCTTGGTTGATCCAAGTACACTTAGCTGATCGTATAATCTTGTAAACGTTTGAGACTTGTAAAACTTTGTCGAGGTTTGATGTTGTATTGTTCATAACATCCCTAATCACTTTATTCACTAACTTATGACTTGAAATACCATCTTTTATATATTCTATGTATTGAAAACTATGGAATGCTCATCAACATTTTTATGTTGACTTTTTATTTTTAACATGTTTCAAAAATAACCCAAGTATGCGTTCTACTCTTTGAAGCTTATCTCACTTAGGACTGGACTTAGAGAAATAAACAATGACCTTGTTACTTTCAACCTTGTATTCATGATGTATCTTTGTTTGAGCCTTTTCCTTATATTGTTACAATTGAATCTTGATTAATATATTTAGAATTAATAATAGCGTTATGTGGTTGTGAACAATCGTAACCCTCACATCTCGACGTTTCCGCCGTCAAGGTTGGGGTGTGACAGGTACAAATTCTTGTTACTATTTATGTTCGTTTCGTCGCGGTTTCGGTGGCTACGACTCGGGAGGGTGCGGGATCACATCTCGGTGATTGTATATCCAGCAACATGGACTGTTTTTCATGGTTGTTTGGGTGCATGATCAGTTTGGTTTGGGTGCGGTTTGGGTTAAAGTGGGCTGTTGTGGTGTTGTGTGTGTTTAGTAATATATATATGGGTTTTTATGTATGTATGTATGCACCGAGTTATGTGTGTGATATATGTGTGTGTTTGATTTATGTGGAACCATGAGTGTGTGCGTTTCCTTACAATGTATGTGTGTGTGTGTGTTTGATTTGTGTTGCGATGATGAGTTTCGATGCGAAGCGTGATCGCGGTGGCCGTTTGGTATGTGTGTAGTAGTGTATGTGTGATGGAGTATTTGTAGCGAGTAACGGTGTGGGCTGCGTTTGGATGTGTGTTTGCTTTCGTGCGTCGTGCGTCGTGCGTGTCGTGTATGTCGCATGTGTGTCATGTACGTGAGTGTATATGAGTTTTGTGTGTGTGCCGTGGATGTGTTCTACATGGATATGTGTTTGTTCTAGCATAGGCAGCTATGCATCTATTCCCATGCCCTGTTTTTGTAATGGTATTGTACATGTTTGTAATTACAGGTGTGTTCTTTAGATTCTTCATGCATGGGTTTGGTTGGGATTTGGTGTGTAGATGTACCTATGGTGGCATGGGTATCGCAACATGTTAACAAAATATCAATGGCATATGTGTGTTAGATCTTTTAATCATAATATGTATGTTACGTTCATGCATTGGGTTAAGATATATTGGTGTGCTACGTATGCATTATGTACGATACATGTTCTATGGTGTGTGTGTGTTATGTTGTAACATCCGGTTTCTAAATCCGGACTTGTAAATTATATTATAGTTATGATTAATTAAATTTAAGTTGAGTTGTTTGAGTGTTTAAGTGTTCAGTCGCATAAGTCATATGCGAATGAACTTCAGTCGCACCCCTTACGTGCGATTGAGACTCAGTCGTACGAATCGTAGGCGTATGAGCTTTAGTCGCACAGTTCAGTCGTACGAATGGTTCAGTCGTGCGACTGAAGGTGAGGCGGTTAAGTTTAGTTTATGGATAAGTAGGGCGGTGCAGGGGTTCAAGGGCAGATTTCCATCTCTATCTTCTTGTCCCCTTCACACCCAAACACCCTGTTCTCACGAAATTGCCTAGGCGAAACCCCGTTTTGGTAAGTTTTGAACATCATGGATTAATCCGGGGATGTTATAAGCTGTGTGTATGATTGAATTTGATACAATAACCTGTTTAAATCAGTAAATTGGTCTGGTTCATTTCTGAATTTAAAATCCAGGAATTCAAATCCAAGTTTTTGTGAAGTTTTAATAAAATAATAATCCGAAACCATTATAAACGATGTGTATAAGATATGTTTTGAATATGGTATGATTTGGATGGCTAAAACTCAAATTTTGAGTGAGTTTGGATCAAAAACGTCAAGAACGCAGCTGCTAATTCGTTTCAGGCGAATGGGCTCAATCGCATGGCTCAATCGCACGAATGAGAGTTTAATCGGGCGACTGAGTGCGAATGGAGGTTCAGTCGTGCGATTGGAACCCAGTCGCCTGGTTGGAAGACCGAATGAAGACGAGCGAACACTGGATACGAATGAGAAATCAATCGTGCGAATGAACGGCTAGTCGTACGACTGAAGGTTCAGTCGTATGGTTCATTCGCATAGGTCCAGTCGCATGATTGCTCATTCGCATAAGTGTTCAATCACATGAGGGCCTGTTTGAGAATAAGTTTATTGAATTAGGGTTTATTGCTTTAGATATACCTTGATTAGAGGAAGGACTAGTTACCTCGTGTACGTGGATTGTGTAGATTGTCGTGAGAAAATTGATAAGGTGAGTTCTAAGCCCTTTTTAAATGTTTGGTTTTAACATTCGGGCTAGCACACATATAATGATAAATGAATTGAATGTTTTAGTACCAGAATTGTGATAGTAATGATGGATATGTTGCTAACAGTTTGTAAAGCTGTTAGAGGGAAAGTGGGGATAATAAATGATTACTTGAACATTGTTAATCATTACATGATGGTAATGATTGCAATGGGTCAGGTAGGGTGTAAAAGATAGTCATTTGAACATTGTTAATCATTACGTGATGGTAATGATTCCAATGGGTCGGATGGGGTGTGATGATTAATGAAAATATGTTAAAACTGGTGCTAAATGAAAGAATGTGTGGGGTGTGAGTGAATGTGATAATATTGGCAATAAATAAAAGAAATGTTTTTGAAATGATAATGTGATGTAAATCTCAACAGGGCAGTTAGGGTAAGATGCCTGAGTGTGAAACTGTACAGTTTGATAGGAGCGATGACGACCACTCAGCTTTGTGAACATCTTGTGGTGACGACCCTAGATGATTAATTGGCATCCTACTGGATGAGAGATAGTAACCGGTAGTTGCTAGATGTGGGCAACCGACGTTACTGGGTATGGGAGACTGGTAGTTGCTAGATGTGGGCAACCGACGTCTCTGGGTATGGTAACCGGTAGTTGCTAGATGTGGGCAACCGACGTTACCAAGTATGAGAAACTGGTAGTTGCTGGATGTGGGCAACCGATGTTTCCGAGTGTAGTAACTGGTAGTTGCTGGATGTGGGCAACCGACGTTACTGGGTATGGGGAACTGATAGTTGCTAGATGTGGGCAACCGACGTTCGATGGGACAGGTCCAGTGGGACAGAATAATGATAAAAGTTGAATTTATAATATTGCCAATAAAAAGATAGCTGTGGTGTGTGAAAATGTTGTTAATGTTTTAATGAAAATTAGAACTCACCAGTTTATCTGATGTTTTGAGTGTGTTGTGTGTGCTAGGTAAGGAGGGATCCTCTGATAATAGAGGAAAGCAAGTATGAGCTGATGAGGACGCTATCCTGGAGCAACTACTAGCATAGGATTTAGGACTTGTTAATAATGTAAATAGGGCAATGTATAATTAAATACAATCATATGTAAAATGTTTTAAAAAAGTTGGGCTAATATATATATAACAGTGTTTAAAGTCTTCCGCTGTAAATAGAAAGCTCTGATTTGTGTTTAAATTATTAATCCAACTGCGTGACGTGCCTCCGGTGCCCTACCGGGTTTAGGGCGTCACATATGTATGATTGATAGGTATATGTTAGAATATAATGTATGTGGTTGGTCACGCATAAGTGTGAATATAATTATGCCTGCTTATTTTTATGTGTGCATGAATGAGTTTGTGTAAAATTATGTAAACATGGGTTATTGATTTGTATATAAATTGTTTTGAATTGTTGCTCAATTTGTTATGTTTATGGTTGTTTGTATGTATACAAATATGTATGATTGTGCTTAGGATGGAGTTGGATATAGACATGTTTGTAAGAGTATGATAGCATGCATATATGATGTGGAGTATGGCACTTAGTGTGTGTGTGTTATATATTGTGTATGTGTATGATATATATATATATATATATATATATATTCTATATATTATGTTTGTGTAATATATATTATACGCACGTGTTTTTGTTTGGGTCGTGTTGGGGATACAATCGGAAACATGCGTCCTAACTGAGTCGTGAAACGCGAAACCATATAATCCTTATGTTTATAATTAATAATTAATATTAATTATATATATATACTTAATGGAATACAGGTTAATCGGAACCCTAATCTTTGTGCTTTCGTTTATTCGTCGCTGTGCAAATAAGGCGAGTTTACAGCCCACTTTTACATTATACACTCTTTTGGGGGAGAGAAATATGTTGCTTTCATAAATGATACAATACATTAGATTTCTTAATACTGCATATACATGATACTATGGTGGTATATTACGCCTCTTCGGACCGTTAATATGTTACTAGCGAGGTGATTGTTAGCAGATCTACTGGGTTTGACAAACCCCGCCCGGGCTAGTCGCGCTAGCTTGACTGGAGGTCAAACGAGTGATTGGTTAACTTGTTTTATAGTGTTGTGGTAGGGATTCCACAGCCGGGGCATTCATTACATTATTATTACTGTCAGCTCGATCGCGACTTCATACATATAGTGACTTGCTGTAGGCTAGCTACCTACTTATATGCTTGATTACTAAATCTAAAATTTCATTACTATTAATTATTATTTTCTGATAAACCTATGAACTCACCAGTCTTTGTACTGACTTTAGCATGTTTTCTCTCAGGTCGTTGATGTGGCACGTCTAGGAGCACTGCATTCCATTGCATATCATTCTCATTTACTTTATAAACTAATTTTATGGTTTAATTACGTTTACATTTACTTAAATTGGGTTGAGCGCGTGTTTGCGTGGTTTTAACATTTGTTTAAATGTTTTCTGATTTCGCTTTCGCAATACTTAAACATAATTGGTTTGTTTCACTATTATCTAGTAACTATTATGTTTTATAATTTTCGAGTCGTTTGGTGTAACTGATGCTTATCTGAGATCCTGGTTTTGTCACACGCATGGCGGTAAAAACCCGTTCGTGGAAATTGAGGGTGTGACAGGTTATAATAAAACAGATACTACTTCAACCTGGTTCGAATCTTCGATATGTGGCTTCTCATTCAAATCTGGAAGCTTCGGTTTTTTATAATGATCTCCTGAACCCGACATTATTTTTGAATTAACGTGTTTTTTTTGGAACAACGAAGGCTATTTATGTTTAAAAAAAAAAGAACGATATTTTTGTTGAAAAAAATGAACTTCAAAAAATATGGGCGACGTATGGTTATTGAATGAAATATGGTTGTTGAATGAAATTGGAAGGTATTTATTGTGAAAGTCTGGGCGACAAACCGTCACAGTTTGGCCAAACCGTGACGGTTCGAAGTATCCGGGGCCTTTTGTTAACATCAACAGAGTACCTCGTACCATAAAGTTGCACCTCGTACCCTAAAGGTCACGGTTAGGGCAAACCGTCACGGTTTGGTGATTGGTTTTCACTTTATCAGTGTCGTTTTGTTGTCACGTGGTATCGGATTACTGACACAGAAACCGTGACCGCAAGCCCTTGCGGTCACAGTTAGGTTTCATAACATGACCTTTTACCCCAACCGTAATTTTTAGGTCCGACCTACCCCCAAAAACCCCTTCCATTAGGACCCATTTAAAAACTACAACTTGATCACCAGAAAAAGTAATTCATTAATGGGGTCCTGTATAATTCATTAATGATTCATTAATGTATTTATGTATGGTGACGTACAATTATTACAATACATGTTCATGAAAAATAAAATATATTTGCCTGACCCGTATTATTCCTCAATAATTCGGTATGTGATTTGTATATCGTGTAGTGTTATAATAAAAATGGTATTTAATTTAATTTTTTAAAGAATTGTAAGCTTAATACATCATTATATTGTTTTACGAGTGTGGACATTTTGGTCATTATGTCAAATATCTCAGTTTATTGTATATATTCTTTAATTGTGTCAAATATAAGGTATTGTGACATATATTTTTCATCATTTGTATTTATCATTGTGTTTTACGTTTTAAACTATTTTATGTTATTTTTATCATTGTTTTTATACATTATATAAACTTATTATCTATCATTGTATTTTACAAATGAAAGTACAGAATGATATTATTTAACCAATGTATTTTCATAAACCATAGTGGTCAAGATAATTTTGTCATTGTTTTTATAAATTATATACACTTGTTATATATCATTGTGTTTTACAATTAAAAGTACACAATGATGTTATTTAACTAATATATTTTTTAAAACTTATATTATTTAAGATAACATAATGTGTTATATTTGTCATTGTTTTTATAAATTATATAATGTTTTTATTTATCATTATGTTTTACAACTAAAAGTATACAATCATGTTATCTCATCATATATTTGTTTTTAAAACTCATAGTGTTTATGATAACACAATAACGATCAACATAATGATTGTGTTATATGTTTTTATATATTTTTGAGTTATTTTATTTTATTTTTAATGTATTAGATTTATTAGTTGTTAATTTACCATTGTGTTTTCATACTAGATATGCACAACAGTGTTATTTAACATTAACTAATATTTTTTAGAATTTACAAAACTTAAAAAAAATAAAATATATAACTAACAAAAAGACACAAAAACTACTCTAAAAACACGATTACGAGTAGAAATCATATGATCTTTGAAAGGTAACAAAAAATAATTAATATTTTGTATAGTATAATTTTACACGTTTCAAAGATAAAAAAAACCCTTGTTTATATGGTGTAACTTTTATAAATAAATTATGTCGCATATAAAAATTATGAACATTTAAAAACATATAGAAAAACTTAACAAGAATCAACAAAAGTGGTTATGCTTAGATATCTCTCTAATAAACTTCTTGCCTTAATTTGATCTCAACCGTGATTAAAGATATTAATGATTAAGATTATTTATTAATTTTTTAGTTTTAATAGCTTTTTTTATTTTAACTATTTTCTTAAAAAGCATGATTAAGCTACAATTAAAAAACATTTCACATACTTTTTTTTTAAAAGACAATTATACTCTCGGGTGCAATATGTGGGAAGGATTTAATGTCTAGACCAATTGACCGAAGTAAATATTTTCAACTAACTGAGATTACAATTGGAGTTTTAGGTACTTAAAATTGCAAATCTAAAACATATATGAAGATATATGCACCTTAAGATGATAATATCTTTTAAAATTATATTCGACAAGCATTACATATTTACTTAACCGTAATAGGCAAGGTTGGTGGTCTTTACTACCAGCCAAAGTCCCCCTCAACTTTCTTAAATTTTTACTTTTAGCTTCTAACTTTGCTACCGGTCAAAGTCCTTATCAGTTTTCTTTAATCGTCACTTTTAGCTCCTAAACTTTTTAATAAAACTTTTAAGAGATGTCACGTCGACCCTCGAGTTTCTAAAGATTCGAGCTCACCAGTTGTACGTATATTTTACTTAGGAAAACTATTTCTAACGTCCTTATTTTTTATGTACGTATTGGTGTATATTTGAGTTTGTCTACGTTTTGTCTTCATTTTTTCCGGATATGAGCTGTTTCGTGCTAATTTTACATAGGCTTTCAGTTGATATATGTTTCGACGTAGATTTCGTTTTAAAATAAAAGAGGTAAAATATAATATTTTTGGTTCGACGATATAAATTCAAGTAACTTTAAATTTCAATGATATTTAGCACGGAAATGAATCAAAACAATTGTAGTCTGCACTTTATCACGCTGCATACGATGCGACCGCAACGCACGAGTATATTTACTAGTTACATGTTATACTTGTAATATTTATAAGGAATATGAAACTCTCCTAACATATGTAATATATTAAAAGTTAGAATCAAAATAGTATAATAATTAATAAATTAATAACATTAGATAAAAAAAAGATAGAAAAGTAGAAGGTATGGGATAAGACAATTCAACTCCTTATAGTCAACTAAAATTGTAACTTCAATGTGTTTTCCAAACCATTACGCCCAACGAGCAACATGCTTTCACAGCTTAGTCTTGTAGACGCATTGTTTTCACGCTCGGATCGGACGGCCGGTCCGACCGGTCGGACCGCGAATCGGGGACCTGGCAGATCCGATCCACTATGGTTCGTTTTTGTGGCTTTGAACCGGCCGGCCCGAACCGAACCGGCGGTTGGACCGGCGAACCGGCTCGGTTCCGACCGGTTTTCAGTATTTTTTTTTATTTTAATGGGTAAAAACGGGGTGTTAAACCATAAATTAGTACGTAGGATATACAAATATAGTTAAGTTTTATATAACTATAAAATATATGTATAAATCATATATAAATTACTTATATTTAATTACATATATAAATATAATTAAAATATAGTTAAATCCGGTCCATCCGGTCCGACCGGTCCGACCACCAAACCAGTAAGACGTCCGGTTCGACGTCCGATCCGGTTCTAAAAACATTATGTAGACGAGAAGATTTTTTTTTCTAGAGTTTGACTTTTGACCATGAAACAACACAGAAATATTTAAAATATTTTTATGAAAAGTCTAAAATTGAACACGTAGTCGTAGCAAATCAAGTGAACGTAACAGCTTTGAATTATTTTTGTCTTTTTGAATACACATCATCTAAATTTAATGTTATTAAATTTTTTTAGACTTATTAAATATGTATAAACCCACGAGACTTTTGAACAGTGTTAGGATTTTGGCTATATGAAAATGTTCCCATCCCATATTGGTGTAAGGATAAAAGTTTGGAAGGACTCCAAGCCTATAAAAGAAGTCCAAGGCTTTGGTTTCAATGTGTCTCAACCAAAAATACACTTGAAGTGTTTGGTTCTTTCTTTCTTTTCTAGTTCTCTTATCTTAGAGTGTAAAAAGTTTTTAGTTAAACACTTTGGAGAGTGTGAGTGTAATTGGGCAGGGGGAGGCTTGAGAGATTAGTCTATGTGATTGTAACAATTTCTCGCATAGTGGATCTTTCTCTCTGGAGGCCCTTGATTTTTCTCCGGTTTTGGAGTTTCCACGTATATTCTTGTGTTCAGTTATATTTCTCTATTGTTAGCATTGGGAGGGTTATTGGGGATCCTTGAGACCGCTTGTTTTCCAACAAGTGGTATCAGAGCTCCAGGTTTTGGGGGAGGTCTTGGTTTAGAAGGTTCGTAGTATGCTCTGTGGTTACAGCTTAGTCTGATCTTCCACATCAGAAACGAGGATTCGGTTGACTGTTTTGTATACGATAAAATTATACAGGAGCCGGATATACGCATTTGTCCTGAGAAGGTTCTGGCTAGGAAAGACTTGGTACTTAAGTGTGTCCATTGTGACCCACCTCTCTTTCCTGAGAATCCTTTATTGGGTAACTGCTTATCGGCTTGGTGTATATTTTCTAGTATACAATATGTTTTGAAGATACGGATACGATGTCGAAATACAGTCCCATGAGGTTCGACGTAGAGAAATATGATGGAAGAATCAACTTTGGTTTGTGGCAAGTTCAAGTCAAGGATGTGTTGATTCAATCTGGGTTACACAAGGCGTTAAAGGGGAAACCGACCCCTGTTTCAAGCAAGGATTCAAGCGGAACCAGTAAAGACGATGATGAAGAATGGGAAGATTTGGATTTGAGAGCAGCAAGTGCGATTCGTTTGTGTCTAGCAAAGAATGTTCTTGCAAATGTGTATGGGATATCAACTGCAAAGGATTTGTGGGAGAAGCTTGAACAGTTGTATCAAGGCAAAGGCATCTCAAATCGGTTGTATCTCAAGGAACAATTTCATACCCTTCGTATGGATGGAGATACAAAAATTTCAGATCATCTAAGTGTTCTTTATAATATCGTGTCAGAACTGGAGGCTATTGGAGTGAAGGTTGAAGATGAGGATAAAGCACTAAGGCTCATATTATCTTTGACATCTTCCTATGAGCATATGAAGCCCATTCTGATGTATGGGAAAGAAACCCTGAAGTATGCGGATGTTACTGGAAGCTATTGTCTGAAGAGAAAAGACTAGGAAGTAGCGGTCATACTTCGTCAGAAGGAACAATTTTAATATGCGGGAACGGGAAGAAGAAGTACTCACAGAAGATTCCTGTATGTTGAAGTGTGGACAGTCTGGGCATGTCAAGAGAAATTGTACAGGTGAAGCAGATTCGGCTAGCAGCTCCAAGTCAGCTAACAATGTCTCCGTCGCTGTTGACGATGATGATTTCCTTTGAGGTTATGTCATCCCTATGGTATGCCCGCGCTACCATGAAAGGGGATGCAAGTTTGTTAGCGGGTTCACGGATTTACACATGGGCATTGGGTTGGCATACATGCAAGATGTGTGGTGAAAAATTGATGTTGATGGCTGATGAACTTCCAGGTATGCCAAGGGGGGAAGTTGCACCATAAATTTTTAGCAAGTTTTTTCAACATGTGCCGAGAAGAAATTCTTAAAATGGTCTATTCTAAGTGGCGATACTCTTTTATGGTGGAGTATGATCGTCGGGTGAAGACGGTGTTAATTTAATGTGGTTGTTTCTCATATATTCAAGGTGGAGATTGTTAGGATTTTTGGCTATATGAAAATGTTCCCATCCCACATTGGTGCAAGGATAAAAGCTTGGGAGGGCTTCAAGCCTATAAAAGAAGTCCAAGGCTTTGGTTTCAATGTGCCCCAACCAAAAATACACTTGAAGTGTTTGGTTCTTTCTTTCTTTTCTAGTTTTGCTTGTCTTAGAGTGTAGAAAGTTTTTAGTTAAACATTTTGAGGAGTGTGGGTGTAATTGGGCAGGGTGAGGCTTGAGAGATTAGTCTATGTGATTGTAACAATTTCTCGCATAGTGGATCTTTCTCTCTAGAGGCCCGTGGCTTTTCTCCGGTTTTGAAGTTTCCACGTATATTTTTGTGTTCAGTTATATTTCCCTATTGTTAACATTGGGAGGGTTGTTGGGGATCCTTAAGACCGCTTGTTTCCAAACAATCAGTTGCTTGTTACTCGTGAATCAATCAAAACGTGACGACTTAACTCTTATTTATTCAATATGATTCCGTGAATTATTTGTTTATTTACTATTATTTAAGTTATATTACTATTCTTAAGAGTTAGTTACAGGTCGTCGTATTACAATTTTTGTTCTGATTTTTCTAGAACATACATCTATAAACCCTTGTTATTAATAGAACATAAAATTATTTGAAATATTAGTTGAAATATTTCATGAAGCTTTATGCTTTATTTATGAAGCTTGAAATAGGCTGTTAATAATTTAAATATTTTATTTCTACATTTTATAATTCATTATGCATATTTATAATTATCTTCTTTATATACAACATAACATATAATAAGTTAATTATTTGTTAATAGTTGTATAATCAATAAAAAAATTATTTATACTAAAATAATTATTTAATAAACAAAATTTATATAAACAAAAAGCTTATTTAAACTCACGAGCTATAATATATGCTTGAGCTCGAGCTCGAACTAGTTTAAGCTTGGCTTATTTTTAAGCTTTAAATGGTCTATTTCAAGTAGCTTACAAGTCATCTTAATTCATATTCGGTCACTCTCTTTTGATACCACTCCTAGGAAAATTAGCTGGCTACACATCGGTATTGCCAATTTGATCTCAAATGCACATGGTTATTATTAATCTGATCTTAGTTTATAAGAGATTGCTAGTTTAAACTCAATTTCAATACTCAAATAGGTATATTGCATATCAAGATACTTCTAACAATAAAAAATATTGGTTATTCAATTATGAACTTATAACCTAGTAACATTAGTGATTGACTCAACAAAAATGATGAAAGTTTAAATATTTACAAGTGCAAAGTTAGATAGTATTTAGGAGTAGAAAGAATGATCTTAGAAAAGCGGTTTGACCGGGAAATTGGATTTCATGGTTAAAGTCGTGTGATGGTCCCCTGCCATATCACTATCACTACCATCACAACCTATCCGACTCATCACATGAAAGTTATTTCAATTGCAAACGATAGAACTGAATGCGTATTACCATCCATTTCGAAGATGATCTATGGATCAAAAAGTGCCACTAATCAGGAACTTGTTTTCTGTTGCTTTGATGGTCACATGCTCAAACTTTTAGTCTAGTCTCGATGATGAAGGTGGTTAGTTGGACTAATCTTGTAATTACACGATAGTTAAAATTAAGGATATGATAGGAGATAATTACATACTATGAATTTACCAAATCTGATGAACAGTGGCAAGTTCCATCACGGCCGTTCGTTTTGTTCCTCCCGATCTGAGCCGTTCGTTTAGTTCCTCAGACCACCCTTTTGTATATATCGATACTTGGGTTTCCCTTACCTCCGTCATCATCCCCTCTGCACCACCACTGTCTTTGGTTACACCGCCAGCCCACGGCGGCGGATCGCACCACCCCCTGTTGCTGTTTGTTTCAGGTAAGTGTTATGGTGGTGCTGATGCCTGGGTCACTTGCATGTTTGTTTCGCCGGTTGTGACTGTCGTGATGGCGGCGGTTGTAGAGGCTGTTGCCGCTCTGTCTCCCTTTTGTGGTTGAGATGGGGCAGGTTGCGGTCTTCTGCCCATTGACAGTGTTCATGGTGGTCGCGCGAGCACCTTTGTTGCTCCCATCTCTTTATGTCTTTCCGATGCCCTTTTAGGGTTTTTGGATTGAGAATGTGGTGGTGACGGTAACGATGGCTCTGTTGCTTCTCCGCCTTGGGTTGGGGTAGGGCGGTCGCCGTTGGCTATGCGGAGATCCCATCACGCTCTCTGTATCTCTGTCGCCCTGCAGGTGGCGATGGTTGCATGTGGCGATTGTTTCGGGTTTTGATTTGGGGCTTTTGCCTATGGTGGTGGCTATTCGCGAATCTTTGGTTGGTTTCATCATTACCATCTTCTTCGCCGCTTCTTGGTTGTACTTCAACGACCGGTGCATGTCGTGTCGTCGGGGTTAGCTTTCCCCTGTTATCAGCTTCATGTTAATGGTGGCGGTGGTGAAGGTAACGGGTCGATTTGCCCCATTTAAGACTGGTTATGGTCTCTTGATGTTGACAGTGGTAATAACAGTAATGGTGGTCTGCTTGGTTTGTGATTTGTCGATGATGATGAGGTTTTGCCTCATCTGAGACTGATACCGGCTCATTATTTTGTTTGTGTCGCAGTAGAGATGTCGATGACGATGAGCTGTCGCTCATCCGAGACTACCTATATTTGGGTGTGTTTAGTTAGTTTCCATTTCAGTGGCTATGACTGGAATGACCAGATAGCGGTTCTAAGCCTGGTTAGTGCAGAATTATCTTTATCATAAGGTGTGTAGTGTCTGTTTGGCTATGATTGTATTCGAAAAAAAATTATCAGTTACCATGGCGTGGCAACCATTATGGTCTGCAGCCTTGACTGTGATTCGTTTATGAGCTTACTGTCTGATCTGTGATGTATATACGGCTATGATGGATTATCTGAGCCCTACGCGCAAGCGCAATGGTGGTGGTGCGACCACCTGCTTGCTCCCTTTTATCCATGTTTCTTCTGATACCCTTTTGTGGCTTTCAAAATAAGCTCTATTGTTGAGGTTTGGCTATTGGCTGTTGATATTAATAAGATGGGGGTTCTTTGCATGGCCGATGGGTGCGAGCTATGGTTCAACCCCAACCATCGCCGGCCGGAGCTATCACATCTAAGACCTTCTTTATAGTTTGGTTTGTTCTATTGTTTGGGTTACCTGAGTTCTAATGGTCTATGATGATGGAGATTATGTCATCTGATATTTTTCTTACGTTTTGCCTTCTTTGTTGTGTCAATGATGATGAGAATTACCTCATCTGAGACCTTGCCTCAATGATATTGCTATAGAGTTGATGTTCACCTTATGCTATAAAGTTTGCTCTATTTTGGTGACAGATGCATTGTCAGAAAGTTAAATGGCCTGATGATGATGTTATTGTTGGTTGATTGGTATCGTTGGTATTTGAAAACTGGCTATGTCAATGATCAGTTATGTTTGGTATGGAGAAGTTGGTAGCTGTTGGGATAATTGTCAATGATGACTCTTTACAATGTTATGTTGTTGCAAATGTCCAGAAAATTATAGTAGTTATTTACGTTGCATCAAGGCCGTGATGAAACCAAAATGATAGCCCGTTGTTTGGCGTGACAGCATTCTTGCTTGTAGCCACTACGAGTAGCATATTCTGAGCCTTGAATGAGTTTAAACATCAAACAATTAACGAATGTCCTACTTTCTTATTTTTTAAGACCGGTGTCCATCCCACGCGCAACGCGTTTGGATGAACACCTCTAGTTATGTTAGTTTATCAGTTATCTAATTGAGTTCGGAATTAGTTTGTTTGATTATTTTATTGTTTCGATAGTGTTTGAGTTTGTTTAGTATTGATATTTATTTAGTATATATGGGAATTATAGTTTACGATTTATGTACCTTTAATTTTAATTAAAGAGTTTTTCTTGTTAAATATATTGTTTAGTTAAGTTGTAAAAAGGCCTGATATCCAAGAAGGTTGGGTTTCCGCACGTGAACTTATTATTATTTTAAGTTATTTAGCGAAACGTACCAAAAATATTACGACTTGATGAGCAATTGATGCTAAAATGTGTAACTTTTGAAAACCTGAATGCCCACAAGTATTTCAAATTTTTAAGAATGAATAACAATCGTAAGTGATTCACATGGCTGGATCTTCGACCTTCAATTTATTTTTCAGAGCTTTCACCCACTCCTTTTATAAAAATTCTTTTTATTGTTTTATTTAATTTTGGTTGAGGTGGTTAACACCTTTCTTCTTGAAACATTTTGATTATGGGTGAAAATGAGCTGATTCGTTCGCGAGCTACTAGAGGTCGTATTGATTAAAAAAACTCGATACGAGCCGAGTTTTATTGAGGTCGAGCCGAACTCGAGCTTGAGAAAAAGCTTATTTAACTATCGAGCCCGACCCCAAGCTTCACGCATCGAGCTTGATCGAGCCGGTTCGTGAGTCTAAAAGACGTACCTTTTTGTTTATATATTTTTATTTAATTTACTAAATATATATATAAAATATTTATTATATATAAAGTTATGATAAAAAATTAAATATTATGTAATTTTATATATAAAAATTTAATTATAAATGCATATCAAATTAAATATAAAAATATTAAAAATAATATTTAAGTAAATAAACTAGTCGAGCCCGAGTCGAACTCGATCTTGAAAAAGTATTTTTCAAGCCAAAATAAAGCTCTAAAAGAGCCGAGCTCGAGCCCTCCTAAGTAATCATGAGTCGAGCTCAAGCCTATATGAGCTCGGGCTCGAGCTCGACTCATTTATACTAGGGATGAGCAAATGTCAGTTCGGTTCGGTTCTATACACCACCGAAACCGATAACTAAATTCGGTTTCCAAATATCTATTCAGTTATTTCAGTTATCATGTTAGTTTTCGGTTCAGTTTTGGTTATTTTCGGTTAATAACCAACTCAAAACTTGTGTTAGTTATTTAATTTACTTTAATTTATAAAGTAAAAATAGAGAGCCGGTGAACTTTTGTTTTAATTTTTTTTACCAAATAGGCCAAAAAAATCCAATATTGGGAGCTTTTATAAACTAATTTGCAATGTGTGTTCATTTTATAAATGAGTTATACTACCTCATAGTATTTACAAAACATCAATGTGGGATGAAGAAGAGGTTGGATTAGACATTGTTTCTAATACATTATATGGTCATTTATGTTGATGTTTTTGCTTATTAAAATCAATTGTAGATTGCAAGATATCTATCATATATCTTTACTAGTTTTCACAGGAGACTAGTCTCTTAAATATAAGCCAACTAGTGACCCTTATAAGCTGAAATTTCAAATTTGATATGCAATCCCATTGATAGATTCACGTCAGCAGAAAACGAAAATGTATGTTTTAAACTAAAATGCTTCTAAAATGTGCAGAGAAGTTGTAAAAAAAGTGTAAAGGCATAAGGAAACATGATAATATTTGGTACATAATTACAAAATTTTAACAATTACATAAGTTCGGTTCGGTTTTGATTAATTCGGTTATGGAAAACATAGAAACCGAAACCGTTACCGAACCGATCGGTTTCTCGGTTATCGGTTTTTTTTGGTATTTTTTTCCGGTTATCATTTCGGTGTTCGGTTGCGGTTCGGTTTTTGCTTAACCCTAGTTTACACCCCTAATTTTGAGTCTCGCTAGCCACCTTTCATTAGTTTTTTTTATTTTCTACTTTAGGTTTTAATTAAGTTTCTGAAACAGTCATAAATTGCCACTAATGTTCACACTATTATACTTAAGCACTCAACTTTACATTAGAATTATGACCTTTTTTTTTATATTACACTTTTTATTACTTTAAAAAAAAAGTTAATTTTAGTTCTTTTTACATTTTACATTTTTTAAATTTTACTATATCCTTATACTTAGATGCTTAAATAGGTCCATAAAATAGATCATGATGGAATGTTTTCTAAGTAATCTTTTTGTTACAGCCAATGCTTATTTTCAATTGTACGGCTAATACCAGTAATTTCATCCTTTAAAGTTGTTAGTTAACATACTACTACGTTCGATTCTCCTAAAAAAAGCGGTATCCCATCGCCTAGCAAAAGTTATACAGGTTTATCAACTTTGTAACAAACATTAGAGTTGTGAATTTAAATTTATTTTACGATCCGTTTAAAGTATATTTAACTATCGACTTTTGTTGCCTCTAATAATAAGCATTTCAAACTCCACTTTTCTTACACAAAAGCAACTCAGATCCTAGTACAACCAAATGTGTCATCAAAACACTTTATCGTACAAAAACTGTGGAAAACAATCCCAATTTCCTACCGCATTATTCAAGTTTTCATACAAATAAGTAATTATTTACATGCATCTAGCACGCACAAAAAGACCACTTCACAAGTATGAGTTGCACTTTCACTTCTATAAATAGTTCAATCTTCAAATTTACCGGTTAAGTGTTTTGTATTTTTCTTTTATCCGTTTTTGGCAAAGTTATAATTGCTTCAACACGGTCTAACTACTACAAAATCGAATTATGAAAAAACTAGATCTCTAACATGAGAACCACGATGTATAATGAAAAAACTAATAGAATCCGGTTGTTGCTAATGGAACCTTAGGTAACGTTTGGTACGCAGTAATAACGTACGGAAATAAACCATTGAGTGTGAATAAATAAATAAATGTTTGGTTAGTGAATGTAATGGAATAAACAATTATATGTAATGGAACCTTATATGTCCGTCATGACGCACCTCAGGCTCTTTAAGTTTTGACTTGCTTGAAAACAAAGAGTCGTACAATTTCTTAAACCTTTTTTACTTGATTATAGGGTGACGACATAACCTTTTGTTTCAAGTCATTAAGCTTCCTCCAGCGTGGATCTACCGCATTGAGTGGAATACAACATATGCCTGGATTTAAATTATTAGTGAAAAATATGTATCATGTGACAATGGTAAAAAATGTATTTCAAGTATATATTAACTTCCCGGAAGTATATCTCCAAACGACAAGCACATGGCAAGCCCATGGATGTGGACAACTGGTGTCTACATGAACCCCCTGACTTCTGAATCATTTTCATTTTCATCAACTTTGATTCTAGAAGACTAATGCAAAAAATAGATACCTTATAATGCAATTTGAAAACAATTGCAGTCGATAATCTTTTCTAATCTTCACATGAGATACCTCGAATGTTTTACAAATTTCAATCTCCTGGCCACGCACGAGATCACAGACATATCCGATAAGTGTGTGCAATGTATTATTGGTCCCTGTGAGGTCACTCTTGAAGTTGATGTGTTGCCCCTCAACCCTATTAATTGTATATTCACCAAAGTTGAGATGGTCGTACTTCCAACAAGTAACAATTTTTCTTTATATGGCACCAACAAGTTATTACAAATATATTCCCACACCTCTGAAAGAAATAATAAATTTTATAAAATGAACAAATAGATTATTAGAGTAAAAATAACTATATAATTCTTACCATGTTTACCATCTTCATTTAACGTTTCTTCCATCTTCATGAAATTGTATTTATACAATGCCCTGTGGGAGACGAACACAGGATCTTCTACCAGTATGGACAATCCTTCCATATGTCAGCTTTGAAAAGGACGTTCTACCTTCTCTTGATATTCTCCCTAACGTGCCACCTACATAGGTTTTTAGTAGCACTCGGGAACACTGTGTCACACATGCTCATCAAGGCCAGTCCCTGTCTGTGACAATAACACGGGGCTGCACACACCCATCGAGCATATCTCTGATCCGCTATGTGAAGTTGTCCTGTCGTTCCCTTGATATAAATGTGTGTGCAATACAAAACGACTTCGACGTCGATGTAACGCCAATAACCTAAACAAACGGAATATTTTACATGTTGGTCTTGTACGTCGTGTCTATTAACATAACGTGTGGGAATGCGCGCCACATTTTGTACGAGGTAGGATGACAAAAGAAAACATCTTTCAAGACCTTAGTTGCTGGATTCTTCCGTGTTTCATACACGAACTCTTTAGATTCTAGCAGGTTTTCAAGTTCCTGCATTAATGTCATGCCTTGTTCCCCTCATCCTTAAACTTTGATGTCAGATTGTACATGTCCTGAACAACACAGTCGTTGTCAGGAAACTACTCCCTTACGGCTGAGTGGATGTGTTGTGGCCGCACGTGTTGCCTATGTAACTTCTCGACAAGATCAATTTCTTCGGCGGTCATCTTCCTAAGATATGTGTGGCCCTCCTCGTACATAACAGGATTGTCACACCCCAACCACAGCGGTTCCCGCAGGGCGTGAACATCATGATATCACAGTCATTTGATCGACCACTACATGATTTAGTAAAACATACGTTGTAATACATTTAAAAAATATATAATTGTTTTCAGAGTTATATTGCAAAAGCAAATGAACTAATGTAAATTGTTTTCAAAACTCGATAAATACAGAAATAAATGTTCCAAACAGCATGAATGACCCTAAATACGAAGTGGGCCAAGCTAGTTTAACTTGATGCAAATATCAAATACCTGAGAAAACATGCATGAAAATGTGTCAACATAAAGTTAGTGAGTTCACAGGTTTTAAAGTAATAGTAGATAGTGTAATGGACCATAATTCTTTCTATGATTTGATTGTCGATCATACAATACTACAATATTATATAAGCACCACAACCGAAGCTAGACTGTAACTGTAATAGATTGCCCCTACCCATGCCTACCGTGAGCACGGGGGTGAATATGCTAATAATGCTCCCGTTTAGACCTCCAGTCAAACGGGACTTTGGGAAATAAACTAACGGTCCGATAACATGGGACTTCATACGGTAAGTAAACAACTTATATAACATGTGAAATCATTGACAAGTAATGTGTCCAAGAAAATTAGTAATTTGCATTTAATCTCCCCCAAAAGAAAAATAAGTAAAAATGGGTCCGTGAAACTCACCTAAAAGCGTGCAAGGTAGCAAATACAAATAACCTGAGATAAAATGAAACCCGATCTACCCATGTCCTAAAACACATAAGACACCTTAAGATTTACAAGGACTTGATCATCAAGCAAGTTGTTCACCCAACTTATTAGACTCAGTTGAGATGTTTTCGTTTGAGACAAGTATTAATTGTGATGACCCTTTAGTGATGTTTCATATAACTATATTTACACATGAAATATAGACAAGTATATATGGATATAAACAAATTTGGCAATACATTCCCAGAACTCATAATACCTGTGTCACAACACGTCTCGATCAATAAATAAATATATGTTTATAAATTTATTTATTTATTTATTTATTTATTTATTTATTTATTTATCTTGAAAAAAAATATAACCGTTTTGCATCGTAGTTGTGAAAAATAGCCAAATATTCAATACACACACACATTTATTCAAAACTCATCGTGAAAGAGTGAAAATAATACATACTTATATGATTTTATTATAAAATAAGATCGTAATAAAAAGTATATACATATACATATATAATCCCCTTTAGTTTGACTAATTATGCTCGTATATATTTATTTGTGGAGGTAACTATTTATCAAGATATTATATATTTATGCAAAATATATATTCTTATGCCCATTTAATTTGTCTAATTTAAGTTTTACACTTAACTTTAGATGTTAGCTTATATTTACATAAAAATATCTAGATTTTTACAAACAATGTAATTTAAAGTCTTAAATTTCATATTTTATAATTACATCATTTTCATATAAATTCCAAGGCTAACTATTTTATCAACTAAAATACTAAAATAACCCATAATAAAGTCCAATATATATATTCACCAAAAGTTCTACTAACATGTTTAAATGTAAAGGTTTTGTGACTTTGAGAAATAAACAACATATACACATGCATACATGTTTATGTTTCCTATACACACACATATATAGATTTTTTTAGAGGTATATATTTATATATCTCATAACTAATAAAATTTGCATGCAAAAATACTCAAATATGAATGGATCTTAAGGTTTTTATTGTAACTTTTCTTGAAACATAAAAAACATTTTTAACACTTACATACTATTTACGAACACTCAAAGAAGACACTAAAATAAATTTATTTCATTACTTAGTTTGTTTTAAAGCTTTAAAGTATACATCTCATCTCCAGGTGAACCAACATGCATTTCAAGCTAGATTTTTAGTATATATAAAATAAAGAGTTAGAATGAAGTTCATACCACTAGCAAAGCTAGGTGAAGAATCTTAAGAGAGATGAGAAGTTATATGGTGTTTAATTTTGGCTTTTGGTTAAATGGAGTGGTCAACCTTGCATGGGGTGTAGGATGGTAGAAGATGGTTGCCTTTTTAGTGAATGTCTATCCATTTTTGTTAATTTTTATATGACATCTTTTACTCATACAAAAGTTAAGCATTAACATACATAAGTATGGATGAATTTATATATGGGTGTGTCTTTCTATTATATATATAGGTATGTATATTTATCATATTTTCATGTATTATAATATATCTTAGCAAACAAGCATACATTTGGCTACATCCTTTAGAATTTTATTAAATTTATAATGTTGAAAACTTTATAACATTTATATAATATATATAATATAAATATATATATTCGAGTGCGAGTATGTCTCAAATAAATTTAATAATACATGCATAAAGACATATTCTTATGCACTCATAAATATTTAATTTATGTTTATTGAGTTGGGGTTGTACTTTTCTAGTATTGCAATATTTATAAATAACGTTCGTATGTGCCGGTTGTATCACGTATAGAAATAGTAATTACACCGAATCACCGATGCATGAAATGTTATGTATAAAATTTTGCTATTCATAAAATGAACTTAAATAGATATAACTCAATTGAAAATCATGTAAAATATGCATAAGTATGACTAAGTCGGGTCGGGTATTGACCTGAAATTACTGGTTGTCATAAGGATCATGGTTGTGCGTCTCGTTTCTAACCTCCAACATCCAACTATAATTCTTTCCTATGTACTTCCCTTTGAGTTTAAAGGTTTATGCTCCCAGTACGTCTGCTTGTGCCAGCTTGTGCCAGTGAATTTAGGTTCATCACTACGATTGCATAAGAGTTTCACATCCTTTTTTCGTGACCGACCCACCATAATGATCCACCCATGCTCGCGTCCTCTCATTTTAGCCCACTTCTTCAAGTACTCACGGGAATCAAAATGCTGAAAGTTATAAAGCCAGCCATAAAAACAATATTAAAAAATAAATAAATAATATAAACAAAAGAATGAAAACTCTTCGTACTTTGTCGGTTTTATAAGAAACTGTAGTCTTTCTTATCTGATTCCCATCCCCATCGTGCTCCGCGGTGTCCCCGTGGTTTTCTTTGAGGTGAACCGAATTGTCATTCTCATCTGTGTTATCCCCATTAAAAGTATCTGACACATGTGTAACTTCTAGTTCTAACTGGTACGGGGGATGTTTGTAATGTCCATGATCCGGCACTGTTTGTGAGTGGTACGAGGCATGTCCGTAATCTGGCTCTATTTATGAGTGGTACAGATTCGGGGCATGTCCGTAATCCAGCTCTATTTGTGAGTGGTACGTGTTCGTGGCATGTCCGTTAGAATGGTAAATAGGATGTCTGTACCCTTCACCGTAACTCGTCGGTCCAAATAATGAGTTGTACGCCTCTTCAACAAATGTGTTTGAGGGGTTAGTTTCCTCCTCCCCCCACGGATGGTGACTCCCGCATACGTAATATTTCTAAAAAAAGGTAATGCTTAGATATTTCAAATATGCATTTATAATAAAATAGATACTAATTCAACCTGGTTCGAATCTTTAATATGTGGCTCCTCATTCAAATCTAGAAGCTTCGGCTTTTGATAATGATCTCCCGAACCCGACATTGTTTTTGAATTAACGTGTTTTTTGAACGATGAAAATAAAGTGATGGTTCGTGATGGTTGTTGCATGAAATGATAAAGTCTATTTATATTAAAAATCTGAACAAGAAACCGTCATGGTTTGACCTAACCGTGATGCTTCAAAGACTTAGACGCGGGTCTCACGACACTTTGTCAACATCAACTCAAACTTTTGTCAACATCAGTGTACCTCGTACCCTAAACATCACGGTTTGGCTAAATCGTGATGGTTTTATTTCAAACTGTACCTCTTTATCAGTGTCCTTTTGTTGTTTGTTGTCTGTGTTGTCAGGATGACAGTGAATGTGACTCAGAAAGCGTGACGGTAAGGTCTAGCGGTCACGGTTAGGAGACAAACTTTCACGGTTTGGTTTCCCCAGTACCACCCAAATAATAATGCTTGTAGATGGTCGGGCTACAAAAACTTTTGGATTAGACAGTATACAGGGATGAAACGCTAACTAGTTTTACTTTTAATGCATACGAAATAAACATATATGGTATTTAGTTTTATTATAATTATATATATTTTTATTATTTCTGCATTCCTATATTTTAAAAATATATTTAAGTTACATACTATTAATTAACATATGATATTAAAATTTTATTGTCCATCATTTTATTGTCCGCAATGATATATCTAGAAACAGTAACACAGATTTGGCATGGATGTTAGAATTTGTAAAAACTAATATAACAGTGGGTGTATCAATTAACGTAAAGTCTAAACTTAATTAAACGGAAAACGCATAAAAATCATTAAAAAATATTCTCGACACGGAGCGGGGCTAATGCTTTTTTCCTTTTATCTATAGGTATAAACCGTGGTTTTGTAATTTATCCCATGGATTAAAGTGAATTAAAGAAATAAGAATATAAAACAAAAAACAAAAGCAAAAATAAATAAATGCTAAAAGATTCTTAAAAAGAATAAGAGGTGTTACAAGAAAGAAACCACAAACATTGATAGTCAATATATAAAATACAAAAATAACCTTGTTAATGTAGTTGTATTTCATAAGTTACGTTAGTACATTCGCCACTCGATGCAGCGGTTTTGGTGTAAACACGTCTTCATGGAAGTAATAGGTATTAATGTTTTTAAATTTTATAAAACAACGTGTAAAAAAATTCTTTGAATATATAGTACTAGGTTATAGACCCGTGTATTACACGGGTTAAATAACAAAAAATATAAATCATAAATCTTCTAGTATTTAAATTATTCAAAGATGTGCAACTCTACATATGTAATTCTTTACTCTTTAAATGAACTTCAACAAAGAAAATTGTGATTACAAACCAAGTTAGCTAATTGAATTCCAAATATACACCCCCTTATTAAGGAACCATGATTTGAATTAAACAACATATGTTTAATATAATCAACCACTTATATGGTCATCATTAGCCATTAAAGTAACCATCATTGATCATCATATATTAATCAAAGACCACATAAGAATTTCCACTCTGCTACACCAATTAATCCATTCTTAATAAACTAATTATTATACAACAATTATATATTCTTAAAACTAAACTTGCATAATGCCTACCTTTGATCGGCTGCTATCCACGATTTGCATTGTAACCTATGTATATGCATCCTATATAATTTCATTCAAATTATGGTAATACATGTATGTTGTTACATAAATAGATAAAATCAGAAGAACCAAGTTGCATAAATACATAATAGAAGAAACTTCAAGAAGCATGGCATCTCTTGAAATCTTGTAGAAGACTAATCAAGGCTCGGCAAAACATTTGAAGATTGAACGAAGACAAAGTCTGAAAACAGCATGTGCGAAAGCCTGTTCCACGCGAGTTCAAGCTGTCACGCGAGAACAAGCAGTTTCCACGCGAAGAAGCTTCCACGCGAAAGTCTGTCCCGCGCGAAAGGAAGCCGCGCGAAAAGTCTTTCGCGCGAGAACTTGATGTTTAGTATAAATAGCTTAGTTTTCGTTTTGTAATCAAGCTTTTGTTCATTTATCTTACTTGTACTGTGCGAAATCGCACAAGACCTTTCATAGGTTGCTGTTGTTCAATTCAATATCATTTTGAGATCAATTCAATCTTCTTTTCAATCCAATCTTGTTTATATTCCGCGTTCACAAGATTGAGATCATGTGTTTATAGATTTCTGGGAGATTTCACGGTTTACAATTGGTATGAGAGCACTAGGCTCTAGAACCACGATTTGGAGAAGATTTGGATTGTGTTCTACTCGTTTTTGAAGAAATTCATCATTGATCACTTTAGATTCAGATATGGCGATGTTATGCTGCTCGATTTTGGAGAATTAGGACTGATTTGGACCGAATTAGTGGACTTTAAGTGAATTTTAATCAAAATTATACTTAAAATTGAACTAAATTCATCAAAATTGGACTAAAATGGGTTTACTCAGACATATTCTTTGATTTGGAGGTGGTTCTCGCTTGAACAAACTGTTGGGGATTCGATTCTGCACGAAATTGAAGATTTTCGCTTGAAACTGAGGGTTTTCGCGTGCGAAAAACTGTGTTTTCGCTCAGACAGTTTTTTCACCTTTTTGTGCGATTTCGCGTGAAAAGGTAAATTGGAAATTCGCACGAACTGCTCTCTCGCGCGAAAGGTTGTGACGCGCGAAATCTCTTTTCGCACGATTTCTTCTTTCGCACGAAAAACCTGATTTTTGACTTTCTGATCACTATGGCTTCAACAACTCCGAATCTGAAGCATCTTACTGCTTCACTTCATCTAGACACGGAAATTGGTACTGGTAACAAGCCACCGAGACTTCTCTGTGAAGACGATTATACTGATTGGGCTTTCCGATGTGAGAGATATGTTATTTACACGGAACCTAAGATGTGGAGATCAATCCAGTATGGTCCTTACATTCCATTGTACAAAAATGATAAAGGAGAAATGATTCAGAAACCTGAACACTTGTGGGATGAAGATGACATCAAGAGGTTAGAACTGGATGATAAAGCTTATGCTGCCATCACTATGGCACTGACTACTGAGATTTCACAAAAGTTTCAAGAGTTCAGAGGTGCTAAGGTGTTATGGGATGCTCTGGAGTCTCAGATTATGGGCAACAAAGATATGAGAGAAAGCAAAAAGGATATGTTGAATCAAGAATTCAACATGTTCAATCGTATTGTTGGTGAAGAGTTGGAAGCTCAGATTGCCAGGTTTGTTAGACTGGTAACAAAAATGAAGAGTGCGGGTATTACTCTGGAACCCATCACTGTGAACAAGAAGTTGCTAAATTCACTTCCATACAGTTGGAATAACAACTGTACATTGATCAAGAGAACCAAAGACTTGTATACTCTTCAGTTGACTGATCTCATTTCAACTATCAAGTCTTATGCAATGGACGATAAGCAGCGAGCTGCTAATCATCTCAGTTCTCTGGGTGCTGAAGGAACTGCTCTCTATGCAAAGATGGCTAGTAATCCGAATTACTATGTCAGTTATACACAAATGTGTCAGCAACAACAATCTGGAAGTGCAGCATCTTCTTATATGCAACCAGCAGTAAACCATCAAGTTCATGTTCCAGCTGCTCAACACTATTCCCCCATCATCCATCAACAAGTCTCTCAATCTCAAGATTCTCATAGTGGTCAACATGCTTATGTTGCTACCACTAATCCATCAAAGCAGATTGTTCAGATTGCTGAGGAGCATCTTGCTCTTTTTACCACTTTCATGTCAAGTTATGAAGCTTTCATGGCTGGAAGACTTACTGCTCCAAATGTATTGGTTGATGATCTTCAACAAGTCAATCCTGATGATGTTGAAGAGAATGACATCAAGTATCAAATGGCCATGGTAGTTTACAGGGCGAAGAATTTTGCTAGACGAACTGGGAGAAAAATGTTTGGTGTTAACAACTCTAGCAAAATCGGTTTCGACAAGTCTAACCTGAGGTGTTACAACTGTGACAAACCAGGTCATTTCGCCAGAGAATGTACTGAATCAAAGACTGGTCAAACTGAAGGCCCCAAGAAGATGGTGACTGTGGAAATAGAGCCGAAGAAAGACAAAGCAAGTACTTCTGGTGGTACTAAAGCATTAGTTTCTCAAACTAATGCTGAATATGATTGGTCAGATCAAATGGAAGCCCTTGATCTAACTTTGTCTACTGCATTTATTGCAAAGATTGTTCCAGAACCAGAAGAAGAAGAAAATCTGTTTGCTGAATTCGTGTCTGATGATTTGTTGAAGGGTTTGTTTGCTAAAGTGGAAGAAGAGAAGGAGAAAGTTGAAGTAGAGAAAGTGAAAACTGAACAAAAGGATGAGAAAGTTGAAGACTTAAAGGAGAGAGTTGAAGAAGAAAAGGAGACAGTTGAGAAGAAAGATCAGGTTGAGAAGGTTGCTGAAGAAAAGAGTGTGATTGAAGAGTACACTGTCGAGCCTCCAGTCAAAAGCCCATGTGTTGATCCAAAGACTGTTGATGTTGCTCCAGTGGAAGAACCAGATGCTGAAATGAAAGCATTCATGGTCAAGAAGGTTGAGGAAACAGAAGGAGAAACTTCAGAACCCAAGGTATATGATGGTTTATGCAAAAATTCATGTGTTGAGAAAGTTCAAAGATACAGAGTTCACAATGAGAGCCTGATAATGGAAGTTGAAAAACTTCAGTATCAAGCTCGCAAACACAAGTCAAATGAAAAGATTTTTAAAGAAAAACTTGAAGGTTTAAACAATACAATATATAATTTAAAATTAAATCTTCATGATAAAGAATGTACTAATAATTATTTGACAAATAGAAACAATGAACTCGCTTTAGAAATTAATAGACTTAACAGTGAATTAGCCACGGCTAAATTGACTGTTGAGAAATTTGAACTTTCATCAACAATGGTTGAAGGAATAATCAAGTCACAAATGACTCAGAAGATTAAAGGAGGAAAATGCGGTGTTGGGTTTTCTAACATTGCTCCTCCAATTAATCATGATTATTCATGTTTACCTTCATCTGATAACATTTGTGATTCTAATATGATCTATGGGATTGGTTTCTCTCCGTCTCAAGACTTAAAACCTTCAGTCAAAGTAAATTTATCTGTTGATCCTATCATAGTACCCAAACCTAAACAATCAACTGAAAACTTTTGTGCAGATAAATTGAAGGTGGATGGGTTGGTTGAAGAATAGGAGAGTGATAGTGAAGGAGAAAATGAGAGAGAAAATTTGAAAAATAAGAATGTAAAAGTTTTACAATCTGATTGTAAACAAACTTTGTATGGAAATGAAAAGTTGGTTGATTTGAATGAGATTAAATCTAATAGTAAATATAATTTGAATGCAAATCAAAGGGTAAATCAGAAAGAAAGAATTGAAAAGGATTTTAAAAGTAGATTTGTGTCTAAGGGTTTAATTGAAAATGAAGAGCATATTTTTAAAGAAACGAATTCTCGATTCTTTAAAAATAAACTTCATTATAATGCTAACCTTATGAATCAAGATGTTTGTAGCCCAGATTTGCAAGTGAATGATTCTTCTGCATTCAATCTGAAAATTCAAAAGCCTGGTCGTTCTCCAGCACCAATCCGTATATCTAAGCCTGGTCCTCCTCTAGCAAATTCAAAGTCTGGTCCTACTCCAGCAGAATCAAAGACTGTTCCTATTCCAACACCACCAATTCCAAAAGTCAAAACTGCCAAATCTCCAATCCAAAGTGGTCATAATTCATCGATTTCCTCGAATCTGCAAAAGATGAATTTGCAATTGTCAAACATGGCAAAGATTCGAGAGACTGTGGAGAAACTTAAACCTAGTCAATCTGACTTTGGTTTTTATGACAATTTTCATAATTGTCATCCACAGTTTGTTTTCCACACACAACAAAAGAGATGCTATCAGTGTGGAAACACAAATCATTTGGCAAACAATTGTCCTTTTCGACAAAAATCATTAAGTAAACAAAGATTTCATAATTCTATTTCTTATAATAGAAAACTGTTTTTCACTCGTGGAAAATTTTCAAATAATATGAAATCAAAGGTTGTTAATGATTTTAATATCAAACGGGATAAGAATTTGACTAATGATGTAAAAGAAAATGTCAAGCTTAAAAGCATAAATGAAAAGAATGATGTGCAAACCAAATATAATAATATCAAATCATTTTGTCTTGCTGCAACACATAATGTGCTCAAGTCATGTTTGACTTGGGTACCAAAAGCTAAGTAATTTTGTTACTAATGCAGGGACAACCGCAAAAGGCTACTGAAAGTCTATGGCATGTAGATAGCGGTTGTTCAAGACATATGACTGGGAATTTATCATTACTACAAGATGTTCAGTCATACAACGGAGGAAGAGTGATTTTCGCGGGAGACAAAGGAGGACGTATAACAAAACGTGGTACAGTTACAAACGGCGTCCTTAGCTTTGAGAATGTTAATTTTGTTGAGGAATTAAAACATAACCTGTTAAGTGTGTCTCAAATCTATGACAAACAATATTCTACACACTTTACTAACAAAGAATGCTTAATCTTAAAACCAGGTTTTGTTGTTCCAAATGAATGGATCTTGATGAGGACTCCGAGAGACAATGACACATATCTTCTTGATATGCATTGTTCTAATTCTTTGGTAACAGCTTCTTGCTTACTATCCAAAGCCTCGGAGAATGATTCCATGTTATGGCATCGTCGATTAGGACATGTCAATCTTAAAAACATGAATAAACTTGTACGTGGAAATCATGTTATTGGTTTACCTGAAAAGGAATTTCAATTAAATGAACATTGTTTGTCATGTTCTAAGGGTAAACAACATAAACTTCCTCACAAACCAATTGCACACAACTCAGTCGAATCAATCTTACAACTCTTACACATGGATCTTTTTGGTCCAGTGAGTGTTTTAAGTTTGGGACGAAGATCTTACTGTCTGGTTGTTACTGATGACTTTTCTAGATTTACTTGGGTGTTTTTCTTAGCATCTAAGGATGAAACTCCACACCTTTTGATCAAGTTCATTACTTTAGTGGGGAATCAGACAGAGAAAAAGGTAAAATGCATCCGAAGTGACAATGGGACAGAATTTTGCAATCAAACTCTGAATGAGTTTTGTGAATCAAAGGGAATTGCTAGACAATTCAGTGCTCCTGGCACTCCACAACAGAATGGGGTTGCAGAAAGAAGGAATAGAACATTGATTGAAGCTGCTAGAACAATGATATCTGCTGCCAAATTACCTTTGTTCTTTTGGGCTGAAGCAGTAAATACTGCATGTTATGTTCAGAATCGTGCTTTAATCAACAAAAGATTAAATAAGACTCCATATGAAATATTTTATAGACACAAACCCAAAGTTAAATATTTTAAAGCCTTTGGTTGTTGTTGCACTTTGTTGCATACAAATGAATCATCTTCAAAATTTTCTGAAAAGGCTGATGAATGTTACTTTGTGGGATATGCTGCTAATAAGGTTGCATATCGAGTTTATAATAAAAGAACTAGACAAATAATTGAGTCATTTAACATTGATTGGCACGAGCTTAACATTACTGATGCAGGTTCAGCTCCTTCATGGATTTATGATTATGAATCTTTGTTCATAAATTTTAAAATTTCTACAACTTCATCTGTAGATTCTAATTCTCAAGCAATCTCTTTGGATAACAAAATCATTGAGGAACTTCCATCTTTGTTATCTGATGATTCTGCTGTTGCTTCATCATCCAAAGATATTTCTACAGCTTCTGTACCAGTATCTGCCTGTTCTGAGTCATTAGATGTTTCTTCAGAACAAATTCCTACTCAGGAGCTGGAAGAATCATTGAGTTCTCCATTATCTTCATCTTCTTTAGAAACTATACATACACCGATAGAAATCATTCAAGTTCCATTTGACGAATCTCCAAATGTGTCTACTGCTTCTGAAACTCATATTTTAGATGACACACTTGAAGAAACTATTGTGTATCAATCTCAACATTCTGAAGAAGTTATTGATAATGTTGAACATATTACCAATTTGGAAGATGGAATGGTTGCAGATGAGATTCCTCAATTAAGAATACATAAAACTCATCCAACTGAAGCAATCATTGGTCCGTTGCACGAAGGTGTAATTACCAGAAGTCGATCAGGGACAATCAACACATGTCTGTATGCTTGCTTTCTATCACAAATAGTGCCCAAGAATGTGGAAATGGCACTCAAAGAAAACAGCTGGATAGAAGCAATGCAAGATGAGTTGATGCAATTCAAGAAGCTCAATGTTTGGCATCTTGTTAAACTTCCAAAGGATAAGCTTCCGATTGGAACAAAGTGGATATTTCGAAACAAGACGAATGAAAAAGGTGTTATAGTTCGGAATAAAGCACGTCTGGTTGTGCAAGGATTCTATCAAGTTGAAGGATTGGATTATGAAGAAGTGTATGCTCCACTTGCAAGACTAGAAGCAATACGCATATTCTTAGCCTTTGCTTCATACATGAACTTCAAGGTGTATCAGATGGATGTTAAAACTGCATTTTTATACGGAGAAATGAAAGAAGAAACCTATGTTTGTCAGCCTCCAGGATTTTAAGACCCAGATCATCCTGATTATGTATACAAGTTGGATAAGGCACTATATGGATTACATCAAGCACCTCGTGCTTGGTACGCAACTCTGACTGAACATTTGCTCGCAAATGGTTATTCACGAGGAGCAATTGATCAAACCTTATTCCTACGAAAATCAGGCGATGATATCATTTTGGTTCAAATCTACGTCGATGATATTATTTTTGGTTCTACTAATGATAGTATGTGCACGGAGTTTGAAGCAGTGATGAAGAAGAAATTTGAAATGAGTTCCCTTGAGAAATTTCATTTTTCTTGGGTATTCAAGTTACTCAATCTGAGACGGGTATCCTCATCCATCAAGAAAAGTATGTTCAGACTATTCTTGAGAAATACAAGTTTCAAGATTCCAAAGTAGCTTCAACTCCAATGGCTTCTCGTCCTACTCTTACTCCAGATCCATTAGGAGAATCAGTTGATCAACATCTTTACAGATCAATGATTGGTTCCCTCATGTATCTCACTGCAAGCAGGCCGGATGTTATGTTCCCAGTTTGTCAGTGTGCCCGATATCAAAGTGATCCAAAGGAATCCCACATGAAAGCTGTCAAGAGGATTTTCAAGTATCTCAAGGGTCAACCCAAACTTGGTCTTTGGTATCCTCGAAATTCCGATTTCAATTTATTTGCTTATACTGACAGTGATTATGGTGGTTGTAACTTAGACAGGAAATCGACCACAGGAGGATGTTAATTCTTGGGTAATCGACTCATTTCTTGGCAGTGTAAGAAGCAGAACACTGTCTCCACATCCACTGCCGAAGCTGAATATGTGGTTGCTTCGAGCTGTTGTTCCCAGCTTGTCTGGATTCAGCAACAACTTCTCGATTATGGTCTCAACATTTATGACACACCAATTTGGTGTGATAACACGGCAGTTCTGAACATCGTGAAAAATCCATTCAACACTCAAAAAGCTTGTCTGGATTCAACAACAACTTCTCAATTATGGTCTCAACATTTATGACACACCAATTTGGTGTGATAACACGGCAGTTCTGAACATCGTGAAAAATCCCATTCAACACTAAAAAACTAAACACATTGGCATCCGCATCCATTTTATCCGCGACTGTTTTGATCGTAAACTTATTCATCTAAAACAAGTGCCGTCAACTGAAAATATCGCTGATTTATTTACCAAGGCATTTGATCATTCTCGATTAGATTTCCTTGTGCAATCATTGGGAATGATTAACTTTGGATAAATTGGTTTAATGAATCTTCGCATAAAGATTTTTCATTTTTGTTTTAAAGAATAAAATTGCAATTGTTTCCTTTTCTTAAAAGGACAATCACAATTTTAGGGGGAGAAAATTAGAAAAACAAGTTCTGAAAAATATTTTTGGTCTTAGGGGGAGTTAAGATCAAAGGATTGCCAAAATCAAAAGAAGAAATTTTCATAATTAAATGAGAAATGATATTACAAAGTTCTAACAGAGTCTAAGTACTTTCAAAGGCTTAAATACGAATAGACTTGGATTATGTTTGATGTGTCGATAGGCTTTGCTTTCAGAAATGAAAAGATCATAATTGAGTGATTACACTTGAATTAAAGAAATATGAATTAGTGGGGAACATATCAGGATTCTGTGCCAAAAATGTTCTAACACAGACTGAGAGATATAATCTTGTCATACTCAAGCCTGTATATGATTGATTCAGTGATTATCATAACTATATATATATATAAAAGATAAAAGTACAAAAAGAAACAAAAAGAGAAAAACACAAAAAGAAAATAATTGAGCAAAAAGATGCCTACAAAGGTCATATAGGATATAAGATGCCAAAAAGCACAACAAATCAAAAGATATGTCTAAAAGACATACATACTATATGGTATATATTTTCTATTTTGAGAATAGTTTTTAACTTTGGAAGGCAAAATCGAAAGATGGGGCATGTAAGTCCGGATGGCTTGTAAGTCCTAAACATCTTGAGAGGGCAGACGTAAGTCCGGATGACTGTCAGTAAGTCCTTAAACTTGTTAATATTCCGGGTTAAGAAATATTTCTCAGGCTAGTTATGCTCAAATAGTTATATTTAGGAATATAATAAATGATATCACTGATCAACAATGCATGGTTTAAGTCAAATTGGGGTGACTTGAAATCTCAATAGTGTCTTGAAGGATAATAATTATTCTACAGAAGTTCTGATTGTGGGATCCACTGACTTATATTAAATCAACACAAAACATGATATATATCACTCATTATATTTCTGAGTAAAACCTGAAGTATAAGTTTAAAAGGACAAAATATATTGACAATCAACTTAACCAGTTATTTTAAAAAAACAAAGCCGGACAGAGTCTTAACTTGACAAAGAACTAGATGATCTCATTATGAAAATTCTTACAAAAACAAGCAAATCCGATCTTGATTCTTTAATTGTTTTTATTATTTTGCTATTTTGTATGTAAGTGTTTGTTTTTATTTCATTTTTATAGTGTTCTATTCGTAGTGTTCTATTTGTAGGACAAATAAATAACAAGAAAATTTATGAAAATTGAAGATTCATTAAATTAATTGGTCACTTGGTAAATAACATTTTATGTTGACTAATTCTTTAAGAATAAAAAGATTGAAAAGTTTGAAAAATAAGAAATACTTTGAAAAAAATTTGAAAACATTTTGAAAATTTTGAAAAGTTGTGTCTTTCGCGCGACAAGGGGAAGTCACGCGAAACAGGTTGTTTCGCGAAATGAATTTTCGCATGCTATATCTGGGGTATAAATGTCACAGTGACCAAGACGAAATCACTTCTCGCACAAAATTCAATCCGAAAAACCTTTTCGCATATCATCCGACTACTCATTTCGCATACACCAAATCAGAAATCATCTCACTCCTGCTTGTGATTTTGTTCCTTATTTCGTTCTCATTACTCTCATAGTGTGATTTAAAGGTATAACATGTTTGATTAGGTTACTGTAGCTTTGAAATGCTAAGTGGAACTTAACATCTTGACATTAAAATCTTAAAATGGACTTTAAAGTTGAAATTGAAAGATGAAATACACCTAATAGACTTAGGCGAAAGCAATGGATTGGATTTATGGATTAAAAACAAGTTTTGATCTGTTAATTTGACATGTGGGTTGTGCGAATCGCACAAAGGGAACGAACAGACGCGAATTGGGGTTTTTCGCGTGAACATGGTTTTCGCTTGAACTTAGAATTTGCTTGATATTCAGTGTTTCGCGTGAAACTAGGTTTCGCTTGAATTCAAAAGTGATACTATTTTTCGCGTGACTATTAAAATTTGAAGTTTTTGCATGACTTACACATTTCGCACAGAATGGACTTTTCGCAAGTTATGAGTTTTCGCACGACAAAAGGTTTTGAAATTGTTTCTAAGTGATAAAATTTTCTAAGTGTAAAATTTCAAAGGTTCACATGTTCTAAGTGTTGAAACTCTTTATGCATTATTAAGTTATATTCAAGAGTATTCTAATCTTGATCTTATTTGACAATGCAGATGGCACAAATGATTTTTAATAAAAATCATAATTGTGTTGCTTACTTAGACGAGGTTCCGGAAGGGAAGGAACTATTTTCTTCTATGATTGATGGATTGAAGAATTCACGCATTGTTTATGCGATATCTGCTGATCCTGCTATTTATTCGGAGCTAATAGATTCATTCTGGAGCACTGCTGCTCTAGAAAAAGACCAAGCTGGAAACCAGATTATTATTGCTACTGTCAAAGACAAACGAGTGACAGTTTCTCAGTCCATCCTGAACCGAGTTCTTCTATTTGATGATCAAGAAGGAGCACCAACTAGACTTGATGATGATACTGTGATTGATTGTCTGGCTCGTATGGGATACGAGTACAGATATCCAAGTCTAAAGAAGAAATGGTTACCACCATACTGGAAGTACTTATTTCATGTGGTGATTCATTGTCTGAGCAACCTCAAAGCTGGGATGGATAGCTTGAGTGCAGTGTTTGGCTCCTTATTGGTTTCATTGGTTGATGATATTCCTTTTAGTATATCTGGAGTTATATTTCAGGAGATGGTAAAGAATGCCACAGCCAATCCTGGAAAGAAGTTCATCATGTACCCAAGATTTATCCAGTTGGTGATAAATGATGCATATCCTGAGCTTGCTACTCAGAGATCTCCTAAGTATGTTGTACAGACTGTAAAGAAGGAGATTTTCACACATCTAACTGGAGCCAGAGGCAACAAATGCTCTGGTGAAAGTTTTGACAAGATTGGTAGATTTGCAGAAGTTGATGAGAGTATTGGAGGTTTGGGAGGAGATGTACCTGTTGATGAGGCACAGACTGGTGCTTCTACTTCTGATGTTAGAAATGACATAGATCAAGAGATTGATAGAATGTTTGATGATGAACCATCTAATGAAGAAAGAAGGGAAGGGGTTGTTCACTCAGCTTCAAGTTCTGAGACCCCAAGTGATCAGATAAGGAATGTTCCATATGAGCTCCAAACAGATCAGACTCCCTCTACTCCAACTTCTACCAGGAAAAATACTGAAGAGAGAGACACTGATTATATTCCTGTGGAATCACCAAGTACTTCTTCCAGACGAAAACGAATGGCGAAAAGAAAAGACTTCCCTGCAAGAAGAAGGGGAGAAGTGTTATTCCAAAACGGCCACGAACTCAAGTGATTGTTACAGAAGCTGAACAGATTACTTCTTCTGACATTCAGAGATCACCAGAAAACGTGATTACAGAGGAAGAAACACGTGTTGATACTACAACCACTGCTACCGAGACAGAAACTGTTCCTGTTTCTGGCTCTGGTTTTTCAACACCACCTCGTCAAGAAAACTTAGAGTTTGATGTTGATTCATTTTGAATACTCCTCCAGAGTTTCAAAGGAGAAGGAATCATCTAGTACTACTCATTCTATAACTCTAGAAGAAAGAGTTAAGAATTTGGAGAAAGAAAGTTTTGAAAATGTAAAGATGATTGCTGAATTGAAAAAGGAAAATGAAGACAAGTCAAATCTGATTAACATGATTCATCTGGATTCAGCCATCAAAGATACAAGAATAGCTTCTCTAGAACAACAGATGAAGAGCATGTTTGATTATTCTTCAGGGCTGGAGAGACAACTGAATGAGCTCAGAGAATTTATATCACAGACTTATTTTCATCAGCCACCAATCATAAGGTCTACTACTGTGATTGGTGAATCTAGTAGACGCTCTCCTAGCCCACCTCCCACTGAGATTGTTCCTGAAAAGGAAGTGGTCAACGAAGCTCAAACCTCTACTGAACAGCCAAGTGTTAGCACTACTGAGGATGTTCCTATTTCATCTGAAGTACCTATCACCGAAGGTTACACATCTACAGCTTTCGTTGAACTAGAGCACATGGTAACTTTACCTATTGTTCATGAAAAGGAGGATGAAGACTTGGTGATTATGCTGATTCAGATGATGATGAGGATAACGATGAAGATGATGATAAAAATGATGATGATGGTGGAGATGATGGTGGAAATGATGGTGATAATGATGATGGTGGAGATGATGGTGGAAATGATAGTGATAATGATGATGGTGGTAATAATGATAGAGGTAATGCTACAGGTTTCTCTTCGAGTCCAGCTGGAGATACTAACACTGATAATGTCGATCGACCAAGTGTTAGTGATCCGGAAGGATATGATCCACTTGACCCTGCCACTGAGAGTGTGTATGAAAAGGAATTGTATTCTTTTCAACAATCTTCATCAGGAGCTGTCGAAGAAGAATTTGATATGTTTGATGATTTGGAAGAGCAGAATGAATATACTGATATATTTGAAAACAACCTTCAAGAATTATTCAAAGACATTGATCTTGAAGAAGGAGAAATCCCTATTGAGACTGTGAGTGGTGAAACTCCTGCTGATTCTACAAAGACAGATTCTACTGGTCAGATTGCTTTATTCACTAGAGGAGGATTCATGTTCAAAGCACCACCACCACCTACTGAAGCTCATTTTCTATTCATTTCTAAGCCTAAGCAGAAGTATGGTGAAATGTCTCGTGTGATCAGTTGGGGATATGATGGAGAGAAACGATTATATGTGATAAAACGACGGAATGGAGAAATAGATTATTTGAAAAGCACACAAGATTTTCATACTTTACGTGCTACAGATCTTTATACTATGGGAAAAGCTCCGTTTTTCAACGAAAGTAATCATAGTGAAGCTGAATTGATAAGATCTATGATACGAAGGGAGATGCGCACAAACTTCAAAGATTTTAAGACTGCCAAATCTAAGTTGATTGATGACTCAACAAGAATAGATGAAAAGACTAAAGCTCCAATGAAAATACGAGTCTATCAACATCCCAAATTTATCAGGAAAGTCCCCGTGCATGCTCCAGTTCCTCCCAACACTTTGAAGCAATTTCTATCTTGGAGATGTGAGAAGGATTCCGGTCACGCTGTGATCAGATGTACAGACAGGTCATTTCGAATCATTGATCCAGCAAACTTGATGAAGTTTGGCAAAGACGACTTACTCAAGCTTTTACACTGCCCTATTTCGGCTGATGAGTCCGTTTATTTTCTATCTTGCCAGTATGTGTGGATGACTGACCGGATCCTTAGGAATAAATGGTATGCATATGCAGGCTCGTACAAGAAAGCAAACGTTAATTTTGATTGATCATGTTTCACCGAGCCTAGGGGGAGATTGTAGAAGACTAATCAAGGCTCGTCAAAACATTTGAAGATTGAACGAAGACGAAGTCTGAAAACAGCATGTGCGAAAGCCTGTTCCACGCGAGTTGAAGCTGTCACGCGAGTTGAAGCTGTCATGCGAGAACAAGTAGTTTCCACGCGAAGAAGCTTCCACGCGAAAGTCTGTCCCGCACGAAAGGAAGCCGAGCAAAAAGTCTTTCGCCCGAGAACTTGATGTTTAGTATAAATAGCTTAGTTTTCGTTTTGTAATCAAGCTTTTGTTCATTTATCTTACTTGTACTGTGCGAAATCGCACAAGACCTTTCATAGGTTGCTGTTGTTTAATTCAATATCATTTTGAGATCAATTCAATCTTCTTTTCAATCCAATCTTGTTTATATTCCGCGTTCACAAGATTGAGATCATGTGTTTATAGATTTCTGGGAGATTTCACGGTTTACAAATCTTCTATGCCCTTAAGTGTACGGATACTAATAGTCGCACCCAAATTTGACCCGCGAGAAAACATGGTTAGTTTGCTTTGAAAAGACAACTAACTATGATCTAGAGAATCTTCAGCTAATAATCTCTAAGTTTTATCCGTCGTTACATACAAAAATAATATTAAAATAAGTTAAGTTTGCTAATATTTATCCATAAACTAAATAACTTCTAAATCTTCATATTAAAACAATTGTTTAGTCAACACCAGCTAGTTAGAAGTCCACAAAGTTGATCAAACTAATTAAAGTAGGAAATAAATCAAATCAAAAGGAGGAGGGTATCATACAAGATGGTGGAATCCTAAATAACAGTGGCTCGAACCATTTAGCCAAAATCAGAGGAACTAAAGCCAACTTCAGTGAATATAATAGTATCTAACGTTAAGTCCAAAAAATTCAAAAGGCATAATTTAGGACTTTTGACAAAACACATGAAATGATTTTTTTCTTTTTTAATATCCAAATTATTCAAACCAAATTAATTCGAAGGCGTTATCTGCCCTTAAATTCCATTGCTGCACAACGGATGTTTTAATCATCATGATCTCCTTTGCACGTCCATATTAATGAAACAAAACCTTTTTACCTTCTATTACATCTCATTTAACAATTTTATAAACTCATAATACTGCTTTCACTTCTGATATGATTTAATAACCAAAACTACAACTTGATGGGTTGCATAATAATCACAATCCTTAATGAAGACAATCATCTTCAATGCAAAATAAGAAACTTATTTTTCCAAAACTTACCTTGCAAAAGAAGTTTCTGAAGTAATTCCTTCTTGTTGGGCATCAAATGTTGAATATGCTACTGTAATAGCATATCCTGTTGCATATAACACGAATGGGTAGAACACTTTTGGTCTAATTTTGTAGTACTTGCCTTAATGTGCACTGAAAAGCATAGTGCGTTAGTGATGTTTTGTGCATAGTTTCTCAACCCATTTGGGAAGAAGTTAATTTCCAATTCATCCACGACTAAAAAGTGATACTATGAAACAGTTTGTATTTATCATAATTATTGGAATTATACAACTCATGTAACTAATAGTTGTAAATAATTTTCTATTGATCAAAGAAGCAATATAAAGAGAAAAATACACACCTAAGTTCAACTGGTCTAAGTTCATCATAAAATGGTTTAGTATATGCATAGAAGTGAGCATGTGCACTTCATAGTATCCCTTCACCTGGCCTCTCTAAAATTAAGAAACCTCCGTAGTTAGAACTTTTTTAGCACATGCAATCCTAAGGAAAGAACAATCAGATAAAAACATAAATAAAAAAAAAATACATTAGCTATGAGTTCTAGTGGTTCTATTTTTAAAGTCACATTTGCCAATCTAACATTTTCTTGATCTAAATTTGATATAAATATGCATAACTGCCTAAGTTTACATGCATTAGATGTAACATAGTTTATTAATGACAGATCATTTATTTCATGTTAACTTAGAATGCATATCAATTTTGGATTCAAAAATTGACCTTGTCACTACAAAAGTTATAATACATCACTAAGTACAAAATGAAATACAAAATGAAGATGGTGTAGTACATTGCTAAAGTTCATAATTGTAACTATAGATGGCATCAAGATATTACAACGGAAATTGCATCCACTTCTATGTAGACAAATTCATCAATCACTTGGCATATGAAAAGTACTAACTTAGAGATGTAGTAATGCAGAGTCGTAAAAGTTGCTACATTTATTCTCTCAAAAGTGAAGCAGCATATTTGTTCATATTTCCAACAATTTAATCGAAACCCAAATGTCAAGCAATCAAACACATGACCAAATTGAATCGTACTTTACAATACGTCAATACGAAATAATTAGAAGAGTAGATAAACGAAACCCAGATGAGTTTGAGAACAATTTTTCAGATTAGAAAGAAGACGAAAGAATCGAAAGAAGGTAAGGGCATGGAAGAGTAGGTGGGATAAAATCAAACTCAAATCGAGTAAACAGAACCAGATATCAAACTCAGATCGATTAAACAGAGCCAGAAATCAAACTTATATCAAAGAACACGATTCGATTTCAAAACCCAAATCAAACCTGGATTGACGAAATCAAGCGCAAACCCTTGCAATGAGTCGTGTTCTTCTTCCTATCATCTATTTCCAGATCAGCACCAAGCAATCGAACGAGAGAAAGTGATATTTGGTACCCAGTTCTGTGAGAGGCAATCAAATGAGAGGAAAGTGATATCTAGGGATCATGTTTGAACTTTCTAAGGTAGGGTCAAGAGATCCGAAAATTAGAAACCGGGTATTATGACCCGCGTGTGAGGGATTACGGGTGAAGGAACCTTAGGGTGGGAAATTGTATTTGAGAAGGCTTGAGAGAGTGCCACGTGTCTAATAATGTAAAGAATTATTAGTATAGATTATGAATTCTTTTAAAAAATAAATAAAATTATAAATAAAACTAAAAGAAAACGTGTAAAAAAGGTTTAAAATACGTATGGTTATTTAAGATGAAACTAAAATCAAGGTTTTCTCAAGTTAAATAAATCAAATGAGTTAAACATTCAATAAAATCATTTTCAGCCCCTTCATTTCTTCTTCCTTCTAAAAAGAAAAAGCATCAAGCGCCTTTAGGTTTGATTTTTGTTTCATCTGGGATTTTAGCACCTCATCACAAATTGATATGAAGTTATAAATAATTTTCTATATTTAAGAGTCAACTTGCAGTAACTCTTATGCTTAAATTATTATACTTTGACTATCTTTAAGATGAATATTATATATGCTTATCATTCTTTAATCATAAAAACAACATTCAGCCCTTACTCGAAGACTATGTTTTGATCTTATTATTATATGTAATTACTTAACTTTCTATCTTTTGACATTTTCGTTTGAGTTGATTTATATTCCTTTAGGATACAAATAAAAACTCTCCGTATAATTAAAGCAATCCTTCATATTTAAATATCTCTTGCAACTTGTAAGTGTTCAACCCTTGAACTAGAAGAGTACAAACACAGTGTTTGAAGGCTTTGTGGACATCAATTTAGCCCCAAAAAAGTGTTCGATAACGATTTTACGTTCATTCAGTCGTAGAACGCGTGCTAGGAAAGACAGTAACGACAATTGCGCCATATATCTTAGACGATATATAAGCAAAGAATTTCGAATCATACAATCAATCAAACTAACCTTTGTCATTAAAAAAAACCATTACATCCACAGTAGAAAAACACTTTAAAATTTGAGTTACACACTTGTTTAATCATGCCCAAATTGCCATCACTGACATGCCTCCAGCCCCTAGAATAACTGCAACATATGAAATTGTTTGAAGTTTCATATCATCTTGAAGCTTTTCCCCCATGAAATCAGAAGCCAACAAATCCACCAGAGCCATATAATTCAGCAGCCCCGCCGACACCGCGTTCAACACTCCCACCACCACCAGCGCCATCGGGCTATTCTCCTGGTACACATTCGACAGCCCGATCCCAAGCGCTATCCCAAACGGAGTCGTCACCGAGAAGAAAAACACCATCATCACCTTCATCTTGTTTTTCATAGTTCGCCTGTAATGCTATTCAAATTAGATCAATCAATACATACGTACTGACTCGATTCAAAAGTCGATACAATGTAATCATACAGAAACAAACAAACAAACAAACGTACTTGAAGAATGCAACCACCTAGGCCCATTCCTTCAAAGAACTGATGGAAGCACAATGCAGCCACAAGAGGTCTTATGGTGCAGACGTTGTCTGATGCGCCCATCGATAGCCCGATCACAACCGAATGCACAACTATACCTAGCTCCAACACCTGCATATATACAATAAAGCCAACACAAGTCATGTTAAACAGTTAGTGACCTTTATAACGTGTTACAAAATTGGGTATGATTTTAAATTGTTGTGAGGGTACCTGAGCAACCACGCGATACCGCCTCAACTGTGACGCCGGATTATCGAGCCCCGACGAACCATGACCGTTGCAACGACCCGAGACTTTCATTTCCGGATCATGGTTCTTGTTCCCTTGGCTAGGTGTTTTATACTTCTTGTACCAACTCATGGCGTATGAATCAACCATCAACGTCGCGACAGCGGACAACATCGCGATAAACGTCGTGAATGGGAACATGCCCCATGGCTTTTCAGGCAAGCGTTGGACGTCAAACACTCAAACGAGTCGGGTAACACGTGCATGTACCCTGTTGCAAGGATCACACCCGAAGCGAAAGGAAATTTTAAAATCAAACTTATTGTTTGGTTTAAGTATTGTTATTGAAAACGACTAGAGGTGGCAAAATGGGTGGGTTGGATTGGGTTGGTTGTTAGGTTAGGATGGATTTGGGTCAAGATGGGTTTGGGTTAGGATGGGTCATTTAGAAAAAAAGGTCAGAATGGGTTTGGGTCAATATGGGTTTGGATCAGGATGGGTTCGGATCAGGATGAATCATTTTTAAAAAAGTCAACACTATTTTACTACTATTCTACAATCCAACAACACTGTTTTAAACGACTAATTTTTTAATTTATTACACTATAATATACATCATTTTATATTATATTTAAAATTAGAATATCATATATAACTTTTAAGTAAAATAAAAGTAATAATGAAGTTTCAAGTTCTTTCATTTTAATCATCGAAGTTATTTTTCACATCGAGAAAAAGTTTTGTGTTTTAGCCATAAAAAGTTTAAAGTCTTGTTTTTAGTGATAGAGGTGCACACCCGACCCGGTTTCCCGACCCGACCTGATGACCCGACCCGGAACCGAACCGGTTTGGAACCGGTATTACCCCAAACCGGTTCCAACCCGAAAAAACCCACCGGTTCCAACCCGAAAAACCCACCGGTTCGGGACCGGTTTTGATTTTTCTCACGCAAACCGGTTTGGACCCGGTTTTGATCCAACCCGGTTTGGAACCGGTCCAAAAAAACCGGTTTGAAGCCGGTTTTGCCCGTTAAAAAGGTTTTTTTTTTTGACCGTTAGAAAACGGCTATATGGCCGTTGGGGGGTCTTTTTTGACCTTTTTTCCAATTTTTTTGGACCATTTTGCCCTTATATGATAGTATAAATAGGTAGTGAGTGTAATGGTTTAATCACAACACTCAAAAGCTCAAAAACATGCTTAAAAACGTAAAAACGCTCCCTCACTCTCAACTTTCTATTCTCTCAATCTCTTGAATTTTATTAAACTAATTTGTTTGTATTGATTGTTGTGTATGTAATATCAAAAACGAAATACACATTCCATTGTTTGTCGTTAAAAACTCATGCAATACGAGACGTTAAAAAGTAAAAACCCCTACTTTTTGTTTAAAAAACTTACATCTCATATTTTATCCTGCTCATATAGTCATATAATGAAACTGGAGTGACATGATTGACAAGGGGGAAGCATGGAGGTCTGCTACTGGATCACAATTTTTTATTTTCGTGATCTTAAATTCTTTATAAAACATTTTTTTTACAAGACTAAACTCAAAGAGGCTAGGCGCCTTGATTGGATTTATGAGACAAAATTAATATCCATAGTGTATAACAATTATATTTTTATATTTTATCATTTTTTAATCAAAATGACATATTTAATATCTGTTATATCTACAAAAACATAGTTATTCTAATTTTATATTTTATAAATTGAAAAATAGAATAAGAGAGAGTGAATATCGATTTAATATAATACAACGTACATGTTGATTAAGATCTAGATTTTACATAAACAATTAATGAAAGAGTTAAACTCTATACTACAGATGTTCTAGATCGACGAATCAGCATACAATATTACTAATTTACTATAACGGTGATTAAACATTCAAATAAATTAATCATACTCTATTAGTATATTACTTCATCATCGCCGACAAAATATTGATAAAATAAGCAATGTTTTTAAAACCAGATCGGACGTCGAACCGAAATCTTACTGGTCCGGTGGTCGGACAGGATTTAAGAACCGAACTACTCATAATTATATATATAGGATATTATATATAGTTATATATATAATTTAATATAAGTAATTTATGTGTATATTTTATACTTAAATATAAAACAGTGGTAAGGCGGGGGACTGGATAATAGCCCAGCAGAAATTACTTGTTTTTCGAGCCCCCTATACTTGGGCTCCGGGAGGAGGAGATGTAAGAAAAATCACCAACTTGACGCTTAGCCCAAGTATCATATTTGGTTATCTACTAAAATCGTCCATGCAACACTCTAATTTATTGTTCAACGCTCTGTTTTCACCCATTAAAATCCAAAAAAAAATAAAAAATCAAAATCCGGTCCGACCACCGACTCGGGATGAACAGGCCGGTCGAGCCCCTCTAAAATGAATGTTGTGAACCGGTTCGGCCACTCCTCCTATTCCCAATCGAGCCGGTTGGACCGGCCTGTCCGATCCGGTTAGACCGGCCTGTCCGATCCGGTTAGACCGGCCTGTCCGATCCGGTTAGACCGGCCTGTCCGATCCGGTTAGACCGGCCTGTCCGATCCGGTTAGACCGGCCTGTCCGATCCGGTTAGACCGGCCTGTCCGATCCGGTTAGACCGGCCTGTCCGATCCGGTTAGACCGGCCTGTCCGATCCGGTCTTCAAAACAATGCAAATAAGAGATTTGAGGGAACAATTCAACACCATAACAAACTTCGTTTTAAAGAAAATAATGCAGATTAATTTTCATAGAAATTACAGTTAACCTTACTCATGGGTAGGGGTGTTTAAAAATATCCGAATCCGAAACCGAATCCGAAATATCCGAAAATCCGAAATTCGGAGATCCGAAAATTCGGATATCCGAACTTCGGATATCCGAAATTTCGGATTCGGATTCGGATAGTGATTTGAGATTTTCGGATATTTCGGATATTTTGGATATTTTAACAAAAACTTTGGATATTTTAGATATTAATTAAATATTAAATATTAATTAAATATTTTAGATATTTCGGATATTTTGGATATTTTAACAAAAACTTTGGATATATAAATAAATTTCAATAAAAATTTATTATATTTTATAAAATTTATTAAAAAATATATTTTTTTTTGAATTTCGAATATCCGAACGGATATCCGAATCCGAATCCGAAATTCGGATATCCGAATTTCGGATATCCGAAATTTCGGATTCGGATTCGGATAGTGAAATCTACTATCCGAAATTTTCGGATATCCAAATCCGAAATTGAACACCCCTACTCATGGGTTACCTTTAAAGTTTAATATTTTGTATTAGATAAAAAATGTTTAAAATGATTAGTCAACATTGCATAATTAGATATCTACAATTCAATATGTGCTTGGATTCCGCATACAGTAATTTCAAAAGTTGAATAGTCATATTGAAGAAGTAAGCAATGATTTCGAAACCGGACCGGACCGGCCGGTCCGACCGGTTCGACCGGGAACCGGTGCCGGAGCCGGTTCGGTTCGGTGCTTTTGGACCGTTTTCCGGTTAACCGGCCGGTTTGCGCGGTCGACCGGTCCGACCGGAACCGGCGAACCGGGTTGAACCGGTTTTTGGTATTTTTTTTAATTTTAATAGAAAAATATTATTGGATATGAATTAAGAAACACCGGTTCGTTAATTTGGACTATATTTACTTGAATGGTATGTATTTTGGATGTGTTTTGGATTAAGGAACACCGTTTAAACATGATATATTGTTTAAAATTGTTAATTTGGTATGTATATGATATATTGTGTTAATTTGGACTATATTTACTGAATGATATGTGTTTGTAGTTTTATAAATATTTAGAATTTTTTTATATTTTTTTAAATATTATGACGTCATCCGGTTCGTAATCCGGTCCGACCGGTCCGACCAGTGAACCTCTAGGCCGTCCGGTTCGCTTTCCGGTCCGGTTTTGAAAACATTGGAAGTAAGAAAAAAATTTGGATTTGTTAAGGATTATTTTAAAAAAAATTTAATTGTTTCCTTCCTACGTGTTAATTACAATATTTTATTTTGTAAATTGTAAATATATTAGATTTGGTAAAATGAAAAGAATAACAAAAACCGGCTATATTATTAAAAATATTATTATTATATCCCTTTGGTTAAATCTTATCTAATACAATTGGCCCTCGAAGGGTATATATAAATACAAACCCCTCTGAAACTACCATTCACGTATATCCTTCACCAATTTCTCTCACAACAAAACACACGCTTGTGTGTGTGTTTTGATCATATTCTTGTTCTCACAAGAAACCAGTTTAACTGCTTCTTGATCTTTTATGAAGATAACGATGATTTTCTTCTGGTTATTTGCGTCGGTGGTGTGTTCGTTTCCATTGTTGAATAATATCAATGGAGGAGGAGGAGTTATGGCTTTTCACAAGACTTATATGAACTATCAACTTTTGAGTACCGCGAACGACGTAGAACAAGTTTATAGAACTGGATATCACTTTCAACCGAAACAGAATTGGATTAATGGTATGTTTCCTCTTTTATTAGTTATCTTGTAAATCTTGTAAATTGCATTCTGGTAAAAAAAAGAAAAAAAAAAAGAAAACTCTAACTGTTTTAAGTTTTAACTGTCTCATAGTTATAGACAACACTATGAAAACCCTAATTATTGTTCCTAAAATTTGATATTGATCCATCAACAAAAATCATTCACTATTAGAAGACGATATACCAAGGGACTATATCTAACAGATCTCTATATTGGTAATCGTTTTACCAATGAATTCCTGATCGATACTACTCGATCGTGGTGAAAGTTATTAGGTTTATAGCGATATACTTTTCTTATTTGAAAAACTTTGTTTTATTTTTGCATGTGAATATATTATGTTGTGAATTCTGGTTGTTGTTGTTGTTTAAAATGGTTGAATGGTTCAATAGTCATATTCAGTTCCATATATAAATACATGTATATAAATATTTGCAAGTTTAGATCGGTCATCTTCCTATAGTTTCTTGCTATTGTTTTTAATTTTAAATATATGTTTTTTGCATTTCAATTAAAGTTATTATACTGTGTATATTTATGTGTGTTAAGACTTTAAAATAGCTAGAATTAACAAAATAAGTCAAATGTAGTTGCGTCATTAACACAGAAATAGCCTACTATGTTGGAATGATAATATGAATAAGTCGTTTAATGCAGATGATAGAAAGGCATTTTTGTGAAGGAAAAAAAACGAATTAATAATATTTTGCATATTCATTTTCTTTTACAATTAAAATCTATTTTGTATTTATGTTGAAAATTTCCACACTGAAATCCAAAAATGACCATATATAATTTCTTTATGGCCATCAACTTGGATTACAAAATCTATTGAGTCAGATTTTCAAAGTCAACTTTCTTGAAGTTATTTGCAGATGAATTTTCACACCCTCAATTTTCACAAACGGGGTTTTAACGTTAGGCGTGTGACATACCAGGATCTCAGACACGGTCATATCAAACGACACTATATGAGTTTTAAAAATAAGCGTTTGATTTAATTCAGAGTACATAAAAGAAATGAATAACAGTACGGAAGCGTAAAACTGAAATGTAAATAATACTGAAAGTCTGAAAATGTTATGCCAAAACAAATATTCAATGCAACTAAATGAAACTGATGAATGAATGTCCTGAGTGCGTTCTTAATCGTGCATCATGAGCTTAAGCGTTTCTGTGACCTGAGAAAATATGCTAAAGTGTGTCAACATAAAGTTGGTGAGTTCACAGGTTTTATCACAGATAAAAATGTTTGAAACCGTTTGAATGTTTGTAACTGTTCGACTGTTCGAAACTGTTTGACTGTTCGTAACTGTTCGACTGTTCGAAACTGTTCGACTGTTCGTAACTGTTCGACTGTTCGTAACTGTTCGACTGTTCGTAACTGTTCGACTGTTCGTAACTGTTCGACTGTTTGTAACTGTTCGACTGTTTGTAACAGTTTGAAATGGTATAGTAATTAAAGCATATCGATAGGTAGCTAGCCTATAATCATGTTACTTAGCGTTTCAAACCGAAGCTGACTGTTTGTGTGTCCTATATGTTTGTTGTTTCCCCGTCACGTCTCGCAAGACAGTGACAAATGTTAGGTTAATAATGCACCCGTTTGACCTCCAATCAAGCTAGCGCGACTAGCCCGGGGGGGTTTGTCAGACCCAGTAGCACTACTCAGAATTACCTCGCTAATCCCATTACTAACGGTTCGAGAGTGTCAGGACTGTTTGTATGTTTGCACTAACGTAACAGGCGATATCAATAATACTAAAACCATTCATAAAATATGTTTGCATGTTTTATCCCCAAAAGGAAAGAAAGTAAAATAGGGGCCGTGAAACTCACCTTAAATGTGAAGAAAATAACTTGAACAAAAACTTCAAAGAGTGCGGGTAACGAATGATCAAACGCCTATAATTAATTACAATAAAAGAATCTTAAGACGAGTCAAAAGGAAATTGATACGTTCGGTCGAGTTCGGGTTCGAAGCGCGACACACACACTAAAGTATACATATTAGTTTTATATATAGTTGGTTTGCTAACTAATTAAAACATGCCATCCTCGTTTTGTCACGACACAATAGTATTATTAATAATGATAATAAACTAATAATAATAATATTAATAATAATAATAAACTAATAATCATAATAATAATAATAATAATAATAATAATATTAATAATAACAACACACACCTAAACACACCTAAACACACACTCACGCACACTGCACACACAACACACACACCCCCCTAAACGCACACATACAATATATATGCATATACACGGGCTGCACACACACATATATATACATACACACTCACTATATATATACAACATACCCACGCACGTATACAAGCATATATACTCACGGTCACATACATACACATATATACAAGCATATATACATACACGGTTACGTACACACACACTTATGCATACAACATACACGCACATATATATATATCAACGGTGCACACACATACATGTATATACATATACTCGCGACACACCCATATGCATATATATATACACGGCGACACACATACAACACATATATATACACTGCTGCGCACACTTTGACATCTATATATACATATGCACACGGATTATATACATACATACCCACTGTCGCACACATACGTATATATACAGGCATATATACACGCAGGTACATACATACGCATATACATACGCGCACAATGGCCACGTGCAGGGCCACCGCGCAGCCCGATTCAACCGAACAAAACACGAATTCGAAACGTAACGATACGAAACAAGACGAAACAAAGTGCTTACTGACGAGACCGTGTTACGGTGCGAGGACGATGATCGATGGTGCTCCGCGGCGGCTTAACGGTGGCAAAACGGGCTGATTTCGGTGGTGAAATGGTGATGATTTCCGAGAGGGAGAGAGAAGGCAGAAGGTTGGGTCGAATGAGGGGGTGAGAGGGAGATAAGGTGGGTTGGTTAGTGGGGGAGGAGACATGTGATAGTGGGTTCAAAGAGTTGTTTGAGGTAGTGGTGTGGTCGAGAGTTTGAAAGTTGCAAATATATAATTTCCATATTTGCGGTTTAGCCCCCGAACTTTCAATTAATTAATCCTCAAGTTTAATAAAATTACAATTTAAACCCTCAATTTATTAATAATAATAATAATAATAATATTAATAATAACAAAATTTTATTAATATTAATAGTAAAATTAATTACATTTTTAGTAACTAATTCTATTATTTATAATTTACACAACATTAAAATCGATGTGCAAAATGAATGAGACAAGAATTTTGAGGTCAAAACGAATTAATTACGCGACAAAGTATATGCACAATGAGAGTTAACGAGTGTCACGTTAATTGACGGACCTGTCGGTGACAGATGTCACAGTATCCCCTTGTTGAAGAAATTTTCGTCCCGAAAATTAGAACATCGGGTTAGCATAGAGCGCTAGATTAACAGCAACGATAGAAGGTCAGAAGCTCGCTTAAGATAGGGTTTCTTGAATTTCTTAAGAAGTAAATGTATGATCCTTGAAAAATTATGGTTATTTCTTCTTCATTTGATCCTCGCGTTCCCAGGTGACTTCTCCTCGCTTTGAGTTTCATCTAACGCGTACAATAGGGATCTTGCTGCGCTTTAGGGTTTTGACTTCTCGATCCATGATCTCCACTGGTTGTTCAACAAAACGAAGCTGTTCATCGATTTCTAGTTCCTCCAATGGAACGACAAGTGATTCATCGGTTAAGCACTTTCTTAGATTTGATACGTGAAACACATTGTGTATTCCATTGAGCTCTTCAGGCAAGTTCAGTTGATAAGCTACTGGGCCAACCCGTTTGACAATCTCAAATGGTCCCACGCACCTAGGGTTTAGTTTTCCACGTTTCTCGAAACGTATCACACCTTTCCAAGGTGACACTTTCAAAAGTACCTTATCATCAATCTAGAATTCCAATGTTTTACGACGCTTATCAGCATAACTCTTCTGTCGATCACGTGCTGCTGCCATACGGTTATGGATTTGCACGATCTTCTCAGTTGTCTCGTGCACAAGTTCAGGACCGGTAAGTTGACTTTCTCTAACTTCCGCCCAACAAATAGGTGATCGGCACTTACGCCCATACAATGCCTCAAATGGAGCAGCTTTGATCGATGTGTGATAGCTATTGTTGTAAAAGAAATTCAACTAGTGGTAAGTGAGTTTCCCAACTGCAGCCAAAATCAATCACGCAAACGCGTAACATGTCTTCCAAAGTCTGGATCGTATGCTCACTCTGGCCGTCAGTCTGAGGATGATATACAGTGCTCATATCTAACCGCGTTCCCAATGATCGTTGTAAAGATTACCAGAAATGAGAAGTAAATCGAGCGTCACGATCAGAGATAATGGAAATTGGCACACCATGCCGAGAGACTATTTCTCTTAGGTAAATACGTGTTAACTTCTCCGTTCTATCAGTCTCTCTGATTGGTAAGAAGTGTGCGGATTTCGTCAAACGATCTACAATCACCCAAATGGTATCGCATCCGCTGGGCGTCCGAGGTAGTTTCATGATAAAGTCCATAGATATTTGCTCCCACTTCATACTGGTATTTCTGGTTGTTGAAGTAAACTAGATGGTCGTTGATACTCCACCTTAACCTTAGAACAGGTTAAGTATCTGCTTACGTAAGTGACAATGTCAGCTTTCATGTTCGGCCACCAGTAAAGGGCCTTTAGATCGTGATACATCTTGTCCGAACCCGGATGAATAGAATACCGTGACTTATGAGCTTCGTCCATTATCAGCTCTCGTAGGTCTCCATACAAAGGAACCTATATTCGGTCCATGAAGCAACGGATTCCGTCAGATTTGATTTCCAGTTGCTTCTCCATGCCTCGTAGTGATTCGGCTTTCACGTTCTCACCTTTCAATGCTTCCCGTTGAGCACTACATATCTGATTGGGTAAACCAGTGTGAATGGTGAGTTGTAATGCTCGAACTCGCTTCGGCTTAGGTGTCTCCTTTCGACTTAAGACGTCGGCTACTACGTTAGCCTTACCCGGATGATATTTGATTGCACAGTCGTAGTCATTCAACAACTCGACCCAACGAAGTTGTCTCATGTTCAGCTCTTTCTGTTCAAAGATGTGCTGGAGACTCTTGTGATCGGTGTAAATGGTGCACTTGGTACCGTACAAGTAATGTCTCCATATCTTGAGCGCAAACACAACGGCTCCCAACTCTAAGTCATGTGTCGTGTAGTTTTTCTCGTGAACTTTCAATTGTCGGGAAGCATAAGCAATCACTTTCTCGCGTTGCATTAGCACACAACCAAGACCTTGAATAGAAGCATCACAATAAACTAGAAAATCGTCTGTTCCCTCAGGTAGGGATAGAATCGGTGCCGTACAGAGTTTCTGCTTCAGAACCTAAAATGCGGATTCTTGTTTGTCACCCCAATTGTACGCAGTACCTTTATGAGTTAACGCGGTAAGTGGTTGAGCAATCTTTGAAAACCCTTTGATGAATCGTCGATAATAGCCAGCCAACCCAAGAAACTGTCGCACCTCAATCGGAGTCTTAGGTGTAGCCCAGTTCTTGATGGCTTCTAGTTTTTTTGCCGGGTCAACATGTATTCCATTCTCATTGACCACATGACCCAAAAATTGGACCTCTCATATCCAGAAGTCACACTTTGAAAATTTAGCATACAATTGTTCTCGTTTCAGCAGCTCCAGAATCAGTCTAAGGTGTTCCTCGTGTTCTTCCTTATTCTTTGAATAAATAAGGATGTTATCGATGAAGACAATGACGAACTTGTCCAAATAGGGTTTGCACACTCGATTCATGAGGTCCATGAAAACCGCTGGCGCGTTGATTAACCCGAATGGCATAACCAAAAACTCGTAGTGGTCATACTAGTTAAGTCTACTGGAAATACTTCCGGGAAGTCTCTGACAACTGGAATATCTTTAACACGTTTCTCATCCGCCTTCTTCTCTGTAATTAGTGTTAGTAGAGAGAATATCACTTTTCATGAGACATTTATGCACCTTCACATTTGAGATGATGCCAACCACCACACCAACCCTGTCGCCTTCTACCGCAGGTATTCCACCACTAAGAAGAGGTAATTAGTTTGTTTCCACCAATGATCTATGTTTGGTTTTTGGACAACCCATCCATTTTGACCATGACATCGTAGTTACCATGGGTAATAGAAATCAGACTTATATCAAACGAATGTCTAGACACACCTAGATCACAACTGCCAAGCACACGGGTGGCGGTTATAATTGTACTTGCTATTTATAATGGAAAGGCAGAGATGAAATGAACGAGGTCGTCATAATATCTTGTTATTTGGTCCTACGCTAAACGTAGTTAGCCGGAAAAATCCGATTGTGTCCCACCACTAGGGAACAAGCAAATATAATGTACGCTTAAACATGATAAATATCAAATGAAATGAATGTTGGAATGCTCAAATTACCAAGATTCTAAGTCTTATGATCAATTCAATGAACAAGGACTACACACGCCAAGAATATTATCACCTTATTGTAACTCTTGAAGATCTGGCACAATGTAGATCGATAGTGTTACACGAACATTGAAATGCTAAAAAGAGCATGTCTCATAGATACTAAGGCTAATGTCATAACACGAGTCTCATTAAGGCTCGGGGTAAATGAGAACTTTCATACTAGTAGGAATGAAGGATTTGTTTGCATATAGATAAGTGAGGTTTTATGAGAACCGAGACCTCATCTCTCCAAGTATAGAAATGAAAATTTGTACTGATTATGACCGTTATCACCGGATAGAGTTGCCAGAATTCTCATGCACGACAAAGTACAATTACTTGTGCACCCGTGATTCTAATTTGCTTTGCATGGTCATTCATGGTTCCTCCCATTCGAGATAACATACCTTGTCAAATACCGAGTGCTATCTGTTAAGACTAGCGAAGATGATAGGGCATGTTAGAAGTAGAAACAAGTACAATAGAGTTGGAAAAGTAATGTGCGTTGTTCTCCTTGTTTGTCATCGTTAGGTTTGTCGTGTGTGTTAGAAAAGAGTTCCGTGTTCCTAAGTGGTAATGTTAGGTTTAAGTTGTCGTTGCTTTAACTCCGAGAGTGAAGAAACAGATGTAGATGTTGGAAGTAAGCGAGCGGGACTCTCCGCCCCTCTGTTCGTCGAGGATGATACAGGTGACATAGATAGTACGGGTAATGTTTGATCGTTCAGTAATGTAATGTTAGCATGCCAGGAGAATGTTCGTACAACAGTTGCAATCATGTAAGAGTGTCTGTGCAATACTAGTGTTATGTCTAAGGCTATAGTCTAGATGCAAATGCAACCCTAGTTCTCTATAACCAGTGGCTCTGATACCAATCTGTAACACCCGGCCTCTTATAACGACAATATTGTCCGCTTCGCACACGAGGAACTCACGGATTTGCTTTTGGTTGCCCGGGTGAAAACTTCCTAGGGAGGTCACCCATCCCTGGATTGCTCCCACCTGAGCACGCTTAACTGTGGAGTTCTCCTCTCATCCACAGCCAATAAACCCAAAACGCGTTGTTGATATTAGAGGTCAGACATTTCTTATGAACCAGGAATCTCTCCTGTCCACGGCCGATGTGGGATATGTGTAGGGTGTCACAAGCACCCCCTGTTTGGACTCATCGTCCTCGATGAGCCCGAGAAGTCACCATCCTTGGTGAGGTATGTTCCACACCCCAAACGGCACAGGAGTGGCTCTGATACCAATCTGTCACACCCTCAATTTCCACAAACGGGGTTTTACCGTTAGGCGTGTGACATACCAGGATCTCAGACACGGTCATATCAAACGACACTATATGAGTTTTAAAAATAAACGTTTGATTTAAATCAGAGTACATAAAAGAAATGAATAACAGTGCGGAAGCGTAAAACTGAAATGTAAACAATACTGAAAGTCTGAAAATGTTATGCCAAAACAAATATTCAATGCAACTAAATGAAACTGATGAATGAATGTCCTAAGTGCGTCCTTAATCATGCATCATGAGCTTAAGCGTTCCTGTGACCTGAGAACACATGCTAAAGTGAGTTAACATAAAGTTGGTGAGTTCACAGGTTTTATCACAGATAAAAATGTTTGAAACCGTTTGAATGTTTGTAACTGTTCGACTGTTCGAAACTGTTTGACTGTTCGTAACTGTTCGACTGTTTGTAACTGTTCGACTGTTCGAAACTGTTCGACTGTTCGTAACTGTTCGACTGTTTGTAACTGTTCGACTGTTTGTAACTGTTCGACTGTTTGTAACTGTTCGATTGTTTGTAACTGTTTGAAATGGTATAGTAATTAAAGCATATCGATAGGTAGCTAGCCTATAATCATGTTACTTAGCGTTTCAAACCGAAGCTGACTGTTTGTGTGTCCTATATGTTTGTTGTTTCCCCGTCACGTCTCGCAAGACAGTGACAAATGTTAGGTTAATAATGCACCCGTTTGACCTCCAATCAAGCTAGCGCGACTAGCCCGGGGGGGTTTGTCAGACCCAGTAGCACTACTCAGATTTACCTCGCTAATCCCATTACTAACGGTTCGAGAGTGTCAGGACTGTTTGTATGTTTGCACTAACGTAACAGGCGATATCAATAATACTAAAACCATTCATAAAATATGTTTGCGTGTTTTATCCCCAAAAAGGAAAGAAAGTAAAATAGGGGCCGTGAAACTCACCTTAAATGTGAAGAAAATAACTTGAACAAAAACTTCAAAGAGTGCGGGTAACGAATGATCAAACGCCTATAATTAGTTACAATAAAAGAATCGTAAGACGAGTCAAAAGGAAATTGATACGTTCGGTCGAGTTCGGGTTCGAAGCGCGACACACACACTAAAGTATACATATTAGTTTTATATATAGTTGGTTTGCTAACTAATTAAAACATGTCATCCTCGTTTTGTCACGACACAATAGTATTATTAATAATGATAATAAACTAATAATAATAATAATATTAATAATAATAATACTAATAATCATAATAATAATAATAATAATATTAATAATAATAACAACACACACCACACACACCTAAACACACACTCACGCACACTGCACACACAACACACACACACCCCCCTAAACGCACACATACAATATATATGCATATACACGGGCTGCACACACACATATATATACATACACACTCACTATATATATACAAGATACCCACGCACGTATACAAGCAAATATACTCACGGTCACATACATACACATATATACAAGCATATATACATACACGGTTACGTACACACACACTTATGCATACAACATACACGCACATATATATATCAACGGTGCACACACATACATGTATATACATATACTCGCGACACACCCATATGCATATATATATACACGGCGACACACATACAACACATATATATACACTGCTGCGCACACTTTGACATCTATATATACATATGCACACGGATTATATACATACATACCCACTGTCGCACACATACGTATATATACAGGCATATATACACGCAGGTACATACATACGCATATACATACGCGCACAATGGCCACGTGCAGGGCCACCGCGCAGCCCGATTCAACCGAACAAAACACGAATTCGAAACGTAACGATACGAAACAAGACGAAACAAAGTGCTTACTGACGAGACCGTGTTACGGTGCGAGGACGATGATCGATGGTGCTCCGCGGCGGCTTAACGGTGGCAAAACGGGCTAATTTCGGTGGTGAAATGGTGATGATTTGCGAGAGGGAGAGAGAAGGCAGAAGGTTGGGTCGAATGAGGGGGTGAGAGGGAGATAAGGTGGGTTGGTTAGTGGGGGAGGAGACATGTGATAGTGGGTTCAAAGTGGAGTTGTTTGAGGTAGTGGTGTGGTCGAGAGTTTGAAAGTTGCAAATATATAATTTCCATATTTGCGGTTTAGCCCCCGAATTTTCAATTAATTAATCCCTCAAGTTTAATAAAATTACAATTTAAACCCTCAATTTATTAATAATAATAATAATAATAATATTAATAATAACAAAATTTTATTAATATTAATAGTAAAATTAATTGCATTTTTAGTAACTAATTCTATTATTTATAATTTACACAACATTAAAATCGATGTGCAAAATGAATGAGACAAGAATTTTGAGGTCAAAACGAATTAATTACGCGACAAAGTATATGCACAATGAGAGTTAACGAGTGTCACGTTAATTGACGGACCTGTCGGTGACAGATGTCACATGTATAGAGAGAAAAACGCACATAACACGCAACATATACAACTCAAGAACGTGTACCCACGTGCATGTATATGTGCAACCATATATTATGTATTGAGCTATTAATTTTATAAACTGATATGTATTTTCTATTAGATTACTAAGGAAGAAATTAAGCAAGCGTAAAACTTCTTAAAAAATGTTGCTTTTAGACAAATAGAAATTTTATTAATAATTCATGAATCATGTGAGGAGAAAAGAATAGGAAAGATTTCATGTCGGTGAAGTTATTATTGTACAGGTTAAAAAATGTTGCTTTTAGAAGCGATTAGAAATAAGTATAGATATAAAAGTGTTCATTTTATTATTTCTAGAAATTGATATGAAAATTAATTATAATTCTCCTATTATGAATAAAGCAACTGCCATAAGCAGTTGCTTTTACGTTTTTTGAGATTTGCCACACACGTTTGAGGGTTTTCTGTTTTAACCCCTCAACACCACCTTTTTGTATATATCGGTATTTGGGCTTCCCTTACCGCCGCCATCATCCCCCCTGCATGTCTTCGGTTACACCGCCGGCCTCCACCTCCGGTGGCTTCAGTCTCACCACAAGTTTCGTATGTTGTGTTTGGCACCCGACAGTCTTTATCCTTGGTGTGGTCTCTCTGCTCATGGTGTTTGGTTTGGTGGTAGTGGGTTCTACTACCGATCGGCCTCCTCCTTTGGTTTAGGTGGAGGAGGTTGCGGTTTCCTTGCCATGGTCGCTTCTGTTGGTGGTCGGCCGGTGGTGGCGGGATCTTTTGTCGCTCCGCATCCCCTCTGTGGTCGAGATGGAGGAGGCCGTCGGTTGTGGCGGCATTATATCGGATTGCCCTTTTTTCGACTTGATTTTGAGGCTTTGAGATGGTAGTGTTCATGCCGCCACCTCCGGATCTTCGTTTGGGTTCAGACCGCCAGGCCATGGGCCTCGAAAACTGATGCACACGGCCGCCTCCAGTGCTCCGCCTAGGTTCAGACCGCCAGGGCGTGGGCGTCTCTTCGACTTTGGTTCTAGGGTTCCGGTGGTGGTCGTCATTTTCAAGGGGGTTTAAGGGTTCCAGCCATGGATTTCATGTTCGGGGGGGCTCCGGGGTTCCCTGATTTGGCAGGTAGTCATGGTGGCCGGTATTAGGTTGGTGGCCGTGGAGGTGCGGCCGATTGCATGTCTAACTACCATTCTTTGTTGTTCCCTATGGCTTATGTCGTCTGTTTTGGTTTCCGAAGGAGGCGTGATGGCCTCTTTTTGGGGTCTGTCAGCCGTCGGTGTCCCTTGGATTTTTCAGCGGACGTTGATGATAATTGATATTACATCACTTGAGGCTTACTTCTATTGGCTTCCCTTTTGTTTCTTCTCTGCTGTTAATCTATGACTTCGCTATGATGTTGCTCTTCCAACTGGCGTGGTAACGTATGTTGCAGCCATGGTAGAGATCTGAGCCTCCAATGATCAAATTGATCAGATCTTATGTTTCTGGGTTGTTGTATGTTTATACTCTATTATCTTGAGTTTCGCCTCTTAGATCTGTATTTATTTATGTTTAATATGGTTATGATTGAAGCTTATGATGATGGCTCCTAACAGAGTGGTTGTGATGAATCCGAGAAAATAATTTTGTTGTCTGGACGTGGCAACCATGTTTGGTATGCAGCCACAATGAAAATTGGATCTGAGCCAACAGTTGAAACATTAGTTTTTAGGATTCAATTTATGTCATACCCGTGATTACAGAGCAAAATCATGTCGACTACTACGTTGAACATTCGCGCAACGCGCGAGGGTGAATAATTCTAGTTATAAACAAATAAAGCGAAAAAAAAGGACTATCGACCAATTCCTCCAGCTTAATCTCTTACCCCACGTGCTTTTTATTATTATTTTTGTATCTAGTTTTTAGCCTAGAATTTTATATAAATTCTACTTTTTTATTTGAAAAACAAAGCCAAGTAACACGCTCAAACTAATAAGTATATGTTGTAGTTTAAGCAATTTAATGTATAAACATAATTAGATTTAAAATATCAATTTGAGTAAATTATCTATGAAAATCATACACTTAATTTTATTTAATATTACAATCAATAAACAAGTTGGATATATTTTGAATAGTCAACTAGACGATCCAATTGACAATCACATATCTATTTGAATGTAATTATGTCATTTTCATTTATTAGTTTATACATTAGTTTCTCTTTTCATTAAATCTAATTTACGATCACTTTATACTTTTTTTATATTATGTCACTAATCACGGGTTCTTTTTTTTCTTTTTTGCATGATGTGGACAATCTACTTAGACCCTAATGGTGAGTTTATTTATCTATTTTATTGAAGCTTAATATATTAGAATATATTATTTATGAGTAATATAGTTTTTAACTAATAGCTATATTATTTACACAGCGCCTATGTTTTACAAGGGATACTATCATTTGTTTTACCAATATAATCCAAAGGGTGCAACTTGGGGTAATATTGTATGGGCACATTCTGTATCAAAGGACATGATCAACTGGATTGCATTAGAACCAGCAATCGTGCCATCAAAACCTTTCGATAAGTATGGTTGCTGGTCTGGCTCGGCCACAATCCTCCCAGGAAACAAACCTGTTATTTTGTACACGGGAATTATTGCCCAAAAGCCTATACCAGATTACCAAGTTCAAAATTACGCAATACCTGCCAACTATTCAGACCCGTTTCTTAGGGAATGGATAAAACCGATGACAACCCGATAGTGAAACCAACTTATGAGAATGTGTCATCCTTTCGTGACCCAACGACGGCGTGGTTCAACAATGGTCATTGGAAAATGGTCGTAGGAAGTAAGCATAACCGCCGAGGTATTGTCTATTTGTACAGGAGCCGAGATTTTGTTAAGTGGACCAAAGCTAAGCATACCCTTCACGACAAACCAAATACTGGTATGTGGGAATGCCCGGACTTTTACCCAGTGTCAACCCGTGGAACAAACGCAGTTGAAACCTCAGCACTTGCAGGAGGAATTAAACATGTTTTAAAAGTCAGTCTTGACATTACTAGGTTTGAGTATTACACGATTGGGACTTATAACCCGATCAAGGATAAATATTACCCTGACAACACTTCTGTTGACGGTTGGGCTGGATTAAGATACGACTACGGGAACTTTTATGCATCAAAGACGTTTTTCGACCCGGCCCAAAACCGAAGAATTCTTTGGGGTTGGGCTAATGAGTCCAGCACTAAGCTAGAAGATACTGCAAAGGGTTGGGCTGGAATTCAGGTAATTTTTATATTTTTTATATATAGAGTTCTTTTATATTTATATATGATGATTAATGACTAAATTATAATATATATATATATTTTATTTTTATGTTGTAGTTGATTCCACGTATGGTGTGGTTGGACCCTACTGGAAAACAATTGTTGCAGTGGCCAATTCATGAACTTAAAACATTAAGAGGTGAGAAAGTGGACCAAAGTAATGTGAAGCTCAACAAGGGTGACACTGTTGAAATCAAAGGAATTACTGCTGCTCAGGTTTCTAATATTTGCATTACATGTAGTAAATTTGATTTGGTCATGTTAATGTGACACATTTGTATATAACTATTGGTATAATACAGGCGGATGTGGAAGCAATCTTTACATTTTCTAGTTTGGATGAAGCTGAGACGTTTGATCCAGAATGGTCTAAGTTGCCCTCTGAAAATCTTGCATTGGAGATATGCGGTATCACAGGTACGAAACAAGGTGGGTTAGGGCCTTTTGGGTTCTTAACTTTGGCCTCGAGCAAACTCGAAGAGTACACTTCTGTATTTTTTAGGGTTTACAAGACTACTGAAAACAAGCATAAGATTCTTATGTGTTCAGACGCCAAACCGTAATATATCTCTCTCTTTTAATTATTATTAACTTGTTATATTTTAACTAATCTATCATGTTATCATGTATATCTTAGCTAACTTATTTTGATATTTATTATGTTTTGTTTTGTCACAGTTCAACACTGAACAAGGATGTTTATAGGCCATCATTTGCGGGCTTTGTGGACGCCGATCTAGCTGAAAAGAGCTTTCCCTCAAGAGTTTGATCGACCACTCGGTTGTAGAGAGTTTTGGGGAGGGTGGAAAGACGGTTATAACTTCCAGGGTTTACCCCACACTAGCGGTGAACGAAAATGCACATCTGTATCTATTTAACAACGGTACAGAGACAGTCACCGTCAAGAGAGTGGATGCCTGGTCGATGAAGAATCCATATGTCATGAATTAAATGAATTGAAGTTTAATTAGTGGAGAACTTAATTACGAAGTACTTTGATTATGTTATTAATTGTATTGGGGATTGATTACATTCTTAGTAATTTTTCCGGAACCTTTATTCACATAACATGTACTTTATTCTTATTTAATTTTATTTCATGTTTTTTTATAATAAAAGAATACATCAATCGGCAATCACCACGTGCTGGGGGTTCACTAATTGTTTAGTTCATATATATACACCAATGTTTGATATATTTATACTAAAAGACTAAAAAATATAAATTGTTTTGACAAGTTAATACAATTTAAAATCAGGGATGACAAAAATCACTACTAGAAAAATGTTTTTTTCAAGCCACCAAAGGCATTCCATTTGTTTACTATCGAAAGACCATTGTCCTCCCGATCCGATATGAAAGTCGTCCCTCGAAGACTTATCGGATCATTGGTGGGTTCTTTCACCTAAAAAAAAACGATCATGGAAAATGCTAAATATAGCAAGCACTTAAGGTTGGTTTGGAGTAGTTTTTATGATAAAGTGCCATTTTGGATGGTTAAAGCGCAATAATATGAAGCTATAAACAGTTTTCTATATTTAAGAGTCAACTTGCGGTAACTCTTTAAGTTGATTATGCTTATCAATCTTTAATCATAAAAACAACATTTAGCCTTTACTTGAATACTATATTTCGTAAATCTTTTGTCTTTTCACATTTTCGTTTGAGTTAATTTATATTCCTTTAGGATACAAATAAATTAAAACTCTTTGCAAGCAATTCCTCATATTTAAATATATCTTATAATTCGTAAGGGTTCAACTCCTTGAACTAGAAGAGTACGTGCAAGACAACGTTTAAAGGCTTTGTGGACATCAATTTAGCCCCCAAAAAACTGTTCACAATTATTTTTACGATCATTCAATCGTAGAATGCGTGCTAGTTTAGAAGGACTGACCATCTATTGTTATGTACTTTAGTGTAATTGGATTGACTATGATCAATGTGATCATAATATTTATTAAACATGCAAAGAGGCGCGAAGTGCATACTTGTTTAAGTTTATTGTGATATAACCTCTTTAGGGGCAAGACACCTAAGCAATGAGGGTTCCAAGTGGGCGACGCCCATTTGGGCAGGGTGCAAGGAAACACCAAATTTTGTACACGTCTGTCAAATTCTGTCAATATTAGGGCCTAGCAGAGGGTGATATTAGAAGTGATCAAAGATTAAAAGATTATGAGCAGTTTAGCTACTGAAAAGACAGATATGTACTGTTATTTATACTTAAATATTATCTGGTTGTAAATAAAGCAAAGTATCGTGTATATGAAACACTTGCCTCATGCCTCACGCCTCGACTTTCAACGCCTAAAAGCATCAGAGTGCCTAAAGTTTTTTTACGCCAAGGGCGCATTTATTTATTATCTATACTATATATAAAGCATATGAGAAGGGTATTTTAAGATACCATTAAATTAAGAACACTTACCTCACTCAATGCATAAGATACAACCATTTTTAAGGGTAAAATAGTATTTTTAACATTATTTACAAATTACCCCTTACAATTAGTTACATAATAACCTTATAATTACCATAAATTACATAAAATTTTACATTATCTACTTATAAACCCAAAAAACTTAATTTGTTTTAAGATTTATGGTATGTCAATCTATCTTGTTTAAAACTTTTTGATACTACAATCATAAATGTGTATTTCTTAAACATTTTGATGTAATTTTTTTGCTGAACCGATATATATTTGTAAGATACAATAACTTAATGCATAAATGTACAAGTCATCATGCAAAATCCATTTATTTGATGTTTTGAATTTTAGCTTAGAAAAATATAATAAACTTGTGTAAAATTGATACAAGATTAAAAAAATAGAAACATGTGTCGGATGTAAAATGTTGCCCCGCTGCATTGCGCGGGCACCCTTCTAGTTATACAAAAAACGCAAAATGAAGGGGTAATTAATTACTTAATTGCTATGGCCACTCTTCTTCTTCCTGATGTTTAGAGCCCTTAAGTGCAAACGAGCATAACACCTATAACGCGATTTAACCGATGAATATTTAAAGGAATGTTTGGACTAATAATAATTTATTAGTTATTAATTACGATTTAAAATCCATAAACCATGAATAACATTTGTTAAAATATTTTATTAAAAGGAATCTTTAATTATTTAAATTTAGAAAAAAATTTTAAAAATGATTTGATGACTCTAAAATATTTAAAGTTTACAAAAACCATTTTTATATTTATTAAAAATATTCTATGATTAAATTGAGGCTGAAAAGCTTTTAAAAAAATGGTTGAGGTTGCCCGGGTTCGAACCCGGGACCTCATGGTTGAAGGAGCAATGTTTTACCAAGCAAACCAGGGCCGCAGCCATGGTAATCCATGGTTGCAATTTCTTATAAACATCATCAAAGAAAACCCCCAAATCACATGAACCCTAGAATCAATTAGAGCCAAATTGAAACCCCAATTCGTTATTGTTACCGATCAAATCATGGGGCTCTTGTTCCTCTTGTAAAAGTGAGTATTATGTATGTGTTTAAATCACCTGCTTCGAACGAAATGAGAGGGTACACACTCGTCGGCTCGGTCGCGATGAAGACGAGATCGAAGGTGGTGTTTCAAGGTGTTTTAGATGAAATTGAGAGTGTAGATAGATTAGGGATAGTTAAACGATTGTGTAGGTGCGTTTAATTAGGTTATAATCATAGTTTAATGCTCAAACGGTTCAAGGTTTATGGCCGACGGTTACGAACCCAATCGACATCCAATTTTCGTCCTTAAACGTGAATTAAAGGCGGCTTTAAGTTCGAGTCGTGTTCATGAAGCGGTTGGGATGATTTCGGGGTTAGAATTCGAAGTAATTATGGGATTTTGGGACTCGTCGGACCGCGGTCGGCAGTGACCGGAATATCCACCGGATTTGCGGGGAGAGAGAAAAGGAGATGGGGTGTTGGTTTTGAAATGTTACAACTTTGGTCCCTGAGGTTAACGATTTGTTTAAATCCTTTCCAAAACTTAGGTTTAAGTTTAAATTAATTTACAGTTTAGACCCTGAGGTTTTGAATTGTTATTATTTTATGTTAAAAATTAATTAATTACAAGTTTTAAAATAATAAAACTTATATTGTTTTTATTTATTTACAACTTTTATTATATTATATTATTACTATTATTATTATTATTATTATTATTATATTATTATTATTATTATTATTATTATTATTATTATTATTATTATTATTATTATTATTATTATTATTATTATTATTATTATTATTATTATTATTATTATTATTATTATTATTATTATTATTATTATTACACAATTTAATAGCTTGATTAATAGCTTTTAAAGATTAAAGACAACCAAAAGATAAGCATAAGTAACCCATGAGTTTCATAATTCACGACAATGGTCCTTTCAAGGTTAAACGACGTTGACTTTTAATTAACGAAAAATACGAGATGTTACAGTCACCTCAACTTTTAAGAATTTCGTCCCGAAATTAAGAGTGAAACTTAAACGGACAGGAGACTTATGATGAAAGATAAGTGTACTAACGGACAGTAATTGGTGTTTGATTACGGGTGAAAAGCAAAAGTTACCGGCAAACTAAATCTTTAGGATTTGACACATGAAACGTTGGAAAACAATAATGAGTTCCGGAGGTATATTAGACTTTAAGAGATAAATTGATGATAAACTTTATCGCTCTTTATATCCGCATTGAGATGAAGGTAATAACGAGTCCGGTAAGTCACAATCATGATAGAGATTTTAGAGGTTTTCAAGATGAGGAGTTCAAAGATAGTCCAAGAAATGACACAATAATAGGAATTTTCATTGATCAACGAAGACAGTGTTCGTGATTGGATTAAAATTTGAATAATTCAGGATATGCCGATAAAGACAATCACAAATAGCTTTTCAGTACGGATTGTACACAAGGCTTATCAAACCCATGAACACAGCCGAAACATTTGTATGACTAGAAAAACATGAACCTAGATTGATAACGACTTTATTTGGTGAGAAAGATGGTTTTAGAAGTACTATCATCGTGCAGTTAGGTTTTGATGATAACCCAGAATGAAGGTCGGTAAGTAAGAATGAAAAGGTTCCATAAAGCTAGATCGAACGTCAGGTGGAAACGTAAAAGTGTGAGAGAAGAAATTGATTTAAAATTATATGTTCCAGGCTTGGAACTAAAGTTAACCTAAGGTGTCAAAGACCTCTTTTGAGTTCAGGAATCACGCTTTAGCTTGACTGGCTGGAACACTATCGTCTACAATTCAGATAACGGTGTTCACCCTTCAAGTTATTACATGTTTCTTGTCAATTGAAGTCTTAAAACCCCTGGTAAATTTGAGATCAAGGAATGGGAACAGTCACCAAGATGTGGTTATCACTCCTAGCTTAGTGATGTATTTCCCAAGGTATGACTCTTAACTACCAAGCAAGAGCTTGATCCTAACTCATTGTTAAGGATCAACAAGAATAAAATGAGGTAACTTACCGTTAAGGTAAGGATAATCACTCCTATCTTAACGTTGAAGCTTTATAAAAACAAAACATAGCAACATGAAAGACTTTGTCAAAGTATAGAATTCACCCTACTTTGATGAGGCCATTTCATTTGAGGAAAGTACCATACATAAAATTTTAAACGAGTGATATTATCATCAAGGTATGGTTTTCACGCCTATCTTGATGATTGGATTTCATAATAACAAGAAAACAATCGAGAATTGACATTTGTCACCAAAGTACGGGATTCAATCCTATTTTGGTGATGTCATTTCATTCGTGAAATATGAGTTCTAAAGGGAAATGATTGAAATCTGTCCTCAAAATAAGGAAATCACCCGAATTCAGAGAACGAGATTTCCTAAAACGCACCATACGAACTCATATGAACAAGAAGGAGATATGGTCATCAAGGTAAGAGATTCACTTCTATCTTGATGATAAAATTTCATAAGATCAAAAATAGCGGATAGGAAGTCATCACCAAAGTAAGGAGTCACCCCTGTTTTGATGAGATAGATTCATGTAGGAGATACAAGTGTCCTTAGTCATAAGTTGACTTGCGGACTTTTGCATAGCTTATGATGCAAAACGGTTAGAAGATTTTACAAAGCTCGGCTTAGCAAACGAAAAGAATATCGGCTAGAATTTTAGAAACTTCAAATTACATTAATGTAACATTAACAGGAAGAGAAAATCATGTTTGCTAAGATTAAGGTTAAAGTTCGGGATGACGGAGTCAATTGTGATAGGTTCTCAAATCTCGAAGGGTTTAAATCAGAAAACAAGATCAATGACGAATGTGATTCAATACAACAATAAGATGTAACCATTCGGTTTGAAATAACAGGGAAATACGTTGACTTCTCAAGATGTTACGTCAACCACAACTTTACGGATAACACGCGTACCTATAAGCGAACACCTATCTCATGAGTTCCAGGTCAGATAAACGGATTCAACGGACGAATCGGATTAATGTGTATACCTTGCCTAGACAAGGTATCCCAAGATGCATGTATTTCACTTTTCAGCATTGAATGATTTCAGTTATGGGACACACTTTAAGGAGAATTGAAAACCATAAGAAAACCATTCGGTTTAGACGCCTAATAACCTTGGATATATTAAGACCCACGTACACGTTGATCAAGATAGTTACATGTGGCACATAATGTATAACGATGTTTAAACGTAGGGATTGAGGAGTATAAAGAGTTCAACATTAACGGGAACATTCTGTAAGATAGGAATAAGAAGATATTAGAGTTTCGGTAATAAACCAGTCCAAGAAATCAAGGATTTTTTTAATATTTAAAATACAAACAGGATGGTTCCATTTGGTAACGTATTACCATTTGGAAACGTTGACATATCAAGGTAAATTGACCCATTTGCCTTAGAAACTTGTGTATGTTGACCATAGTTTATCAATCATCCCAGAAATCCACAGGTAAGCATAACTGGTCTCGCAATGAGATTTATACGATATGCTTGCCTTAGTCCGTAGGCTTTTTGCCAGGAAATCCAAAAAATACAGGTGTCTATGTGTCACATAAATTTCTTAGGTTCATGAAATTAAACCCTGATGAGATTTTCATAGATTAGACATAGAGTCTAAGGAATTAAACCCACGATAAGAAGTGTAGATTCCACATGTCGTCGAGAATAAGTTCAGGAAGTTTCATTTGTCGGGGAGAGTCAAAGAGTCAAAGATAAGTTTAGGGAGACAAGTAACCAAGTTTATATAATTATAAGGCACACCTATGCTAAGGCATCAAGTTGCACATAAGAAGGCATAGCATTATGTAGCATGCAAACCATATATGTATATTTACAAGAATAAGAATATCATTCTATAAGGTTCATGCATAAGCTATAGTCTAGGTCACCATTTCTAATAACCTAAATCCCTATAGTTATGGGCTCTGATACCAATCTGTCACACCCCAACCTTGACGGCGGAATCGTCGAGATGTGAGGGTTAAGATTGTTCACAGCCACATAACGCTAACCTTAAATGTAAATATTATTATCATAAGTTTCAAAATCCAATTACAACCATAAGTCTTAACATGAAATGAGTCAATACATAAACAAAAGTAATCCAAAGCTTTTAAATCTTTAATCTAGTTCCAAATCCTAGTTTTAATGCATGTATCAAAATATCACTTCAAACCGGCATTTCCTGAAACATGTTAAAATAACGGTCAACTATAAAGTTGGTGAGTTTCCAAGGGTTTCACATACATAATATACCATGGATTTCAAGTAGCAATTCATATCATAGGTTATGAGTTAGCAAGTTTATAGAAAACATATAGTACAATCAAACCTCGACTAGATTATAAGTTTATATGATTGGCTAAGTGTACTTGGTTCCCATGATGAACAAACATACGTCATCAGGAGTCGACAATACATCGGCTTTAGCACCAAATAGGCTTGTCAGGTCCAAAGATCTAAAACGTCGTCAGGCTAGCAATAGTTAATGATTGTAAATAATATATGTATCTCATATACGACCAACAATAACACAAATAACCATGACAAAATAAAAGTATGAATTGCATGTGCTTTTATAAGATTTAAACGTTCATAAGTGTATGTTGAATAATGTAACATGTTTCACCCCAAAACGGTGTGAAATAGCATAAAAAGGGGCAAGAAAACTCACTTGTCAAATAAGTATGTAATGAAGATTAATAAGAACAATAAACGTCGTTCCAAGATGAATCGTCACAAGGCACCTAGATATATATATATATATATATATATATATATATATTTACAAGATTTTAGGTCTAATAATAAGTTTAATGATTTAACGAGAATTAGGGTTTCAATTGAAATTTGAGGGTTTTAATATATTTAAGTCAAATAAAATATAATAATATAATCAATAATGTTTTGGTTGAGTAAAGATGGTATGAACCAATTAGAAATTAAATGATAGTGAATGATTCAATAATTTGATTTATTAGTTTAATAGAAATTAAATATAATATGTGGAGAGAAATAATTAATTTAATAGTTAATTTTAAAACTTCATAAAGGTGATTAATTGAATACTTATTAAATGCCTTTAAAATTATTTAAAATTATTTTGTAGAGTTTTAAACTTTTTAAATGATTTATTATATAGACCTTATAATTTTAAACTTTAAAAATAAAGTATAATAGAAAGTTGTATTGTTATACGAGTTCCGAGAACTTAAATAAAATCTTATGACATATTGATTTATAATGTTTCAAATAATCACCATTTGAAATAACGCGATTTAAACGATGAATATTTAAAGGAACGTTTGGACCAATAATAATTTATTAGTTATTAATTACGATTTAAAATCCATAAACCATGAATAACATTTGTTAAAATATTTTATTAAAAGGAATATTTAATTATTTAAATTTAGAAAAAAATTATAAAAATGATTTGTTGACTCTAAAAATATTTAAAGTTTACAAAAAACCATTTTTATATTTATTAAAAATCTTCTATGATTAAATTAAGGCTGAAAAGCTTTTAAAAAAAATGGTTGAGGTTGCCCGGGTTCGAACCCGAGACCTCATGGTTGAAGGAGCAATGTCTTACCAAGCAAACCAGGGCCACAGCCGTGGTAATCCATGGTTGCAATTTTTTATAAACATCATCAAAGAAAAACCCCCAAAATCACATGAACCCTAGAATCAATTAGAGCCAAATTGAAACCCCAATTCGTTGTTGTTACCGATCAAATCATGGGTCTTTTGTTCCTCTTGTAAAAGCGAGTATTATGTATGTGTTTAAATCACCTGCTTCGAACGAAATGAGAGGGTACACACTCGTCGGCTCGGTCGCGGTGAAGACGAGATCAAAGGTAGTGTTTCAAGGTGTTTCAGATGAAATTGAGAGTGTAGATAGATTAGGGATAGTTAAACGATAGTGTAGGTGCGTTTAATTAGGTTATAATCACAGTTTAATGTTCAAACGGTTCAAGGTTTATGACCGACGGTTACGAACCCAATCGACATCCAATTTTCGTCCTTAAACATGAATTAAAGGCGGCTTTAAGTTCGAATCGTGTTCATGAAGCGGTTGGGATGATTTCGGGGTTAGAATTCGAAGTAATAATGGGATTTTGGGACTCGCCGGACCGCGACCGGCGGTGACCGGAATATCCACCGGATTTGCGGGAGAGAGAAAAGGAGATGGGGTGTTGGTTTTGAAATTTTACAGCTGTTGGAGCATATATAGTCATATATAGTGTGTCCGTCGCTTGACGAATAGTCTAGGCTTAATGTTATACACCTTGTAAACACATAAAACTGGCTCATTCGCAGGAGCATATGCGAATGAGACTCAGTCGTACGACTGAGCCATGCTAATGGACCAGTCGTGCGACTGAGAGATGCGATTGGGGGCATTCGTAAGACTGAACCATAAGAATGGTCCAGTCGTACGATTGAACCATACGCATGGTCCAATCGCACGAATGGGCCCAGTCTCATCTAATATGGGCCGAGGCCTATGTATACCAGTTTCAATGTGTAGAAACCTAAGGGTTTTCATAGTGTTCCCGGCGCCCAGGCACTGCCGGATGAGAGGGGAGATCATGCTCGATCTCCCCTTGCCAAAAGTCTTGATTCTTAAGTTGTAACGAGCTTAAAATCGTTATGTTTTATCAATGAAATCATTCGATTATTGTTCGTGTTATTGTTTATCTTTTGGTTTTTATCCTTCCGTCAAGAACGTGCTCGGATGTCTACCGATCCAGTGACTTCACAATTGGTATCAGAGCCGGTTACTGCTAGAATGATCTAACAATCATTCTAGCAACCCGAGCTCTTGATTTCTGGATCAAATTTCAGTTCTTTGACGTTAAACCTTCTTCGTGTTCTTCGTGTTTTGCTCAGATCTCGTGGTGTGTGTTGTTTCTATGTTAAAATCGAACTCGAAACCATGTTCTGATCACCCTTGCGAATCTGATGATGTCTATTTTGGTTCGAATCATGTAAAATTCGTCGGATTAGGGTTTTTGGCAGCCTTGGCGGCTGCAGATCTGAAAATCGGCGTTCAGACCCGTTCATGCGATTGGGCTATGCGACTGGGCCTCATTCGCACGACTGAACCATTCGTATGGTCTATTCGTACGACTGAACCAGTCGTATGTCCATTCGTGCGAATGAACATTCATTCGCACGATTGACCCTTTCGTGTATTTCATTCGCACGACTGACCCATTCGGAGTATCCATTCTCACGAATCACCCATTCGCACGTATGTCTTCATTCGTCTGTTCCAGTCGCACGAATGAGCTGTGTACCAGACCAAAAAAAAAAGAGTTTGGAACAGCTTCTTGCACAAATTTTTCTCTAAACCATTTTTATCAGTCGGGAAGCCTTCTGAAAAAGTTTGGTAAAATAATTTTTTTTTTCGGGAAAATTATCGGGTCATTTTCGGGTCAATATGAGCAAAGCACATTCACCCTGAGGTTCTTATGTCAAACAAGTTCGATGGATACCCCATTATTCGTTGGACTTCCAGAATAGGTGAATGTTGTTAGAACACGAAAGAGAGAAGAGAAGACATCAGTTGGGGTGCTGATTTTGTGGGGTAGTCAGGAGCATCTGACTACTTATGGGCCAACAAAGTTATATTTATCCGCACAGAGAGGATTCTCATTCTTAGGGGGAATCCATGTATCGAGAAATTGAAGACGCAATCAGAAAGTGATGATGCGAGCAGGTTTCTGATGATGAATCTACGTGCATGCTGATTTGTTTGATATTGTCAGCTGTAGATTGGAACCTTCAACCTTTTGCCCAATACACCGTATGAAGACGCAAGGAGAGCACAATGTCTATATATTGGGATATGCTTAATGTGAGGGGGAATTTCTGCAGGTGTTAATGTTAATCAGGTCAGCATGTGTGAAGATTGAAGCAATGGAAAACTGGTCATGTCATTATCTGGAAAAATCAGTCATTTGGGGAATCTTACTGCTATGATGGTGTTCTGCAAAGTAAACGAAAGCTATTGTGCCTAAATTCATTTTCAGGGATATTGTGGTAACCTGACGGATCAGCAATGTTGGCTAATATGGTTGTTAGTTTGATTCTATTGGAAACCAGAGCAAAGATTGACTGAAGATTGTAAGAGGTGTTATCTACTATTCGCAAGCAACGTCCAAGGGGGAATTTGTTGGAGCATATATAGTCATATATAGTGTGTCCGTCGCTTGACGAATAGTCTAGGCTTAATGTTATACACCTTGTAAACACATAAAACTGGGTCATTCGCAGGAGCGTATGCGAATGAGACTCAGTCGTACGACTGAGCCATGCTAATGGACCAGTCGTGCGACTGAGAGATGCGATTGGGGCATTCGTAAGACTGAACCATAAGAATGGTCCAGTCGTACGATTGAACCATACGCATGGTCCAATCGCACGAATGGGCCCAGTCTCATCTAATATGGGCCGAGGCCTATATATACCAGTTTCAATGTGTAGAAACCTAAGGGTTTTCATAGTGTTCCCGGCGCCCAGGCACTGCCGGATGAGAGGGGAGATCATGCTCGATCTCCCCTTGCCAAAAGTCTTGATTCTTAAGTTGTAACGAGCTTAAAATCGTTATGTTTTATCAATGAAATCATTCGATTATTGTTCGTGTTATTGTTTATCTTTTGGTTTTATCCTTCCGTCAAGAACGTGCTCGGATGTCTACCGATCCAGTGACTTCACAACAGCTTTGGTCCCTGAGGTTAAGGATTTGTTTTAATCCTTTCCAAAACTTAGGTTTAAGTTTAAATTAATTTACAGTTTAGAACCTGAGGTTTTGAATTGTTATTATTTTATGTTAAAAACTAATTAATCACAAGTTTTAAAATAATAAAAGTTATATTGTTTTTATTTATTTACAACTTTTATTATATTATTACTATTATTATTATTATTATTATTATTATTATTATTATTACACAATTTAATAGCTTGATTAATAGCTTTTAAAGATTAAAGACAACCAAAAGATAAGCATAAGTAACCTATGAGTTTCATAATTCAGGACAATGGTCTTTTCAAGGTTAAACGACGTTGACTTTTAATTAACAAAAAATACGAGATGGTGTACCTGAATAGTTGGTCCCATAGGCTGTCATCGCCTATGATCTTAAAAAATCGCTTGCGCTCCCCAACGAGCTCTAAGAACTCCTCTGACAAGACAGTTCCCGGTGTTGGCGGTCGTCCTCTCAGGGTCCTGAACCGCTCGGATGGTGTACTCCCCTCGTCAAACTGCAGATGCGGGCTGTCATCAATACCGGGAATAAACGCAGCGTCGTTATCCATCTCTGAGAAAAAATCCGTGTTTATCATTATTTATAATGTTTATAAAATTAATGGTTGACGGTTAATATTATTACTATTATCATTAATTTATTATTATTACTATTATTACTATTATTATTATTACTATTATTATTATTACTATTATTATTATTATTACTATTATTATTATTACTATTATTATTATTATTACTACTATATTATTATTATTACTACTATTATTATTATTATTATTATTATTATTATTATTATTATTATTATTATTATTATTATTATTATTATTATTATTATTATTATTATTTCTATTATTATTATACTATTATTATTATTATTATTATTATTATTATTATTATTATTATTTCTATTATCAATATTATTATTATTATTACTATTATTATTATTATTATTATATTTCTATTATTATTATTATTATTATATTATTATTATTATTATTATTATTTCTATTATTATTATTATTATCATTATTACTATTATTACTATTATTATTACTATTATTACTATTACTATTATTATTATTATTATTATTATTATTATTATTATTATTATTATTTCTATTATCTCTAATAATAATAATAAACCGTCGACAAACTACGTTACACATACGGGAAAACCTATCAAATCTATGTTCACATCTATGGTTTAACTTTGTAAATTTACATACCGAAAATGGCGGTGTAGCGGCGGTGGTGGTGCAGCAGCGGTGTAGTGGCGGTGGTGGTGCAAGATGGTGGTGCAGCGGCGGTGGTGGTGCGGAGATGGTGGTACAACGGCGGTGGTGGTGCGGAGATGGTGGTGCAGCGGCGGTGGTGGTGGGAGATGGTGGATGAAACTGTCATGGGGAGGGCTCGCGGTGACGGTTTGGCGGTGGTGAAAGACGAAGGGGACGGTGAAATGGTGGTGAAATGGGGGTGAAATGATGGTGAAATGGTGGTGAAATGGTGGCGAAATGGTGGTGAAATAGGGACGGTGAGGGAGGATATGGTGGTGAAATGGGGAAATGGTGAGATGGGAACGGTTGAAGGAGAACCTAGAAACCAGACGGTGACAGTTTGGCTAAACTGTCACCTTTTAGTGCAACGGCAGGTGATGTAATCGAGGAGAAATCAGAGATGAAATGAGTAAAGTGTGACGGTTTGGCCAAACCGTCACACCTTCGGATAGGGCAGGTGCGCTAATCGAGGGGAAATCAGAATCAAAATACCTAAAGAGGTCACGACTTGGCCTCCACGTGACAGTTTGTTTCCATATTAATATTATTATCATTATTATTATTATTATTATTATTATTATTATTATTATTATTATTTATCATTATCATTATTAATATTTTTTATATTAGAGTATACTCTTATTATTACTATTGTTGTTGTGTTGTTGTTGTTGTTGTTTTTGTTTTTGTTGTCGTCGTCGCCGCCGCCGCCGCCGTCGTCGTCGTTGCTGTTACTGTTGTTGTTGTTGTTGCTGCTGCTGTTGGTGGTGGTGGTGGTGGTGGTGGTGGTGGTGGTGGTGGTGGTGGTGGTGGTGGTGGTGTTGTTGGTGTTATCATCAACGTTTAAGATTATTATTATTAATATTTTTTTTATATTAGAGTATATTATTATTATTATTATTATTATTATTATTATTATTATTATTATTATTTCTATTATTAATCGTAACCTTTTAATTTCTGGATACACAATATATCATGTATTATTTTTGTTTAATAAAAATACTATTATTATTATTATCAACTTTAAAATTATTACTATTAACTTTTTTTTATATTAGAGTATATTATTATTATTATTGTTGTTATTATTATTATTATTATTATTATTATTATTATTATTATTATTATTATTATTATTATTATGATTATTATTATTTTAGCATTATTATTATTAAAGTTTATTATGTATGTTTGAACATAGGTTTATGAAATATAAGGTGTATATATGTTGATATGTTCACGATAAGATTGTTTAGGTTATCATTAAAACGTCACGGTTTGTACACGTACGCATGTTTGTTTGCATGTTCATGAAAAAAATATCCGTTTCGATATACCTAATTGATCATAAACGGTTAAGATATGAGTTTGGGGAAACCTAAAAGGTCACGGTTAGGCCTCCCCGTGACCTTTCGCCCATATAAACTCTCATAGTAAGGTCAGAATGTGACCTATTTTCTCAAGAAACTGTGACAGCTTCATTCAACAACGCCACAAGTGAACAAATGGGTCACGGTTTGCCCAAACTGTCACCTTTAAGGGGTCACGGTTTGCCCAAACCGTCACCTTTTGGTTCATATCTGTTTAAATGCTTTTGTTTCCCATATATCTCAGCGAACCACTCCCGTCCCGACCGGTTAAGACGGTAGGGCAACAAGGGAGTGGTGTGGGCCCGAAACCCACTACCACCGATTCATGGTAGGTATTTTTTTGTAGAAAATATTTACTTAGGAAAATTTTTAAAAAATAAGGCAAAAGGTCACGGTTAGAACTAACCGTGACCTTTTGCCTTATTTTTTAAAAATTTTCCTAAGTAAATATTTTCTACAAAAAATACCTACCTAACCGTGTCCTTTTGCCTTATTTTTTAAAAATTTTCCTAAGTAAATATTTTCTACAAAAAATACCTACCATGAACCGGTGGTAGTGGGTTTCGGGCCCACACCACTCCCTTGTTGCCCTACCGTCTTAACCGGTCGGGACGGGAGTGGTTCGCTGAAATGTATGGAAAACAAAAGATTTTAAACAGAGTTTGTGCAAAAGATGACGGTTTGGACAAACCGTGACAGTTGCTCTTTTGTCAGAAACCCTAGTTGTCAGAAACCCTAACCGTGACAGTTAGGTCTAACCGTCACAGTTTATCCTCCTAACCGTGACGGTTAATCCTAACCATGACAGTTTATCCTCCTATTTGATTTAGTGTTTTATTATTATACTATTATTATACTATTATTATTATTATATTATTACTATTATTATTATTATTATCATTATTATTATTATTATTATTATTATTATTATTATTATTATTATTATTATTATTATTATTATTATAATTCTTATTAAAGACTTATGTCGGTGGAGACCCCAAACCCTAAACCACCACCACCGCACCTCCAATCCCCACACCACCCAAATCGCAGCCCCATCGCCACCAGATCCACCCAAATCTCCCACCTCTCACCACCACGGCGTCGATTCGGAAGAAGACCACCGAAGGTGTCGGCGAGTTTGGTGTTGTATCTGACGAAGGAGATGAAGGAGTCGCTGCCGGATGCTGCAACGCATGTGAGCGATTGGGTGGGAGCGACGTTTTTGCTTATGCTTTTCTGAGCTTTTCTCGCTGATGCGTATTTGGGCTTTTTCTCACCGTTATCGTCTCCTCCGTCGTCTACCTTGCGGTCAGTGCTTTCTGGTTTTCACTTTTCTTTGAACCCACATCGTCGTCTTGGGTTGTTCGAAATGTCGCTGTGTCGTCGGGTTTGGAGCTCCATGAGGAGCTTTCGGGCGATGGTGATGAGCAGCAGACGGAGAGTTTCTCCCCTGATTTGAAGATTTTCGTGGGGAATTTGCTTTGGTTTTGTTAAGCTTATGGTGAATTTCATATTGGTGGGTGTTTATGTTCTGTGATATGGTATGGAAAAAAGAAAACTTGATAAATCTTTTGATGCTGTTAACAAAGCTTGGCATTTTGAAATTGAGTGCTAAAAGCTATAAGATGTAAGTGCATATGACAGTAGGTAAAGCTTAAGTGGAGTTCATCTTATTATCTTTCAGTTGGTTAATGGTTATTGAATATTATTCTTGTGATAGAGGGTGTTTTTTTTGGGATATTGGAAGAGTAGTATGATTCATATCTTTCAGTTGGTTAATGGTTATTGAATATTATGTGTACATGTATGTATGATCTCTGTTTTGTTAATTAAGTTTTGTTCTTAGAATGGTCACTTGTAGTTTGACAAAAGGAATTTTGTTTCAAATCAGGCAACTGTTGGACCTTGTACCTTACCAAAACCAAGAGGTTGGAGTCCGGTGGAACAAAGCAAATGGACAAGGTCTGTTTATTTAAGTTACTATATGAATATGCAATCTGGTTTCTTATGCATGAGCAAAAATTTGAAGCAAAACTTGCATCACCTGCTGCCTGTTCAAAAACATAAACTAAAAGATGATTTGCATACTATCCGATTTCAGTTAAACTGTTTTTTACTGTTGGATACTTTCTCTGCTCGAGTAACAACCTTTTACCTTTTATTTTTTACAGTTGGAATGGTCTTGGCAACATGGCGTCCATTGAAGCAATGCGCCTTTTTGTAAAAATATTAGAGGTATCTCAACTTAGTATTCATTTTAAAAATTGGAAGATTTTGTTATATAACCTTAAATAATCGGTATTTGCTTATCCATTGGGCAGGAAGAAGACCCAGGATGGTATTCAAGGGCATCCAACTTTATCTCAGACCCGGTTGTAGATGTAGAGATGAATGTGAGTGTTCGAAATGTTTAGCTTCCTTTAAGCCATCTTGATTGTAAAATAAGATATGTTTGTTTATATGGTAAATTATGATCTAAATTGGAACATTATTCATCTGGTGTAGCATAATTCAAAGGTGGAGTTACCCACTAAGAATGAAATCACTTTGCCTGAAATGAAAACTATCCCAACTGAGAACGGGAATTCTGTAGATAAAGATGTTACGGTGGAAGGAGTTGGTTCTGTTGGTGTGTATGACCAATGGGTTGCACCCCCAGTTTCTGGTCCACGTCCAAAGCCCCGATATGAGGTATTTTTTTTCTTTCTGTTTTTTAATAAGACTTTATTGTTTCTTTTATCTTATTTTACCTTTTTTTATACTGTCTTTTTTTAATTAACAGCATGCAGCAGCTGTTGTTGATGATAAAATGTATATATTTGGTGGAAACCATAATGTACGATACCTAAATGATCTTCAGGTATGGGATATATGGTCAAAATAGGGGCATTCCTTTTTGTTGATCATTAATTTCTGTCTACACGATTCTTCTATTTTGTCCTTAAGGAAGGGTTGGTTAGATATTTGAATTGTGGTCTTGTGAAATGTTGTTAAACGGTTTAGTTAAACAGTTACAACTGTAACTTATTCTTTCTGGTGTTAGTGTTTTTGTTCTCTTTTCAAAGTTTGTGTTTATACATATTTATATGTTGCTGCTTTTGATTCAGCTTAATTAGGTTTACTTTGGACCATGTTAATATTATTGACTTGCATCTCAATTCTTGTGAGGATTTGTTGCAGACACTTGATCTATGAAATTGGACATGGTCAAAGGTCGAAGTTAAAGCAAATTTTGAGGATCCAGTGAAAGTCGCTCCTTGTGCTGGGCATTCATTGGTCAGTACTGAAATCAGATTTTCTATGGAACATAAATTGGGAATTATTCCTGAAAATGATTTTGCCAAATGTGATTTTTTGACCATTTTGTGGTCTAATATGATTAGATATTACATGTGTAGATACCATGGGAAGGAAATAAGCTTATATCAATTGCAGGGCACTCAAAGGATGCTTCTAAAGTTGTCAATGGTGTGTTTGAACTTGATCTCTGCTTTCATTTTTACCAATCAAGAATATCAAAAATCTAAATGAATTAAACTAATTTCTTTTTTGTTTTCTGTGATGGGCCTGAACACGGGTGGTATTGGTTGTGGGACAAAAAGGGTGGTATTGGAAATGGGTAAAAACGGTTGGTATTTAATATGAGTCAAAACGGTTGGTATTTGATATGGGTCAAAACGGGTTGTTAATAGGTTACGGGTCAAAACAGGTCAAAACAGGTCAAAATGAGTGATAATGGTTATGGGTCGTAACTGTTGATATTGAGTATAAGTCAGCTTGGGTGATATTGGTTATGGGTCAAATGGGTGATATTAGCTATGGCTCAAATTGATTGATATTTGTTTTGGGTCAAAATGAGTGGTATTTGTTATGGATCAAACGGATGGTATTAGTTATGGTTCAAAGCGGTTTTATTTGGTATGGGTCAACATGTTTTATATAGCTTATGTTTCAAATTATTAAGGAAGACCCGCACTAACACGCGGGCACCAATGCTAGTTATTATTATTATTATTATTATTATTATTATTATTATTATTATTATTATTATTACTATTACTACTACTATTATTATTATTATTATTATTAAAGGGATCTTGATTAATATTAAAAGTCTCCGAGAATGATAGCACATTTGGTATTGGTGCTTGTTTGACGATCCATTATTTTAACGTAATTGTTTATACGATCTTGATACATATTTTGTCATTCTAGTGCTTGTTGATATGCAAATCTCGTCCAATGTTAGCCCACATTGGGCATTGTGTAATCCCCTTCCAACCGTGACGGTTAATCCTAACCGTGACAGTTTATCCTCCTATTTGATTTAGTGTTTTATTATTATTACTATTATTATTATTATTGTTGTTGTTGTTGTTGTTGTTGTTGTTGTTGTTGTTGTTGTTGTTGTTGTTGTTGTTATTATTATTATTATTATTATTATTATTATTATTATTATTATTATTAAAGGTATCTTGATTAATATTATAAAGTCTTCGAGAATGATAGCTTACATTTGGTATTGTTGCCTCTTTGACGATCCATTATGCTAACGTAATTGTCTATACGATCCTGATACATATTTTACCATTGTAGTGCTTGTTGATATGCAAATCTCGTCCAATGATAGCCCACATTGGGCATTGAGTAATCCCCTTCCGATTGTATGCAATAAAGTGATCTTGGTTAATATTAGCAAGTACGACAACTGGATAGGTAAATAATGGTTCTGGGGCTGTTCTCAGCGGGAACCATGTTTGGCTGCCAAATGAAGAAATAAGATGCACAATACAAGTGAATGTTTCCGAAATTACGAGTCCATGGGCCGGAAAAGTTAGCCAATGGGTATCGGGTGCGGGTTGAGTAGCGCCAAACCAATTTAAGCTATTACAAACAGAATTATAATAGCCAGGCATCTCGCGGTTCAAATTGCTCCGCCAATACCATATGTTTCTGTCCATCTCCGACAACATTTGTCGCCTAACCCATTCCCATTCTTTTTGCTTGTTCCCTAAAGCCACCGCGATCGCCCGAAAACCACAGTTACCATCAGGCCGCATATTTTTTATACTCGAAACGTACTAGTGAATCCATTAGGGCAGCTGATCCTTAAACTTCATAACTTTCATCACGTCCTTTGGTTTCAATATTAATGTAAACCCTAAGCCAGCTCACGTCCTTTGGTTTCTTAAATAATTTTTTTTACTTAAGGATTGGAAGACGACATAATCTTTTATTTCAAGTCATCAAATTTCTCATCATAGTCGGGTTCAGGAGGCGTGACGTACGCTGGGTCGAAATCAAGCTTCCTCCAGTGTGGATCTACCGCATCGAGTGGAATACTTATGACTGGATTTAAAGATTAAATTATTAGTGAAAAATATGCAGTCGTGTGACAACAGTAATAAAAATATATTAAGATAAATATAACCTTCTCGGATGTATATCTCCAAACGAAAAACACATGGCAAGCCCATGGACGTGGACAACTGGTGTCCACATGAACCCCTAAAATCCTGAATCATTTCCATCTTCGTCAACTCTGATTCAAGGAGGCTAAGGCAAAAAACGGACACTTTATAATGCAATTTTGAAAACAATGGCAGTCGATAGTCTTTTTTAATCTTCACACGGGACACCTCGAATGTTTTACAAATTTCAATCTCCTAGCTACGCACGAGGTCACAAACATATTCGACAAGTGTGTGCAACGTATTATTGGTCCCTGTGAGGTAACTCTTAAAGTTGGCATGTTGGCCCTCAACCCTATTAGTTGTAAATTCATCAAAGTTAAGACGGTCGTACATCCAACAAGTAACAATTTTCTCTTTGTACGGCACCAACCAATTATTCCAAATATATTTCCATACCTCTAAAAGAAATAATATTTTTATAAAATGAACAAATAAATTATTAGAGTAACAATAAATATGAAATTCTTACCATGTTGTAACACCCGACAGTTTGACTTTTTGGAGTGGTATGCGACTGAGTCTCAGTCGCATGTGATTTATGCGATTGGGGGTTCAATCGCACGAATGAAGGATGAACTACATGGAACTCATGCGACTGAAGGTCCAGTCGCATGGTGTTCATGCGACCGAAGGTCCAGTCGCCCCTGGACTTCGGGCGACTGAGCTGTACCTATAAAAGAGGAGCAGCTCTGTTCTTTCCCCAACACTTACACACTTTAGTCGGGAGAAAGAACAGAGAGCGACAGAGCAAAGAAAGAAGAGAGAAAACGGGGTGATTCGGGCTCGAGATTTGTCGAGAGGCTATTCAAATCGAAGCTCATCATCTTCTCCATGATAATGTGAGTTCTAGAACCCCTCATTTACTGGTTTCATACGATTTTGGGGCTGGAAACACATTCAAACCCGTTTTTGAAAGAAATGTACGTTTGACCCATTTGGGTAAAATCTTGAGTAATGCGTTTAAAGTATGATTTGGGACTTACACATGTTTGTATGATGTCCTAGTATGATTCCTTAAGGTTTGGGAGGGCTAATCTGGGCTTGAATTGAGTTTAGAAGAGTTTTACAGCTGAATGTCGCGGCTGCTGTTCGTGATGAACTTCAGTCGCTGCCCAGTTAGGGTTATGCGACTGAAGGGCCAGTCGCACGACTGAGGAACGACTGATGTTCAATCGTACGATTGAGTCTCAGTCGTACGATTGGGGCTCAGTCGCACGACAGGCCATGCGACTGAGGGTTCAGTCGCGTAGATCCATTCGCATAGTAGTACAGACGCACGACTGAGGGTTCAGTCACATAGGTGCCCATTCGCAGAGGGTTCATTCGTACGATAGAAGTCCATCCGCACGACTGTATGCCCATTAGCACGACTCAGTAGCATGGAGGCCATGCGACTGGAGCATGTTCAATCGCCCAAATAGGGCTGATGTGAATGTGGAGAGAAGTGTATGTATGATGTATGTAGGCTAAGTATGATGTAGCCTTATATGATGGTAATGACTAATGACTTGTAAATATCTATGTTCCTTATGTCGATGCGTGTTTATCTTTTAGTGACCTTACGTGAACGAGTGAATGAATGAAACGAATGTAGTAAGAACGTAAAGTGAAAGATAATGAAAGAGGAACATGATGAATGAATGCATGTATTAATGAATGAACGAATGAATGTAAGAAAGGCTTGCAAGCGAATGAATGGAGGTGCACACCCCTGGCAGGTGTTAGCTCAACTGTGATGCGGGTTAGCTACCCCGAAGGATGCACACAGGGTCAATCCTTGAGATTGATAATGAGATGAGCAACTTCGTGTTGCAACAGACTCGGTTAGCAGGCAAACGTGAGATTGCCACTAAGGTGAGCAGCCGTGTGCTGCAACATACTTGGCTAACGTATGATAGAATGAAAAGTGGAAGATAAATGGTGCATGTACCTACCCCGGGTGACTGGATCAGCATTTGTGCACAACATTCGTGGTTGATCACCACAGGTCCGGCACCAGTAGTATGGTATGATGTTTGGGGTACCGTACATGTCACCGGAAGTAATGAATGTAATGAATGTAAGAATGAAAGTACAGAACGTACGAACGAAAATAAAGAATGTATGTACGAACGTGAATGAGAACGATGAATGGTACATGAATGAAAGTTAATGAACGAATGATGAAGATAATAATAATATTATCTAAGTGTACATATGTTGAGGACAGTTAAACAAATGAAAGTATCTTTTATTATAAAACTAGAACTCGCTCAGTAACGCTGACTTTTTATGTGTTTCCAGTTGGCAGGTAGCGTTGCTGGGGATGGCACGAGGCGGCTACTCAGCTCTTTTGGGATGGCATTCTCCTTTTGATAATGCTGCCACGCAATGTGTTGTGGGCCCATAATGCGCGCAACACATTATGTTGCATGCGAGTACAAGATTTCTTGAAGATCCTGATAAACAGGATTATTTAAGAAATCTTCTTTATGATGAAGAATTTTTATGTTTTTATACTAGAGGTCACTGTTTATGACCCTATGTTGTTGAGGATTCACATAAACGGGATTACTTAAGAAATCCTCGCTTTCATATGCTTCAGCAACAATCATACTAAAGTAGGCATTGTAAAGATGTAATTAGAAATGATGAAATCTTTTGTATAATGCTTTTGTAATGTAATGAAACATTAGATGTTTTGTAACTAACGTACGTTGTGTTAAATGGCAAAAGTATTTATAGTAAAAGAAAAGTTTATCTTGAATGTTTCCGCTGCAATGTTTTATTTAAATGTATGCGATGAATGAACAACTGTAAGCGTCCCGGGAACGGGGCCTTACAAGTTGGTATCAGAGCCAAAGTTTAAGTGAAATGGGTAAATTTTCAAAATAAACCTAAACTTGAACTGAAAATGGGACAGAAAGGAAGAGAATGCCATCTGAGTAGTTGCGTGCCATCAGGTATTTTTATTAAAGTTAACTAGTATTACGTGCGCATGTTATGTGATGTATGTGTTACTGTTAGAGTTAGATACTAACATTGTCAGGACAAGTAATGCTCGGGGTACGAAGAGTAAAGTAAGTGGCTAATCACAACTGGCCACTGATATTAGGAACTTGCTATACTTGACATAAACTGAGTTATTTCCTTGATTGACCGTGTTGGTGTTTGAATCTTTCAGTGTGGTAGAAAATGACTAGTGGTAGATCTTCTAAAGCTTCCCGGGGTGGAGGCGGTGGCGGACGTGGTGCTGAACCACGAGCCACAAGAGGAAGACCTAGGGTGGAGAAAGTGGTTCATGAAGAACCCGATACTCCACATCAGGAGGGGGTAGATGAGAGCGCTAACTTGAGAGCCTCGGTAAAAGAGGCAGTGGTTGAGGAGGTACATCAGGTCATGCAGACGATCTTACCGTCTGTGGTGACCGAAGTAATTAAGGCTGTCAGGGAAGGTGAAAGAAAAGAGAGGAACCGGTCCTCGGGAAGGCAGGAACAATCGGGGCCGGGAACGGTTATTTCTGACGATGAAGAAGAAGAGGAAGAGGAGTCTGTGCAAGAGCAAGTACAAGGCGGTAATTATGGGGCGTTCATGAGGTGCAAGCCCCCTACTTTTGACGGTAATGGTACTGCGGCCGATGCTCATCGATGGGTGAGAGAGATGGAGGGTTTCCTCGATATCAGTGAGTGCCGAGAGGACCAAAAAGTGAAGTTCGCTACCCACTCCTTCACAGATTCGGCTTTATGCTGGTGGGACAATATAGTCCAAGCCGAGGGTAGCAGGGTCATTGGGAAAATGAAGTGGTCCGAATTGAAGAGGTTGGTGATCGAGGAGTTCTGTCCTCATCGGGAAATGGACAAAGTGGAGAGAGAGTTCCTGCAGCTGGAGGCGGGAACGATGACCCACCAACAGTATACCACGAAATTCAATGAAATGGCACGTCTGGTGCCGGACCAGGTGACACCTCTGTCACGAAAGATAAAGAGGTAGATACAGGGTTTGCCGGCGGATGTTCGTAGGCATATGATTGCCGCCCGACCAACTACCTTTAGGTCGGCGGTGGACCTGGCTGGGAGGTTGTATGATGAACGGGCGGTGGTGGTGGTGACGGATGGTAATAGGAAGGGTGGTGACCGGAATTGGGACGGGAAGAGGTTTGGTCGGGGTGATACTTCGACGAGCAACAAGAAGGCCCGGGTGGACGATCGTCGTGTGGCCACACCGTGTACGGGACTGAGGAGGTGTGGTAAATGTGGAAGGGAGCATGGTGGGGAGTGCAGACTAGGGCTGAATGTTTGTTTCAAGTATGGAAAGCCCGGTCATATGGCTAGGGAGTGTAAGGGCATGAGGTGCTTCAATTGTGGGGAAAGCGGCCATATGAATAAAGATTGCAAGAAGCCGAGGTCTGAAAGTTCCGGCGTGAAGAGGACGGGGAATGAAGGGTCGAAGGCAAGCGCCAGGGCGTTCACGATGACACAGGAAGAGGCTAGGATGGACCCTGATGTAGTGTCAGGTACGTTTCTAGTGAACCAAACTCTAGCCTCCATATTATTTGATTCGGGTGCTAGTATGAGTTTTATTTCTGCTACTTTCTGTGCCAAACTGCCTGTTAGTCGTAGACGTGTGGATGTACCGTTTGACGTAGAGACTGTTATAGGTAAAACTACCAGGATTTCCGAGGTGATAGAGGGTTGTGACGTAGAATTAGAGGGCCACAAATTTCCGGTTAGACCGTTTGCGATGACTTTGGGTGGTTTTGATTTGGTACTTGGGATGGATTGGTTGGCGGACTTTGAGGCGAATATAGTGTGTCGAATGAAGATGATTTGTTTGACAGCGCCTGACGGAAGTTCGGTAACTGTTTATGGGGATCGGGTCACGACAATTCCGAAGGTGATCTCTATGGCGGTGGCGGGAAAATGCATGAGGCGTGGATGTAGTGCCTTCTTATGTTATGTAAAGGATGTACAAACACCAACACCACAACTATCCGACGTTCCGGTGGTGTGTGATTTTCCAGATGTGTTTCCCGAAGACTTATCGGGGGTGCCACCTGACAGAGAGGTCGAGTTCCAGATTGACCTGATACCGGGCGCCCAACCTGTTGCCAAAGCACCGTATCGATTGGCTCCGACGGAAATGAAAGAGTTGATGGAGCAGTTGCAAGAGTTGTTGGATAAGGGTTTATTAGACTGAGTATCTCACCTTGGAGTGCTCTGGTCCTGTTCGTGAAGAAGAAAGACGGTAGCATGAGAATGTGTATAGATTACCGTGAGTTAAACAAGCTGACGGTAAAGAACAGATACCCCTTGCCGAGGATCGATGACTTGTTTGATCAACTTCAGGGTGCCAGTTGGTTTTCAAGGATAGACCTTCGATCGGGCTACCATCAACTGAAAGTGAAGGAACAAGACATCCCTAAAACAGCTTTTCGTACGTGCTACGGTCACTACGAGTTTCTTGTCATGTCTTTTGGTTTGACCAATGCGCCGGCTGCTTTTATGGATTTGATGAACAGAGTGTGTCGGCCGATGCTGGATAAGTCAGTGATTGTATTCATCGATGATATATTGATTTATTCGAAGAGTGAGACTGAGCATGCCGGTCACATTCGAGAAGTTCTGGAGACGTTGAGAAGGGAGAAGTTGTATGCTAAATTCTCCAAGTGCGCATTCTGGTTGCGTGAAGTCCAATTCTTGGGTCATGTGGTGAATTCGGATGGGATTATGGTTGATCCGGCAAAGGTGGAAGCAGTAACGCAATGGAAGTCTCCAAGGACGCCATCCGAGATCCGTAGTTTCTTGGGTTTGGCGGGTTATTACAGACTATTCATTCAAGACTTCTCCAAGATTGCTTCTCCACTGACCAAGTTGACCCGGAAGGATGTGAAGTTCGTATGGGGTCAGGCTCAGGAAAAGGCGTTCGAAGAATTGAAGGCGAGGTTGACCCAAGCTCCTGTGTTGGCATTACCCGATGGAAGCGAAGACTTGGTGGTTTATTCTAATGCTTCCTACTCGGGGTTGGGGTGCGTACTGATGCAAAGGGGGAAGGTGATAGCCTATGCATCCCGATAGCTGAAAGTTCATGAGGTTAATTACCCTACCCATGACTTGGAGCTAGCAGTGGTCTTTGCATTGAAGATTTGGAGGCACTATCTCTACGGGACGAAGTGCACCATCTTTACCGACCACAAGAGCTTGAAGTACTTCTTCGAGCAAAAAGATTTGAATATGCGGCAGAGGCGATGGTTGGAACTTATAAAGGATTATGATTGTGAATTCCACTACCATCCGGGCAAAGCCAACGTGGTGGCGGATGCCCTTAGCCGAAAAGAGAGGCCCAAGCCGATTCGGGTGAAAGCATACCAGCTGATCATGACCTCTGACGTGATGAAGCAAGTCAAAGAGTTCCAAGATGAAGCATTGAAAGAGGATCATCTTAACTCTGAAAGAATGAGAGGTCTGGTTGCGGAGTTGGGTGAAAACACGATGGGTGTTAGAACCCGGTTTGGGCGTACGTGGATTCCTCGTCTTGGGGATCTGCGAATGAGGATTATGGACGAAGCTCACAAGATCCGGTACTCTATTCATCCCGGTGCTACCAAGATGTACCAAGACATGAAGAAAGATTATTGGTGGCCGGGTATAAAACGCGATGTGGTGGAGTATGTGAGTAAATGCCTTACTTGTTTGCAAGTGAAGGCCGAGCACCAGAAGCCGTATGGAAAGATTCAACCTCTGGATATACCAGAATGGAAGTGGGAGCACATCACCATGGATTTCATTACAAAGCCGCCACGTACCCCGAAAGGGTATGATACTATATGGGTGATTGTGGATCGTCTGACGAAGAGTGCTCACTTCCTGCCGATGCGCGAGACATATTCGTCCGAGAGGTTGGCCGATCTTTTCATCAAAGAGATTGTGACTCGTCATGGTGTGCCGGTGTGATTATGTCTGATCGCGACACCCGGTTTACATCCAAATTCTGGAAGAAATTCCACGATGCCATGGGGACGAGGTTGCATATTAGCACGGCTTATCATCCTCAAACTGATGGTCAGTCGGAAAGGACCATTCAGACTTTGGAGGACATGCTTCGGGCATGTGTTATCGATTTCGGGGGAAGTTGGGATGACCACTTACCGTTAGCTGAATTTTCATACAACAACAGCTATCATGCTAGTATTGGCATGCCACCCTATGAGATGCTATACGGTAGGAGATGCAGAACACCCGTCTGTTGGGGTGATATTGGTCAGAAGGAATTGGGAAGCGTCGAAGTGATAGAGGCTACGACTGAAAAGCTTGAAAGGATCAAAGCCTATATGAAAGCAGCCAAAGACAGGCAGAAGTCGTATGCTGACAAATGACGCAGACCGATTGAGTTCCAGGTAGGAGATCGGGTTATGTTGAAGGTCTCGCCTTGGAAAGGAATCATCCTGTTCCGGAAGCGGGGTAAGTTGAGTCCGCGTATATAGGCCCTTTCCGAATCATTTCTCGAGTAGGAGAGGTGGCCTATAGGTTGGATCTACCAGATGAGTTAAGTGGAATTCACCCGACTTTCCACGTGTCTCACCTGAGGAAGTGTTTGGCAGACGAGGATATGATCGTCCCACTGGGGGACATCGAGGTGGACGAACGACTCAACTATGTAGAGCAACCAGTGACGATCATCGATCGCAAGGAGAAGAGGTTAAGGAATAAAGTGGTTCCTCTGGTGCGTGTACAGTGGCGGCACCGGAAGGGATCCGAGCCAACGTGGGAGACTGAAGAAGAATGAGGCAGCATTACCCACGATTGTTAGAGGAATAACAGGTTTCGGGGACGAAACCTAAATAAGAGGGGTGGACTTGTGACACCCGGCAGTTTGACTTTTTGGAGTGGTATGTGACTGAGTCTCAGTCGCATGTGATTTATGCGACTGGGGGTTCAATCGCACGAATGAAGGATGAACCGCATGGAACTCATGCGACTGAAGGTCCAGTCGCATGGTGTTCATGCGACTGAAGGTCCAGTCGCCCCTGGACTTCGGGCGACTGAGCTGTACCTATAAAAGAGGATCAGCTCTCTTCTTTCCCCAATACTTACACACTTCAGTCGGGAGAAAGAACAGAGAGCGACAGAGCAAAGAAAGAAGAGAGAAAACGGGGTGATTCGGGCTCGAGATTTGTCGAGAGGCTATTCAAATCGAAGCTCATCATCTTCTCCGTGATAATGTGAGTTCTAGAACCCCTCATTTACTGGTTTTCATACGATTTTAGGGCTGGAAACACATTCAAACCCGTTTTTGAAAGAAATGTATGTTTGACCCATTTGGGTAAAATCTTGAGTAATGCGTTTAAAGTATGATTTGGGACTTACACATGTTTGTATGATGTCCTAGTATGATTCCCTAAGGTTTGGGAGGGCTAATCTGGGCTTGAATTGAGTTTAGAAGAGTGTTACAGCTGAATGTCGCGGCTGCTGTTCGTGATGAACTTCAGTCGTGCCCAGTTAGGGTTATGCGACTGAAGGGCCAGTCGCACGATTGAGGAACGACTGATGTTCAATCATACATTGAGTCTCAGTCGTACGATTGGGGCTCAGTCGCACGATAGGCCATGCGACTGAGGGTTCAGTCGCGTAGATCCATTCGCATAGTAGTACAGACGCACGACTGAGGGTTCAGTCGCATAGGTGCCCATTCGCATAGGGTTCATTCGTACGATAGAAGTCCATCCGCACGACTGTATGCCCATTCGCACGACTCAGTCGCATGGAGGCCATGCGACTGGAGCATGTTCAATCGCCCAAATAGGGCTGATGTGAATGTGGAGAGAAGTGTATGTATGATGTATGTAGGCTAAGTATGATGTAGCCTTATATGATGGTAATGACTAATGACTTGTAAATATCTATGTTCCTTATGTCGATGCGTGTTTATCTTTTAGTGACCTTACGTGAACGAATGAATGAATGAAACGAATGTAGTAAGAACGTAAAGTGAAAGATAATGAAAGAGGAACATGATGAATGAATGCATGTATTAATGAATGAACGAATGAATGTAAGAAAGGCTTGCAAGCGAATGAATGGAGGTGCACACCCCTGGCAGGTGTTAGCTCAACTGTGATGCGGGTTAGCTACCCGAAGGATGCACACAGGGTCAATCCTTGAGATTGATAATGAGGTGAGCAACTTCGTGTTGCAACAGACTCGGTTAGCAGGCAATCATGAGATTGCCACTAAGGTGAGCAGCCGTGTGCTGCAACAGACTTGGCTAACGTATGATAGAATGAAAAGTGGAAGATAAATGGTGCATGTACCTACCCGGGTGACTGGATCAGCATTTGTGCACAACGTTCGTGGTTGATCACCACAGGTCCAGCACCAGTAGTATGGTATGATGTTTGGGGTACTGTACATGTCACCGGAAGTAATGAACGTTCGAATGAATGTAATGAATGTAAGAATGAAAGTACAGAACGTACGAACGAAGGTAAAGAATGTATGTACGAACGTGAATGAGAACGATGAATGGTACATGAATGAAAGTTAATGAACGAATGATGAAGATAATAATAATATTATCTAAGTGGACGTATGTTGTATGATCGCATGTATGTAAGGACAGTTAAACAAATGAAAGTATGTTTTATTATAAAACTAGAACTCACTCAGCAACGCTGACTTTTTATGTGTTTCCAGTTGGCAGGTAGCGTTGCTGGGGATGGCACGAGGCGGCTACTCAGCACTTTTGGGATGGCATTCTCCTTTTGATAATGCTGCCACGCAATGTGTTGTGGGCCCATAATGCGCGCAACACATTATGTTGCATGCGAGTGCAAGATTTCTTGAAGATCCTGATAAACAGGATTATTTAAGAAATCTTCTTTATGATGAAGAATTTTATGTTTTTATACTAGAGGTCACTGTTTATGACCCTATGTTTGTTGAGGATTCACATAAACGGGATTACTTAAGAAATCCTCGCTTTCATATGCTTTAGCAACAATCATAGTAAAAGTAGGCATTGTAAAGATGTAATTAGAAATAATGAAATCTTTTGTATAATGCTTTTGTAATGTAATGCAACATTAGATGTTTTGTAACTGATGTACGTTGTATTAATTTGCAAAAGTATTTATAGTAAAAGAAAAGTTTATCTTGAATGTTTCCGTTGCAATGTTTTATTTAAATGTATGCGATGAATGACCAACTGTAAGCATCCCGGGAACGAGGCCTTACACATGTTTAACATCTTCATTGTGCAATTATAATCGTACAATGCCTCTGTGGGAAACGAACACAAGGTCTTCCACCAGTATAGAAAATCCTTCCACTTGTCGGTTTTGAAAAGAATATTCCACCGTCTTTTGATATTCTCCCTAACGTGCCACATGTATAGGTTTTTAGTAGCACTCGAAAACACTGTGTCACACGCGCTCATCAGGGCCAGGTCCCTATCTGTGACAATAACGCAAGGCTCCACACACCCATCGAGCATATCTCTGATCTGCTCCAAGACCCATGTGAAGTTGTCCTGTCGTTCTCTCGATATAAATACGTGCACAATACAAAACGACTTCGACGTCGACGTAACACCAATAACCTGAATAAATGGAATGTTGTACATGTTGGTCTTGTACGTTGTGTCTATCAACATCACGTGCGGGAATGTGCGTCACATTTTATACGAAGTAGGATGATAAAAGAAAACATCTTCCACAGCCTTAATAGCTGCATTCGTTCGTGTTTCATACACGAACTCTTTAGATTGTAGCAGGTTTTCAAGTTCCTGCATTGGTGTCATGCCTTTTCTCCCCTCAGCCCTAAACTTGACGTCAGATTGTATATGTCCTGAACAACACAGACGCTGTGGGGAAAGTGCTCCCTTACGGCTGAATGCATGTGTCGTGGCCGCACGTGTTGCATGTGTAACTTCTCGACAAGATCAATTTCTTCGGCGGTCATCTTCCTAAGATGCGTGTGGCCCTCCTCGTACACAACAGGAGTGTTGTTGTGCGTCTCGTTTCTCACCTCTAACATCCAACTGTTACTCTTTTCTACGTACTTGATTACGAGTTTAAAGGGATATCCTTTCTTTATGCTCCCAGTACGCCTACTTGTGCCAGTGAATTTAGGTTCACCACTACGATTACATAATAGTTTCACATCCTTTTTTGTGACCGACCCACCACAATGACTCACCCATGCTCGCGTCCTCTCATTTTAGCCACTTCTCTAAGTCCTTACGAGAATCAAAATACTGAAAAATTACAAAGCTAGACATAATAAACAATATATAAAACAAATAATAAAATAAAATAAAATAAATAAAAGAATAAAAACTTTTCGTACTTTATCGGTTTTATAAGAAACCGTAGCCTTTCTTATCCGATCCTCATCCCATTGTGCTCTGCGGTGTCCCATGGTTTTCTTTGAGGTGAACCGAACCGTCACTCTCATCTGTGTCATTCCCATTAAAAGTATCTGACACATGTGTAATTTCTAGTTCTGACTGGTACGGGGGATGTCCGTAATCCAGCTCTGTTTGTGAGTGGTACGTGTTTGGGGCATGCCCGTAAGAATTGCAAGGGGGATGTCGGTACCCTTCACCGTAACCGTCGGTCCAAATAAAGAGTTGTACGCCTCTTCAGCAAATGTGTTCGACGGGTTGGTTTCCTCCTCCCCCCACGGAGGGTGACTCCCGTATACGTAATATTTCTAAAAAAGATAATGGTTAGATATTTCAAATAAGAAGTTATGTGACACCCCGTGTTTTCAGGTTAACACCGTTTTTGTTATCTAATCTCATTTCATTTATTAAATAAAAGTGATTATTATTATTATTTAACCTTATTATTGCTACTTAACCTAATTTAACATTTAACTAACTAAAACTAGCAAGTAACTAATATTAAACTCATTATAATTAGGGGACCTAAATGTCAAATTGACAAAAATCTCATCTTGGTTTAATATAACCGAATCCTTCTTTTCTTCACATCGTGCGTCCCCTTCCTTCACAACCCTAATCATCATAGGAACAAAAAAAAAAAAAAAAAACTGATGGCAGGCTTGTGCAATCTCTGCAGCCGTGAGCCATTGGCAACCATTCATCTAGCATTCTCATCGTTACACCGCAAGGGTTGATCGTCGCAAACGAAAAACCGTCGCCTTTTACTCGGCACTCGCGGTTCGGAGCAAAACAACACGAGTATGGTTCTTTGTTCTCCGCACCTTTTCGGTACAAATTCTTGTTACTATTTGCGTTCGTTTCGTCGCGGTTTCGATGGCTACGACTCGAGAGGGTGCGGGATCACATCTCGGTGATTGTATGTCCAGCAACATGGACTGTTTTCATGGTTGTTCGGGTGCATATGCATGATCAGTTCGGTTTGGGTGCGGTTTGGGTTAAAGTGGGCTGTTGTGGTGTTGTGTGTGTTTAGTAATATATATATGGGTTTTTATGTATGTATGTATGCACCGAGTTATGTGTGTGATATGTGTGTCTGTTTGATTTGTGTGGAACCGTGAGTGTGTGCGTTTCCTTATAGTGTATGTGTGTGTGTGTTTGATTTGTGTTGCGATGATGAGTTTCGATGCGAAGCGTGATCGCGGTGGCCGTTTGGTATGTGTGTAGTAGTGTATGTGTGATGGAGTATTTTGTAGCCGTTTGGTCGTGCGTGTCGTGTATGTCGCATGTGTGTCCTGTACGTGAGTGTATGTGAGTTTTGTGTGTGTGCCGTGGATGTGTTCTACATGGATATGTGTTTGTTCTAGCATAGGAAGCTATGCATCTATTCCCATGCCATGTTTTTGTAATGGTATTGTATATGTTTGTAATTACAGGTGTGTTCTTTGGATTCTTCATGCATGGGTTTGGTTGGGAGTTGGTGTGTAGATGTACCTATGGTGGCATGGGTATCGCAACATGTTAACAAAATATCAAGGGCATATGTGTGTTATATCTTTTAATCATAATATGTATGTTACGTTCATGCATTGGGTTAAAATATATTGGTGTGCTACTTATGCATTATATACGATACATGTTCTATGGTGTGTGTGTGTTATGTATGATTGATAGGTATATGTTAGAATATAATGTATGTGGTTGGTCACGCATAAGTGTGAATATAATTATGCCTGCTTATTTTATGTGTGCATGAATGAGTTTGTGTAAAATTATGTAAACATGGGTTATTGATTTGTATATAAATTGTTTTGAATTGTTGCTCACATTTGTTATTGATTTGTATGTCTCAGACCCTGCTCTTCAGCGGGATACACTGGGTATGTTTTTGTTTTTTTTATTTGTTATGTTTATGGTTGTTTGTATGTATGCAAATATGTATGATTGTGCTTAGGATGGAGTTGGATATAGACATGTTTTAAGAGTATGATAGCATGCATATATGATGTGGAGTATGGCACTTAGTGTGTGTGTTATATATTGTGTATGTGTATGATATATATATATATATATATATATATATATTATATATTCTATATATTATGTTTGTGTAATATATATATACGCACGTGTTTTTGTTTGGGTCGTGTTGGGGATACAATCGGAAACATGCGTCCTAACCGAGTCGTGAAACGCGAAACCGTATAATTCTTATGTTTATAATTAATAATTAATATTAATTATATATATACTGAATGGAATACAGGTTAATCGGAACCCTAATCTTTGTGCTTTCGTTTATTCGTCGCTGTGCAATTAAGGTGAGTTTACAGCCCCACTTTTACATTATACACTCTTTTGGGGGAGAGAAACATGCTGCTTTCATAAACGATACAATACACTAGATTTCGTAATACTGCATATACATGATACTATGGTGTTATATTACGCCTCTTCGGACCGTTAATATGTTACTAGCGAGGTGATTGTTAGTAGATCTACTGGGTTTGATAAACCCCGCCCGGGCTAATCGTGCTAGCTTGACTGGAGGTCAAACGGTGAATAGTTAGCCTGTTTTATAGTGTTGTGGTAGGGATTCCACAGCCGGGGCATTCATTACATTATTATTACTGTCAGCTCGGTCGCGACTTCATACACATAGTGACTTGTTGTAGACTAGCTACCTACTTATATGCTTTGATTACTAAATCTAAAATTTCATTACTATTAATTATTGTTTTCTGATAACCTGTGAACTCACCGGTCTTTGTACTGACTTTAGCATGTTTTCTCTCAGTCGTTGATGTGGCACGTCTAGGAGCACTACATTCCATTGCATATCATTCTCATTTACTTTATAAACTAATTTTATGGTTTAATTTCGTTTACATTACTTAAATTAGGTTGAGCGCGTGTTTGCGCGGTTTTAACATTGTTTAAATGTTTTCTGATTTCGTTTCCGCAATACTTAAACATAATTGGTTTGTTTCACTATTATCTAGTAACTATTATGTTTTGTAATTTTGAGTCGTTTGGTGTAAGTGATGCTTATCTGAGATCTTGGTTATGTCACACGCCTGGCGGTAAAAACCCGTTCGTGAAAATTGAGGGTGTGACAAATTGGTATCAGAGCATTAGTTATAGCGAATTAAAATGTACATCTCATTTGCATTGCATTTTAGACTATAGCTAGATGTGTGTTAGTTACACACACATAGATTATTAAGTTATACTTGCTTGTTTTGCTTGTTTGATAATTGTATGCTTTGGCGTATTCCTGTGAGCGTTCGACTATAGGGATGGTGTCTTCATCTTCTTATGCTAAGTCTGACGGGAAAAGGCCAGTTCGCCCTGCTTCCCCGTTGTTACCACCTGTTCCTTAGCGCGGTTGACTCCGAGTTACTGTGAGTCACGAGAAGGTTACTTTCAAATTTCCTGTACCTTACCTTTTACATTAAACCTCTCAGAAATGGATAGAATATCCTTGGTACTAGACTTGGATGGTTCATCGGGAGCATGTCCTGCCTCCTGTTAAATATTTTCTCGAACGAGAGGTACTTACATCATACTTTCTTTACCTACGTTATAACTTCTCCCCTACCCTGTCGAGTAGACAATAGCTATACTAGCGGCTACCGTAGATAGTACGAGATAACTTATCAAAGTTAACACACGATAATGCTATTAACCCATCTAACCTGAGCACATCGATGGGTTTCTTGCCCAAATGTATATTTCCTTAACCGATTCTTTCGTACAACCTTGGTTAATCGACCCTTAGTTTAATAACTATATCTTTGATACCTCTATCATTGATAACACTCTGTAATTGACAAGGTATGTTAGCTCGGATAGGAGGAACCAGGGGTGACCATGCAAAGCAAATTACCATCATGGGTGCACACCTAATTGTAATTTGTCGTGCATGAGAAGTCTGGCGAATTCTGTCAGGTGATAACAGTCATAGTCAGTACAAATTTCATTTCTATACTTTGAGACATGAGAGTCTCGATTCTCATAAAACTTCACTATTGATATCGAAACAATCATTCAATTCTACTTATATGAAAGTCCTCATTTACCTTAAGCCTTAATGAGATTCATATTATGGCATTAGTCCTAGTCTCTATGAGACGTTATGTGACGCCCTAAACCCGGCAGGGCATCGGAGGCACGTCCGCAGTTGGATTAATATTTTAAACACAAATCAGAGCTTTCTATTTACAACGGAAGACTTTAAACACTATTATATATTAACCCAACTTTTAGAACATTTTACATATGATTGTATTAATTATACATCGCCCTAATTACATTATTAACAAGCCCTAAATCCTATACCAGCAGTTGCTCCGGGATAGCGTCCTCATCAGCTCATACTTGCTTTCCTCTATTATTAGAGGATCCCTCCTTACCTAGCACACACAACATACTCAAAACATCAGATAAACTGGTGAGTTCTAATTTTCATTAAACATTAACAACATCTTTGCACACACAAAAGCTATATTTATATTGGCAATATTATAAATTCAACTTTATCATTACTTTGTCCCACTTGACCTGTCCCATCGAACGTCGGTTGCCCACATCTAGCAACTACCAGTTCCCCATACCCAGTAACGTCGGTTGCCCACATCCAGCAACTACCAGTTACTACACCCAGAAACGTTGGTTGCCCACATCTAGCAACTACCAGTTTCTCATACTCAGTAACATCGGTTGCCACATCCAGCAACTACCAGTTACTACACCCAGAAACGTCGGTTGCCCACATCTAGCAACTACCAGTTTCTATCTCTCATACTCAGTAACATCGGTTGCCCACATCCAACAACTACCAGTTACTACACCCAGAAACGTCGGTTGCCCACATCCAGCAACTAACAGTTCTATCTCTCATACTCAGTAACATCGGTTGCCACATCCAGCAACTACCATTTACTACACCCAGAAACGTCGGTTGCCCACATCCAGCAACTACAGTTTCTATGTCTCATCTAGTAGGATGCCAATTAATCATCTAGGGTCGTCACCACAAGATGTTCACAAAGCTGAGTGATCGTCATCACTCCTATCAAACTGTACAGTTATACACTCAGGCATCTTACCCTAACTGGCCTGTTGAGATTACATCATATTACCATTTCAAAAACATTTTTTTACTTATTGCCAATATTATCACATTCATTTACACCCCACACATCCTTTCTTTTAGCACCAGTTTTATCATATTTTTATTATCATTACACCCCATTTGACCCATTGGAATCGTTACCATCACGTAATGATTAACAATGTTCAGATGACCATCTTTTACACTCTACCTGACCCACTGAAATTATTACCATCACGTAATGATTAACAATGTTCAGGTAATCATTTATTACCCCACTTTCCCCTAACAGCTTTACAAACTGTTAGAAACATATCAACATCACTATCACAATTCTGGTACTAAAACATTCAATTGATTATCATTGTATGTGTGCTAGCCCGAATGTTAAAACAGACATTTGAAAAGGGCTTAGAACTCACCTTATCAACTTCCTCACCACAGTCTACACAATCCGTGTACACAAGGTAACTAGTCCTTCCTCTAATCAAGGTATATCTAAAGCAATAACCTTGATTCAGTAAACTTATTCTCAAACAGGGCCCTCATGCGATGAACACTTATGCGAATGAGCAATCATGCGATTGGACCTATGTGGATGAACCATGCGACTGAACCTTCAGTCGTACGACTAGCGATTCATTCACACGATTGAGTTCTTATTTGTATCCAGTGTTCGCTCGTCTTCATTCGGACTTCCAACCAGGCGACTGGGTTCCAATCGCACGACTGAACCTCCACTCGCACTCAGTCGCACGACTAGACTCTCATTCGTGCGATTGAGTCATGCGATTGAGCCCATTCGCCTGAAACGAATCAGCAGCTGTGTTCTTGATGTTTTTTATCCAAACTTACTCAAAATTTGAGTTTTAACCATCCAAATCATACCATAGTCAAAACAGATCCTATACACATCGTTACAATGGTTTCGGACCATTATTTCATCAAAACTTCATAAAACTTGGATCCGAATTCTGGATTTTAAATTCAGAATGAACCAGACCAATTTACTGATTTAAACAGGTTATTGGATCAAATTCAATCATACACACAGCTTATAACATCTCCGGATTAATCCGTGATGTTCAAAACTTACCAAAACGGAGTTTCGCCTAATCAATTTCGTGAGAACAGGGTTTTGGGTGTGAAGGGGACAAAAAAACAGAATAGATGCAGATAGAAATCTGCCCTTGAACCCCTGCACCGCCCCACTTATCCATACACTCACTTAACCGCCTCACCTTCAGTCGCACGATTGAACCATTCGTACGACTGAACCGTGCGACTGAAGCTCATACGCCTACTATTCGTACGACTGAAGCTCATACGCCTACTATTCGTACGACTGAGTCTCAATCGCACGTAAGGGGTGCGACTGGAGTTCATTCGCATATGACTTATGCGACTGAACACTTAAACACTCAAATAACTCAACTTAATTTAATTAATCATAACTATAATATAATTTACAAGTCCGGATTTAGAAACCGGATGTTACACGTTACCCTTTCTATCATCTAGTGATCGTGCATTACTATCCACCTACAATGTGCCAGATCTTCAAAAGTTGCAATAGAGTGGTGATACTCTCTACCATATGTAGTCCTTGTTCATTGGATTAATCTTAAGACTTAGAGTCTTGGTAATTTGAGCGCTCCAGTATTTATTTCATTTGATATCTATCATGTTTAAGCGTACGTTACATTTGTGTGTCTCCCCAATGGTGGGATCCAATCGGATTTTTCTAGCAGACTATGTTTGGTGTAGGACCGAAAAGTAAGACATTATGATGACCCCGTCCATTACATCTCCGCCTTTCCTAATACAAGTGTAACCATAATTGCCATGGCCATGTAATAAGAACATTTGAGAGCGCTGTGGAGAAATTTGGTTATACCTTCAAGAACCATCATGTGAACATCTTGGACAGGTCACCTCAAACAAGAAGCACAATGAGATGTTATGAGTGTGGACAATCTGTGTATTTAAAGAGAAACTGTTCGAGGCTCAAGAAGATAGGAAACCGGTTAGAAATGGTAGTTCTACTTCAGCATTATCTCATTCGAGTGTCGACGAAAGTTTCATACCCAGTAACTTGAGTGGACTGCTAGAGGTAGTTCTTACCAGCTTAAGTTCCAAAATCTACCATAGAAATAACTGATGGTAGAACTATAACCGCCACCCATGTGCTTGGCATTTGTAATCTAGGCTTTTCTAGACATGCGTTCGATATAAATCTGATTCCTATTACCCGTGGTAATTTTGATGTCGTGGTTGAAATGGATTGCTTGTCCGAAATCAAACAGAGATCATTTTTGGAAACAAACTGATTAAGTTACCTCCTCCTTGTGATGGGATCCTTACGGTAGATAGTGACAAGATTGGTGTTGTGGTTGGCATCATCTCATACGTGAAAGCACATAAATGTCTCAAAAAAAGCATTTCGCTCAACTGACACTAGTTACTGAGGAGAAGGCGGATGAGAAGCGTGTTGAAGATATTCCAGTTGTTAGAGACTTTTTGGATGTATTTTCAAAGACTTACTTGGCCTTCTTTCGAATAGGCAGGTAGTATTCCAGATTGAGTTAGCACCTGGAGCAGCTCCGGTCACTCAAGCGCTGTACCGTCTAGCACCAAACGAACTACAAGAGTTGTCTAAGCAATTGTAGGAATTGTTAGACAAGGGATTCATACATCCTAGCTCTTCACCCCGGGGAGCTCCAGTGCTTTTCGTGAAAAAGAGGATGGAACTTTCAGAATATGTATTGACTATCGGAACTAAACAAGGTGACGATTAAGAACAGATATCTACTGCCACGTATTGATGACCTGTTTGACCAACTGCAAGGATCGAGTTACTATTTGAAGATTGATTTGAGGTCTGGATATCGTCAACTTAGGGTTCGAGAAGAAGACATATCCAGACAGCCTTCAGAACTTGTTATGGACACTTTAAGTTCACACTCATGCCATTTGGTTTGACGAACGTTCCTGCAGTCTTTATGGATCTCATGAACCGTGTTCGCAAACCCTATTTAAACAAGTTTGTCATTATATTCATTGATGACATACTCATTTATTCCAAGAATAGGGAGGAACATGAGGAACACTTAAGGACTATTCTAAAGCTTTTGAAAACCGAACAGCTATATGCCAAATTTTCTAAGTGTGACTTCTGGATGAAGAAGTACAGTTGCTGGGGTATGTGGTTAATGAGAATGGCATCCATGTTGATCCATCTAAGATTGAGGCAACCAAGAATTGGCCGGCGCCTCTGATGCCTACTAAGGTGCGCTAATTTCTTTTATATTAGCGGGTTATTATCGGCGTTTCATAGAAGGATTCTCGAAACTGGCACAACCTCTGACTGCTCTAACTCACAAAGGAACCGTGTACAAGTTGGGTAGCAAGGAAGAAGCGGCTTTCCAAGCGCTTGAAGACAAACTGTGTAGTGCTCTGATCTTGGCATTACCTGAGGGAACGGATGATTTCGTGGTGTATTGTGACGCATCAATCCAGGGTTTGGGTTGCGTGTTGATGCAATGCGAGAAAGTGATAGCTTATACATCGAGACAGCTAAAGGTGCATGAGAAGAACTACACAACTCATGACTTGGAGATTGGGAGCTATGTATTCGCACTCAAGATCTGGAGCCATTACCTATATGGAACCAGATGTACAATCTTCACTGACCATAAGAGTCTTCAGCACATTTACAAGCAGAATGAGCTGAACATGAGGCAGCGATGATGGTTGGAACTCCTCAATGATTATGACTGTGCAATCAAGTATCACCCGGGTAAGGCTAATGTGGTAGCCGACGCCCTCAGTTGAAAGGAAACACTGAAACCTTGTTGGGTGCGTGAATTACAAATGACCATCCACTCTGATCTGCCAGTGCAAGTCAAGGCTGCTCAATCTGAGGTCTTGAAACCTAAGAACATGAAAGCAAAATCCATGCGAGACATGGAGAAACAGTTGGAGATCAAAGTTGATGGAATCCATTATTTCATGGAACGGATCGGGGTATCACAGTATGGGAATTTACGGGAGCTGGTAATGGATGAAGCTCATAAGTCACGTTACTCAATTTATCCAGGTTCAGACAAGATGTATCAGGATCAAAAGGAGTTTTAATTATGGCTAAACATGAAAGCTAAGATTTTGCACATACGCAAGCAGATGCCTAACTTGCTCTTAAGTTAAGGTGGAGTACCAGAGACCATCCGGTTTACTTCAGTAGATGGAAATTCTAGTGTGAAAATGGGAGCAGATCTCAATAGACTTTATCATGAAGTTACCTAGGACTCCCAGCGGATGCGATACCATTTGGGTTATAGTAGATCACTTAATAAAATCCACGTACTTTCTAGCAATCTGAGAGACTGATCGAATGGAGAAACTGACAAGAATTAATTTAAGGGAAATAGTCTCTCGGCATGGCGTGCCAATATCCATCATATCAGATCGTGACACTCGGTTCACTCTCATTTTTGGCAATCATTGCAATGATCATTGGGAACGCAGCTAGATATGAGCACTGTGAATCACCTATAAACCGATAGTCAGAGTGAGCGTACGATCTAGACACTGGAGGACATGTTGCGTGCTTGTGTGATTGATTTTGACAAAAGTTGGAGAAAACCAACTTACGGCTCCTGAACTTGTGCACGAGACGACTGAGAAAATTGTGCAAATTCGAAACTGTATAGCAGCGGCACGTGATTGACAGAAGAGTTATGCTGATAAGCGGAGTAAACCATTGGAATTCAAGATTGGTGATAAATTACTCCTAAAAGTCTCACCTTAGAAAGGTGTAATACGCTTTCGAAAGTGTGGGAAACTAAACCCAAGATACGTTGGGCCATTTGAGATTGTTAAACGGGTTGGTCCAGTAGCCTATCGGTTGAATTTACCTGAAAAGCTCAGTGGAATACATAATGTGTTCACGTATCGAATCTAAGAAAGTGGCTAGCCGATGAATCACTTGTCGTTCCATTAGAAGAACTGGAAATTGACGAACAGCTTCGTTTCATTGAAGAACAAGTGGAGATTATGGATTGAGAAGTTAAAACCCTAAAGCGTAGCAAGATTCCCATTGTGCGCGTTAGGTGGAATTTAAAGTGTGGACCAGAGTTTACCTGGGAGCGCGAGGATCAAATGAAGAAGAAGTATCCACATCTGTCCAAAGATCAGGCATCTACTTCTTGTGGTATCATCTTTAAGATATAGTTTCTTTAAATTTCGAGACGAAATTCCTTTCAACTAGGGAATGATATCACAATTCTCGCAAAACCTCACGCTTCATTGCTTTTGGGTTGTTTCAGAAAAATTCCAGGAACCCTACCCTCAGCAAACTTGCTAAACACCTTTGTGTTATCACTGTTAAATCTTGTGTTCCGCATTAACCCGATGTTCTAATTTTGCGTTAACCTGATGTTCTAATTTTCGGGACGAAAATTCCTTCAACGAGGAGATGATGTGACACCCCGTGTTTTTCAGGTTAACACCGTTTTTGTTATCTAATCTCATTTCATTTATTAAGTAAAAATGATTATTATTATTATTATTTAACCTTATTATTACTACTTAACCTTAATTTAACATTTAACTAACTAAAACTAGCAAGTAACTAATATTAAACACATTATAATTAGGGGACCTAAATGTCAATTGACAAAAATCTCATCTTGGTTTAATCTAACCGAATCCTTCTTTTCTTCACATCGTGCGTCCCCTTCCTTCACAACCCTAATCATCATAGAAACAAAAAAAAAAAAAAACTAACGGCAGGCTTGTGCAATCTCTGCAGCCGTGAGCCATTGGCAACCATTCATCTAGCATTCTCATCGTTACACCACAAGGGTTGATCGTCGCAAACAAAAAAAACCGTCGCCTTTTACTTGGCACTCGCGGTTCGGAGCAGAATAACACGAGTATGGTTCTTTGTTCTCCGCATCTTTTCGATACTGTAACCTTTCGTATTTTCGTTAAATAAAAATTAACGTCGTTAAGTGCTTGTAAGGACCTTTCTGTCATTAATGAAACTATATAGGTTGTTTATGCTTGTGTCTTTGTTAATTTAAGTTAATAACTTAATTTATTACATAATAATAACAATAATAATAATAATAATAGTAATAGTAATAATAATAATAATAATAATAATAATAATAATAATAATAATAATGTATAAAGATTAAAAAACTAATAAGTTAGAAAAATGTTAAAACTCAAAATCTAACTAAGTTTGGGGGGTTGCTTTTGCCAATTAATAAACTTTCAATAGAAGGTTTAACATAAAATAATTAAGATTGAAAGTTGAGGGACCAGAACTGTAAACTCATTAAACTTAAACCAAACCCCCGCCCAACCCCCGCATTTCCGGCGACCCACGCCGGCCACTGTCGGCCAAACACTCCGGCGAGTCCCAAAACCACAAAAAACACCCGATATCAACACCCAAACCGTTCCAAACCTTTCGTGTATACGATTCGAACATGATTAATCACTTAAATTGGATTTAAAACACCAGTTACTAAGTTTAAACAAGTTCATAACCGAAACCTTTAATTCTAGAACCGTTCAATCATTAAACCTCAATAATAATCGAATTAACTCAGCATAAACGGTAATCTTTAAACCTTTAATCGAAAACAACAGTCAATTTCATCTAAAAGTCACACCAACACCCTGTTCGATTCCCTTCACCAATCGTGACCTGCAACCAGTCGAAACCCAACCTCTGATTGATTTCAACTAAAATTCGCATAGGGCTTTGCTTCCAGATCATCTTTCGAAGCTTTCCACCAGTTGAATTCGATTATCTTTTAAGATTGCTCAGCAAATCAAAACATTGGGTCGCGACTTGTTCATCTATTGTTCTTGATAAACCTTGAATCAAACCGGGTAATTAAACATGTGTAACTACTCGTTTTTACTTGGGGATCAAAAGCCCCAAGATCAATTTCTTTTACATTGTTGATTTGATGCTCAATTGGGATCAAAACGAAACTAGGGTTAATGGCAATTTGGTGGATTTGTTTAGTTAATGGCTTAATGATTTTGTTTTGGATTTGTAGCAGGTTCGGGCTACAGTCCAACTGGTAACTTGCGAAGACCATAAGCATGAGGTCCCGGGTTCGAACCGGGCCTCTACCACTTGTTGTTTTTAATTGTTTTTTCTTGCATTTTTATTTCAGAAAGTTATTATTATTTCAATCTTAATTATTTAATAAATTTATCCGTCTTTATGGAAATAAAAATTGGTTATGTTATTTATTTACCCTAACTATCAAAGCCCCAAATTTCTATCGAAACCCTAGTTCGCATTAAAACGTGAAACTTAAACTTGTAAAATATACATTTTAGGTGCATTGTGAAGAATTACGTTAGAAACTTGCGTATTATATTTCTTATTAATCGCCAATTATATACTTGTCGATCGAGTGAGTATTTCCATACCCCTTTTTCTTATTTTCACACTTTGGGGTGAAACATGTTAACTTATATCATTGCACTTGTAAACTTATTTGAGACTTGTAAACTTTATGGCAATTCATCATGTAAAGTTGTGGTTAGTTGAACTTTTGTGGTTACCATGTTATGGCGTTATATGTACAATCATTAACTATTGCTAGCCCAGCGAAGTCATAGATCTATGGGCCAGACAAGCCTGCTTGGTTGATCCAAGTACACTTAGCTGATCGTATAATCTTGTAAACGTTTGAGACTTGTAAAACTTTGTCGAGGTTTGATTGTTGCATTGTTTATAACATCCCTAATCACTTTATTCACTAACTTATGACTTGAAATGCCATCTTTTATATATTCTATGTATTGAAAACTATGGAATGCTCACCAATATTTTTATGTTGACCTTTTATTTTTAATATGTTTTAGGAATAACCCAAGTATGCGTTTTACTCTTTGAAGCTTATCTCACTTAGGACTGGACTTAGAGAAATAAACAATGACCTTGTTACTTTTAACCTTGTATTCATGATGTATCTTTGTTTGAGCCTTTTACTTGTATTGTTATAATTGAATCTTGATTAATATATTTGGAATTAATAATAGCGTTATGTGGCTGTGAACAATCGTAACCCTCACATCTCGACGTTTTCGCCGTCAAGGTTGGGGTGTGACAGATTGGTATCAGAGCCCATAACTATAAGGATTTAGGTTATTAGAAATGGTGACGTAGACTATAGATGCATGAACCTCATAGAAAGATCCTTATACTTTTGTGCTTACATAATGTTTGCATGCTACATAACGATGTGCCTTTTGTGCAACTTGATGCTTTAGCATAGGATTGCCTTTTTAATGTTTAAAACTTAGTTACTTGTCTCCCTAAACTTAACTTTATCTCTTTGATTCTCCCCAACAAATGAACTTCCTAAACTTATTCTCAACGACACGTGAAGTCTACACTTATCATCGTGGGTTCAATTCCTTAGACTCTATGTCTAATCTATGAAAATCTCATCAAGGTTTTGATTTCATAAACCAAAGAAATTGTGTGACACATAGACACCTGTATTCTGGATTTCCTGGCAAAAGGCCTTCGGCTAGGGCAAGCATATCGTATAAATCTCATTGCGAGACCAGTTATGCTTACCTGGGGATTTCTGGGATGAGTGATAGACTATGGTCAATACACAAGTCTCTAAGGCAAATAGGACAAATTACTTTGACGTGTCAACGATTCCAAATGGTAATGCGTTACCAAATGGAACCATCCTTTTTGTATCTTAAAAATGCTTGAATCCTTGAACTGGTTTATCACAAAAGTTTAAATATCTTCTCATTCTTAACCTACATAGTGTTCCTGTTAATATTGAACTCATCCTACATTTCAACTCTTACGTTTAAACACCGTTATACATTGAGCGCTTCATATAACTATTTCTATACCTTGACCAGCGTGAACATGGATCTTAATATACCCAAGGATATTGGAAATCTAAACCAAATGATCTTCAAAACTTTAAATCATTACTTATGGTTTTCAAATTTTCTTAAGGATGTGTTCCATAACTAAAGATATGCAATGCTGTAAGGTGGAATTCTTACATCTCGGGATACTTTGTTTGGGCAAAGTGTAAATAGTGATCTGATTCGATCATTGAATCCGTTTACTTGAATTGAAACCCTTGAGATGAGTGATCACTTATAAGTACGCGGGTCTTCAATAAGGTTATGGCTGACCTCATATCTTGAAAAGTCCATGTATTTCCTTTCGATTGTGAATCGAATGTTCACATCTCATTGTGATGTCGAACCATTCTTATCCTTGATTTCATCTTCCCAGTTTAAACCATCCAAGATATGAACACCATCATAACTAATTCTGTTACCTCGAACTTTGACCTTGAATTTCTATAAACAAGATTTCGCTTTTGTTACATTGGTGTAACTTGAAATTTTCTGGATTTCTAAATTGATATTCTTTTCTTTTCGCTTTTTTCTCAAACTTCGTACCGTTTGCACCATGGGAGATGCAAGAGTTTGTAAGTCAACCTATGACTAAGAACACTCGTACCTCCTAAATGATTCCAACTCATTAAAACAGGGGTGATTCCCTTACCTTAAAGATTCTCTATTTGTTTCGATAAATGGTTTCCAATTGTGTGTTTTATGAAATTTCATCCTCTGGATTAGGATGATTTTCTTATTTGAGGATTGAATTCAATTATTCTCACTGGAACTTGCATTTCATAAACGATATGATCTCACCAAAATAGGATTGAAACCTGTACTTTGGTGACAAATGTCAAACCTCGATTGTTTTCTTGTGATAATGAAGCTCAAGGCGTGAATTCCATACCTTGATGATAATTTCAATTTCATGGATGGTATTTTCTTAAATGAAACGACCTCATCAAAGTAGGAGTAAATACTGGATTTTGATAAAGAAGTTCATCCTGTTATATTTTGTTTTTGCAAAACTTCATCGTTAAGATAGGAGTGATTTCCCTTACCTTAATGGTGAGTTACCTCGTCTTATTTCTATGGATCCTCAACAATAAGTTGGGATCGAACTTTTTGATTGGTAAGTTAGTGGTCATACCTTGGGAATACACCATCAAGTTAGGAGTGAAAACCACACCTTGATGACTATTCTCATTTCTTGATCTTCAACTTACCAAGGTAGTAATCAAGTGACGAGAAGCATGTAGTAACTTGAAGGGTGAAACAATGTTAGTGTTTCGACCTATCAAGCCAAAGCATGATCTCTGAACTTGAAAGGAGACCCGATCACTTTAGGTTGATTTTGATTCCAAGCTTGGAGCATTTAAATTCTTAAATTGATTTCTTTCCCTTTATTCTCATGTTTTGATTTGATCTAGCTATATGGAACCATTTATTCCTTATTCATCGACTTTCATTTTGAGTTATCATCAAAACCTGATTGCGTGATGGTAGCCTTCCTAAACAATCTTTCTGCTAAAGACAATATCAACTTATGCTCATGTCTTTCTAGTCATACAAATGTTCTTAGCTGTGCTTATGGTTTGTTGAACTGCATATGTAAACTGTATTTAGAGATTGTTACCTTGCAAAACATGTTTACAAATACTTTTCTTATTGTGTGCGTCATTACTTGAATCGCTTTTAAATCCTTAACCTTGGAAATCTTTAAAACTCTATTTGATTTCGATCAACGAGACTCGTTATTACTTACATTGGGACGTGGAGGTTCATAAACCTTCGTAACTTGTAGTGATGGGTTTGGCATAAAGGAAAAGACGTAACTTGGTATGTGTCCAAGTGTCTTACCTTCACATATGACAAGACCTAACATTCGTGATCCTATGGATGTCCTGTTTAACTTTTCTTTCAACTAAATGCTTCTATCTTAGAGGTCACGATGATAATTGGTGCATTATAAACCGATTGGCTAATTTCATATTGACTTATGTGGGATAACAGGTCGAGAAAATTACTTGTATCTGTTTCAAATATTCGTATATCGTGGTATGACATTAAAACATCGATCGTTATTTTGGATGACCGATTCATTTTCTGCTTTTAATAATGTTCCTAATCATCGACGTGAACTCATTCCAAAATCTTCGCATATCGTATTATTCTTAGACTGATGGTTGGTCAAAGAAGAAATACATATTTACAAGAAATGCGTTAAGATCATTTTATATAGTGACGTTTGGGATTCTTAAATCCCGACGGTTAACTTTTCTTATCATTGTTGGTCTTCTATTGATTTCAAGACATCACTTTACTATGAAATTACATTCTAAAAGTTGTGGCTTATAAGTCTAACATACCACGTTAACTCGTCATCGTTTTCCAACGTTAAATCTCAAAGCATCTCTTATTTCACTGGAAGAGTTCAGTTGGCATACACTATGTCGAGAATCTTGTAAGATTCAATGAAGTGAAGCGCTTCATCTGTAATTAAACGTCTATCACTGTCCGTTGGTACACTTACCCTTCATTCTATTTCCTTTGTTCGTTTATGTTCCTTCTTAATTTCAGGATGAAATTCTTTTAAGTTGGGGAGACTGTAACCTTTCGTATTTTCGTTAAATAAAAATTAACGCCGTTATGTGCTTGTAAGGACCTTTCTGTCATTAATGAAACTATATGGGTTGTTTATGCTTGTGTCTTTGTTAATTTAAGTTAATAACTTAATTTATTACATAATAATAACAATAATAATAATAATAATAATAGTAATAGTTATAGTAATAATAATAATAATAATAAATAATAATAATAATAATAATAATAATAATGTATAAAGATTAAATAACTAATAAGTTAGAAAATGTTAAAACTCAAAATCTAACTAAGTTTGGGGGTTGCTTTTGACAATTAATAAACTTTCAATAGAAGGTTTAACATAAAATAATAAAGATTGAAAGTTGAGGGACCAAAACTGTAAACTCATTAAACTTAAACCAAACCCCCGCCCAACCCCCGCATTTCCGGCGACCCACGCCGGCCACGGTCGGCCAAACATTCCGCGAGTCCCAAACCACGAAAAAACACCCAATATCAACACCCAAACCCAGTGTTGTTGAGACCGGATCGGACCGGCCGGTCCGATCGGTTCGACCGCGAATAGGTGGCTGGTCCGGTCCGGTCAAGGGTGATTCGTTTTTGATCATTTGAACCGGCCGGTCCGAACCGAACGGCGGTTGGACCGGCGAACCTGCCCGGTTCTGACCGGTTTTCTGATTTTTTTTTATTTTAGTGGGTAAAAACGGGGTGCTAAACCATAAATTAGTACGTAGGATATACAAATATAGTTAAGTTTTATATATAACTATAAAATATATGTATAAATCATATATAAATTACTTATATTTAATTACATATATAAATATAATTAAAATATAGTTAAATCCGGTCTATCCGGTCCGACCGGTCCGACCGGTCCGACCACCAAACCAGTAAGGCGTCGGTTCGACGTCCGATTCGGTTCTGAAAACATTACCTAAACCATTCCAAACCTTTCGTGTATACGATTCGAACATGATTAATCACTTAAATTGGATTTAAAACACCGGTTACTAAGTTTAAACAAATTCATAACCGAAACCTTTAATTCTAGAACCGTTCAATCATTAAACCTCAATAATAATCGAATTAACTCGGCATAAACGGTAATCTTTAAACCTTTAATCGAAAACAACAGTCAATTTCATCTAAAACTCACACCAACACCCTGTTCGATTCCCTTCACCAATCGTGACCTTCAACCAGTCGAAACCCAACGTCCGATTAATTTCAACTACAATTCGCATAGGGCTTTGCTTCCAGATCATCTTTCGAAGCTTTCCACCTGTTCAATTTGATTATCTTTTAAGATTGCTCATCAAATCAAAACATTGGGTCGTGACTTGTTCATCTATTGTTCTTGATAAACCTTGAATCAAACCGGGTAATTAAACATGTCTAACTACTCGTTTTTACTTGGGATCAAAAGCCCTAAGATCAATTTCGTTTACATTGTTGATTTGATGCTCAATTGGGATCAAAACGAAACTAGGGTTCATGGCAATTTGGGGGATTTGTTTAGTTAATGGCTTAATGATTTTGTTTTGGATTTGTAGCAGGTTTGGGCTACAGCCCAACTATAACTTGCGAAGACCATAAGCATGAGGTCCCGGGTTCGAACCGGGCCTCTGCCACTTGTTGTTTTTAATTGTTTTTCTTGCATTTTTTATTTCAGAAAGTTATTATTATTTCAATCCTAATTATTTAATAAATTTATCCGTCTTTATGGAAATAAAAATTAGTTATATTATTTTATTTACCCTAACTATCAAAGCACCAATTTTTATCGAAACCCTAGTTCGCATTAAAACGTGAAACTTAAACTTGTAAAATATACATTTTAGGTGGTTTGAAGAACTACGTTGGAACCTTGCGTATTATATTTCTTATTAATCGCCAATTATATACTTGTCGATCAAGTGAGTATTTCCATACCCTTTTTTCTTATTTTCACACTTTGGGGTGAAACATGTTAACTTATATCATTACACTTGTAAACTTATTTGAGACTTGTAAACTTTATGGCAATTCATCATGTAAAGTTGTGGTTAGTTGAACTTTTGTGGTTACCATGTTATGGCATTATATGTACAATCATTAACTATTGCTAGCCCAGCGAAGTCATAGATCTATGGGCAAGACAAGCCTGCTTGGTTGATCCAAGTACACTTAGCTGATCGTATAATCTTGTAAACGTTTGAGACTTGTAAAACTTTGTCGAGGTTTGATTGTTGTATTGTTCATAACATCCCTAATCACTTTATTCACTAACTTATGACTTGAAATGCCATCTTTTATATATTCTATGTATTGAAAACTATGGAATGCTCACCAACATTTTTATGTTGACCTTTTATTTTAACATGTTTCAGGAATAACCCAAGTATGCGTTCTACTCTTTGAAGCTTATCTCACTTAGGACTGGACTTAGAGAAATAAACAATGACCTTGTTACTTTCAACCTTGTATTCATGATGTATCTTTGTTTGAGCATTTTCCTTATATTGTTACAATTGAATCTTGATTAATATATTTAGAATTAATAATAGCGTTATGTGGCTGTGAACAATCGTAACCCTCACATCTCGACGTTTCCGCCGTCAAGGTTGGGGTGTGACAGGTACAAATTCTTGTTACTATTTGTGTTCGTTTCGTCGCGGTTTTGGTGGCTACGACTCGGAGGGTGCGGGATCACATCTCGGTGATTGTATGTCCAGCAACATGGACTGTTTTTCATGGTTGTTTGGGTGCATGATCAGTTCGGTTTGGGTGCGGTTTGGGTTAAAGTGGGTTGTTGTGGTGTTGTGTGTGTTTAGTAATATATATATGGGTTTTTATGTATGTATGTATGCACCGAGTTATGTGTGTGATATATGTGTGTGTTTGATTTATGTGGAACCATGAGTGTGTGCGTTTTCTTACAATGTATTGTGTGTGTGTGTTTTGATTTGTGAAGGGATGATGAGTTTCGATGCGAAGCGTGATCGCAGTGGCCGTTTGGTATGTGTGTAGTAGTGTATGTGTGATGGAGTATTTTGTAGCGAGTCACGATGTGGGCTGCATTTGGATGTGTGTTTGCTTTCGTGCGTCGTGCGTCGTGCGTGTCGTGTATGTCGCATGTGTGTCATGTACGTGAGTGTATGTGAGTTTTGTGTGTGTGCCGTGGATGTGTTCTACATGGATATGTGTTTGTTCTAGCATAGGCAGCTATGCATCTATTCCCATGCCCTGTGTTTGTAATGGTATTGTACATGTTTGTAATTACAGGTATGTTCTTTGGATTCTTCATGCATGGGTTTTGGTTGGGAGTTGGTGTGTAGATGTACCTATGGTGGCATGGGTATCGCAACATGTTGACAAAATATCAATGGCATATGTGTGTTAGATCTTTTAATCATAATATGTATGTTACGTTCATGCATTGGGTTAAGATATATTGGTGTGCTACGTATGCATTATGTACGATACATGTTCTATGGTGTGTGTGTTATGTATGATTGATAGGTATATGTTAGAATATAATGTATGTGGTTGGTCACGCATAAGTGTGAATATAATTATGCCTGCTTATTTTTATGTGTGCATGAATGAGTTTGTGTAAAATTATGTAAACATGGGTTATTGATTTGTATATAAATTGTTTTGAATTGTTGCTCAATTTGTTATGTTTATGGTTGTTTGTATGTATACAAATATGTATGATTGTGCTTAGGATGGAGTTGGATATAGACATGTTTGTAAGAGTATGATAGCATGCATATATGATGTGGAGTATGGCACTTAGTGTGTGTGTGTTATATATTGTGTATGTGTATGATATATATATATATATATATATTCTATATATTATGTTTGTGTAATATATATTATACGCACGTGTTTTTGTTTGGGTCGTGTTGGGGATACAATCGGAAACATGCGTCCTAACCGAGTCGTGAAACGCGAAACCATATAATCCTTATGTTTATAATTAATAATTAATATTAATTATATATATACTTAATGGAATACAGGTTAATCGGAACCCTAATCTTTGTGCTTTCGTTTATTCGTTGCTGTGCAAATAAGGTGAGTTTACAGCCCACTTTTACATTATACACTCTTTTGGGGAGAGAAATATGTTGCTTTCATAAACGATACAATACATTAGATTTTGTAATACTGCATATACATGATACTATGGTGGTATATTACGCCTCTTCGGACCGTTAATATGTTACTAGCGAGGTGATTGTTAGCAGATCTACTGGGTTTGACAAACCCCGCCCGGGCTAGTCGCGCTAGCTTGACTGGAGGTCAAACGAGTGAATGGTTAACTTGTTTTATAGTGTTGTGGTAGGGATTCCACAGCCGGGGCATTCATTATATATTATTACTGTCAGCTCGGTCGCGACTTCATACATATAGTGACTTGCTGTAGGCTAGCTACGTACTTATGTGCTTTGATTACTAAATCTAAAATTTCATTACTATTAATTATTATTTTCTGATAAACCTATGAACTCACCAGTATTGTACTAACTTTAGCATGTTTTCTCTCAGGTCGTTGATGTGGCACGTCTAGGAGCACTGCATTCCATTGCATATCATTCTCATTTACTTTATAAACTAATTTTATGGTTTAATTACGTTTACATTTACTTAAATTGGGTTGAGCGCATGTTTGCGTGGTTTTAACATTGTTTAAATGTTTTCTGATTTCGCTTTCGCAATACTTAAACATAATTGGTTTGTTTCACTATTATCTAGTAACTATTATGTTTTGTAATTTTCGAGTCGTTTGGTGTAACTGATGCTTATCTGAGATCCTGGTTTTGTCACACGCATGGCAGTAAAAACCCGTTCGTGGAAATTGAGGGTGTGACAAGTTATAATAAAACAGATACTACTTTAACCTGGTTCGAATCTTCGATATGTGGCTTCTCATTCAAATCTGGAAGCTTCGGTTTTTTATAATGATCTTCTGAACCCGACATTATTTTCAAATTAACGTGTTTTTTTTGGAACGACGAAGGCTATTTATGTTAAAAAAAAAGAACGATATTTTTGTTGAAAAAAATGAACTTCAAAAAATATGGGCGACGTATGGTTATTGAATAAAATATGGTTGTTGAATGAAATTGGAAGGTATTTATTGTGAAAGTCTAGGCGACAAACCGTCACAGTTTGGCCAAACCGTGACGGTTCGAAGTATCCGGGGCCTTTTGTTAACATCAACAGTGTATCTCGTACCATAAAGTTGCACCTCGTACCCTAAAGGTCACGGTTAGGGCAAACCGTCACGGTTTGGTGATTGGTTTTCACTTTATCAGTGTCGTTTTGTTGTCACGTGGTGTCGGATTACTGACACAGAAACCGTGACCGCAAGCCCTTGCGGTCACGGTTAGGTTTCACAACATGACCTTTTACCCTAACCGTAACTTTTAGGTCTGACCTACCCCTAAAAACCCCTCCCATTAGGACCCATTTAAAAACTACAACTTGATCACCAGAAAAAGTAATTCATTAATGGGGTCCTGTATAATTCATTAATGATTCATTAATGTATTTATGTATGGTGACGTACAATTATTACAATACATGTTCATGAAAAATAAAATATATTTGCCTAACCCGTATTATTCCTCAATAATTCGGTATGTGATTTGTATATCGGGTGTGGATATTTTGGTCATTATGTCAAATATCTCAGTTTATTGTATATATTCTTTAATTGTGTCAAATATAAGGTATTGTGACATATATTTTTCATCATTTGTATTTATCATTGTGTTTTACGTTTTAAACTATTTTATGTTATTTTTGTCATTGTTTTTATACATTATATAAACTTATTATCTATCATTGTATTTTACAAATGAAAGTACAGAATGATATTATTTAACCAATGTATTTTCATAAACCATAGTGGTCAAGATAATTTTGTCATTGTTTTTATAGATTATACACACTTGTTATATATCATTGTGTTTTACAATTAAAAGTAAACAATGATGTTATTTAACTAATATATTTTTTAAAACTTATATTATTTAAGATAACATAATGTGTTATATTTGTCATTGTTTTTATAAATTATATAATATTTTTATTTATCATTATGTTTTACAACTAAAAGTATACAATCATGTTATCTCATCATAAATTTGTTTTTAAAACTTATAGTGTTTATGATAACACAATAACGATCAACATAATGATTGTGTTATATGTTTTATATTATTTTTGAGTTATTTTATATTTATTTTTAATGTATTAGATTTATTAGTTGTTAATTTACCATTGTGTTTTCATACTAGATATGCACAACAGTGTTATTTAACATTAACTAATATTTTTTAGAATTTACAAAACTTAAAAAAATACAATATATAACTAACAAAAAGACACAAAAACTACTCTAAAAACACGATTACGAGTAGAAATCATATGATCTTTGAAAGGTAACAAAAAATAATTAATATTTTGTATAGTATAATTTTACACGTTTCAAAGATAAAAAAAAAACCTTGTTTATATGGTGTAACTTTTATAAATAAATTATGTCGCATATAAAAATTATGAACATTTAAAAATATATAGAAAAACTTAACAAAAATCAACAAAAGGGGTTATGCTTAGATATCTCTCTAATAAACTTCTTGCCTTAATTTGATCTCAACCGTGATTAAAGATATTAATGATTAAGATTATTTATTAATTTTTTTAGTTTTAATAGCTTTTTTTATTTTAACTATTTTCTTAAAAAGAATGATTAAGCTACAATTAAAAAACATTTCACATACTTTTTTTTTAAAAGACAATTATACTCTCGGGTGCAATATGTAGGAAGGATTTAATGTCTAGACCAATTGACCGAAGTAAATATTTTCAACTAACTGAGACTACAAATGGAGTTTTAGGTACTTAAAATTGCAAATCTAAAACATATATGAAGATATATGCACCTTAAGATGATAATATCTTTTAGAGTAAATCTCGGTTTTGATCCCTATGTTTTGCGAATTGACTCCACTTGAGTACCAACGTTTATTTTGTCTCCATTTGAGTACCAAATTTTAAAAAAGTTGTCTGTTTGAGTACCAAATTTTAAAAAAGTTGTCTGTTTCAGTCCTTTTGACTAACGGTGTTAACATTTTCTGTTAAATTTTTTTAAAAAAGACCAAAATACCCCTAAGGGCTATAAAAATATCACCATCTCCACCACACACCACATACCACCACCACCACACACACACCACCGCCACCACACACCACCGCCACCACACACCACCGCCACCACACACCACCATGGAAAAGTTGTCGATTTGCTGATTAAGAAAGCTAAAACCGCCATTGATAAGCTCGCAGAGCTTCCGCCATGGAAGCCCACTGCAACATCGAACCCTAATTCCACTTCTTCTACGAATTTTGAGCAGAACCCTGATCAATTGGATCGATTTGAGCAACACCCAGATGATAGAATTGTTGATAATCAATTGGGGAATTCTCAAGATTCGAGCTTTTTATCTCCGTCGCTTGATTCAGACTCAATTGCTGATACGAGGGCAGCCACAATCAATAGCCAAAACACAAAACACCTACACAAAGGTAGATCTGAAAACCCTAAAAGGGGATCGTAGAGATAGAGAAACAGAGGTGGTCACACATACGCGGTGGAAAAAAGAAGCAACCGGAGCCCGACGCCATTGATGAAGTCGAAGAGCTTTTAAAACTAACACAAGATGACCTCCTCCTCAAACTATCCCTCAATTCCCACATCAAATCAAAACCCAAATCCTCATTCAATTTCGCCCCTGAACCCTCACACTCCAACGCAATCGATCCAGATCTCGACCGTCGATTTGAAGCTCTCAGATCCAAACACAACCCTAATCGAAACCCACTTCTGCCCATGAAGATGTCGATGATCTGTTCGCTCGATTCGCTGCTCTTAAAGCCCCAAGTGCGACAGCTGCTTCGGGCTCTGTGAGTGGAGAGATGAAGATTATGAGAGGTGGTGATGTTGAAGAGGATGATGAAGAAGATGAGGTGAAGAAGATAGAGAAACAGAGGCAGGGCAGCAACAACCTCCACTGCCACTGCCATACGCGGTGGTGTGTGGTGGCAGTGGTGTGTGGAGGCGGTGGTGTGTGGTGGCGGTGGTGTGTGGTGGTGCTGGTGGTATGTGTTGTGTGGAGATGGTGATATTTTTATAACCCTTAGGGGTATTTTGGTCTTTTTAAAAAAATCTAACAGAAAATGTTAACACCGTTAGTCAAAAGGACTGAAACAGACAACTTTTTTAAAATTTGGTACTCAAATGGAGACAAAATAAACGTTGGTACTCAAATGGAGTCAATTTGCAAAACACAGGGACCAAAACCGAGATTTACTCTATCTTTTAAAATTATATTCGACAAGCATTACATATTTACTTAACCTTAATAGGCAAGGTTGGTGGTCTTTACTACCAGCCAAAGTCCCCCTCAACTTTCTTAAATTTTTACTTTTAGCTTCTAACTTTGCTACCGGTCAAAGTCCTTGTCAGTTTTCTTTAATCGTCACTTTTAGCTCCTAAACTTTTTAATAAAACTTTTAAGAGATGTCACGTCGACCCCTCGAGTTTCTAAAGATTCGAGCTCACCAGTTGTACGTATATTTTACTTAGGAAAACTATTTCTAACGTCCTTATTTTTTATGTACGTATTGGTGTATATTTGAGTTTGTCTACGTTTTGTCTTCATTTTTTCCGGATATGAGCTGTTTCGTGCTAATTTTACATAAGCTTTCAGTTGATATATGTTTCGACGTAGATTTCGTTTTAAAATAAAAGAGGTAAAATATAATATTTTTTCGTTCGACGATATAAATTCAAGTAACTTTAAATTTCAATGATATTTAGCACGGAAATGAATCAAAACAATTGTAGTCTGCACTTTATCACGCTGCATACGATGCGACCGCAACGCACGAGTATATTTACTAGTTACATGTTATAATTATATATTTATAAGGAATATGAAACTCTCCTAACATATGTAATATATTAAAAGTTAGAATCAAAATAGTATAATAATTAATAAATTAATAACATAGAAAAAAAGATAGAAAAGTAGAAGGTATGGGATAAGACAATTCAACTCCTTATAGTCAACTAAAATTGTAACTTCAATGTGTTTTCCAAACCATTACGCCCAACGATCAACATGCTTTCACAGCTTAGTCTTGTAGACGAGAAGATTTTTTTTCTAGAGTTTGACTTTTGACCATGAAACAACACAGAAATATTTAAAATATTTTATGAAAAGTCTAAAATTGAACACGTAGTCGTAGCAAATCAAGTGAACGTAACAGCTTTGAATTATTTTTGTCTTTTTGAATGCACATCATCTAAATTTAATGTTATTAAATTTTTTAGACTTATTAAATATGTATAAACCCATGAGACTTTTGAACAGTGTTAGGATTTTTGGTTATATGAAAATGTTCCCATCCCACATTGGTGTAAGGATAAAAGCTTGGGAGGACTCCAAGCCTATAAAAAAAGTCCAAGGCTTTGGTTTCAATGTGCCTCAACCAAAAATACACTTGAAGTGTTTGGTTCTTTCTTTCTTTTCTAGTTCTCTTGTCTTAGAGTATAAAAAGTTTTTAGTTAAACACTTTGGAGAGTATGAGTGTAATTGGGCAGGGGGAGGCTTGAGAGATTAGTCTATGTGATTGTAACAATTTCTCGCATAGTGGATCTTTCTCTCTGGAGGCCCGTGATTTTTCTCCGGTTTTAGAGTTTCCACGTATATTCTTGTGTTCAGTTATATTTCTCTATTGTTAGCATTGGGAGGGTTGTTGGGGATCCTTGAGACCGCTTGTTTTCCAACAAGTGGTATCAGAGCTCCAGGTTTTGGGGGAGGTCTTGGTTTAGAAGGTTCGTAGTATGCTCTGTGGTTGCAGCTTAGTCTGATCTTCCACATCAGAAACGAGGATTCGGTTGACTGTTTTGTATACGATAGAATTATACAGGAGCCGGATATACGCATTTGTCCTGAGAAGGTTCTGGCTAGGAAAGACTTGGTACTTAAGTGTGTCCATTGTGACCCACCTCTCTTTCCTGAGAATCCTTTATTGGGTAACTGCTTATAGGCTTGGTGTATATTATCTAGTATACAATATTGTTTTTGAAGATACGGATACGATGTCGAAATACAGTCCCATGAGGTTCGACGTAGAGAAATATGATGGAAGAATCAACTTTGGTTTGTGGCAAGTTCAAGTCAAGGATTGTTGATTCAATCTGGGTTACACAAGGCGTTGAAGGGGAAACCGACCCCTGTTTCAAGCAAGGATTCAAGCGGAACCAGTAAAGACGATGATGAAGAATGGGAAGATTTGGATTTTAGAGCAGCAAGTGCAATTCGTTTGTGTCTAGCAAAGAATGTTCTTGCAAATGTGCATGGGATATCAACTGCAAATGATTTGTGGGAGAAGCTTGAACAGTTGTATCAAGGCAAAGGCATCTCAAATCGGTTGTATCTCAAGGAACAATTTCATACCCTTCGTATGGATGGAGATACAAAAATTTCAGTTCATCTAAGTGTTCTTTATAATATCGTGTCAGAACTGGAGGCTATTGGAGTGAAGGTTGAAGATGAGGATAAAGCACTAAGGCTCATATTATCTTTAACATCTTCCTATGAGCATATGAAGCCCATTCTGATGTATGCGAAAGAAACCCTGAAGTATGCGTATGTAATTGGAAGCTATTGTCTGAAGAGAAAAGACTAGGAAGTAGCGGCCATACTTCCTCAGAAGGAACAATTTTAATATGCGGGAACGGGAAGAAGAAGTACTCACAGAAGATTCCTGTATGCTGGAAGTGTGGACAGTCTGGGCATGTCAAGAGAAATTGTCCAGGTGGAGCAGATTCGGCTAGCACCTCCAAGTCAGCTAACAATGTCTCCGTCGTTGTTGACGATGATGATTTCCTTTGAGGTTATGTCATCCCTATGGTATGCCCGCGCTACCATGAAGGGGGATGCAATTTTGTTAGCGGGTTCACGGATTTACACATGGGCATTGGGTTGGCATACATGCAAGATGTGTGGTGAAAAATTGATGTTGATGGCTGATGAACTTCCATGTATGCCAAGGGGGGAAGTTGCACCATAAATTTTCAGCAAGTTTTTTTCAACATGTGCCGAGAAGAAATTCTTAGAATGGTCTATTCTAAGTGGCGATACTCTTTTATGGTGGAGTATGATCGTCGCGTGAAGACGGTGTTAATTTAATGTTGTTGTTTCTCATATATTCAAGGTGGAGATTGTTAGGATTTTTGGCTATATGAAAATGTTCCCATCCCACATTGGTGCAAGGATAAAAGCTTGGGAGGACTTCAAGCCTATAAAAGAAGTCCAAGGCTTTGGTTTCAATGTGCCCCAACCAAAAATACACTTGAAGTGTTTGGTTCTTTCTTTCTTTTCTAGTTTTGCTTGTCTTAGAGTGTAGAAAGTTTTTAGTTAAACACTTTGGGGAGTGTGGGTGTAATTGGGCAGGGTGAGGCTTCAGAGATTAGTCTATGTGATTGTAACAATTTCTCGCATAGTGGATCTTTCTCTCTGGAGGCCCGTGGTTTTTCTCCGGTTTTGGAGTTTCCACATATATTCTTGTGTTCAGTTATATTTCTCTATTGTTAGCATTGGGAGGGTTGTTGGGGATCCTTAAGACCGCTTGTTTCCCAACAAACATTTGCTTGTTACTCGTGAATCAATCAAAACGTGACGACTTAACTTTTATTTATTCAATATGATTCCGTGAATAATTTGTTTATTTACTATTATTTAAGTTATATTACTATTCTTAAGAGTTAGTTACAGGTCGTCGTATTACAATTTTTGTTCTGATTTTTCCAGAACATACATCTATAAACCCTTGTTATTAATAGAACATAAAATTATTTGAAATATTAGTTGAAATATTTCATGAAGCTTTATGCTTTATTTATGAAGCTTGAAATAGGCTGTTAATAATTTAAATATTTTATTTCTACATTTTTATAATTCATTATGCATATTTATAATTATCTTCTTTATATACAACATAACATATAATAAGTTAATTATTTTGTTAATAGTTGTATAATCAATAAAAAAATATTTATACTAAAATAGTTATTTAATAAACAAAATTTATATAAACAAAAAGCTTATTTAAACTCACGAGCTATAATATATGCTTGAGCTCGAGCTCGAACTCGTTTAAGCTTGGCTTATTTTTAAGCTTTAAATGGTCTATTTCAAGTAGCTTACAAGTAATCTTAATTCATATTCGGTCACTCTCTTTTGATACCACTCCTAGGAAAATTAGCTGGCTACACATCGGTATTGCCAATTTGATCTCAAATGCACATGGTTATTATTAATCTGATCATAGTTTATAAGAGATTGCTAGTTTAAACTCAATTTCAATACTCAAATAGGTATATTGTATATCAAGATACTTCTAACAATAAAAATATTGGTTATTCAATTATGATCTTATAACCTAGTAACATTAGTGATTGACTCCACAAAAATGATGAAAGTTTAAATATCCACAAAAATGATGAAAGTTTAAATATTTACAAGTCCAAAGTTAGATAGTATTTAGGAGTAGAAAGAATGATCTTAGAAAAGCGGTTTGACCGGGAAATTGGATTTCACGGTTAAAGTCGTGTGATGGTCCCCTGCCATATCACTATCACTACCATCACAACCTATCCGACTCATCACATGAAAGTTATTTCAATTGCAAACGATAGAACTGAATGCGTATTACCATCCATTTCAAAGATGATCTATGGATCAAAAAGTGCCACTAATCAGGAACTTGTTTTCTGTTGCTTTGATGGTCACATGCTCAAACTTTTAGTCTAGTCTCGATGATGAAGGTGGTTAGTTGGACTAATCTTGTAATTACACGATAGTTAAAATTAAGGATATGATAGGAGATAATTATGTTAGTTTATCAGTTATCTAATTGAGTTTGGAGTTAGTTTGTTTGATTATTTATTGTTTCGATATTGTTTGAGTTTGTTTAGTATTGATATTATTTAGTATATATGGGAGTTATAGTTTACGATTTATGTACCTTTAATTTTAATCAAAGAGTTTTTCTTGTTAAATATATTGTTTAGTTAAGTTGTAAAAAGGCCTGATATCCAAGAAGGTTGGGTTTCGGCACGTGAACTTATTATTAATTTAAGTTACTTAGCGAAACGTACCAAAAATATTACGACTTGATGAGCAATTGATGCTAAAATGTGTAACTTTTGAAAACCTGAATGCCCACAAGTATTTCAAATTTTTAAGAATGAATAACAATCGTAAGTGATTCACATGGCTGGATCTTCGACCTTCAATTTATTTTTCAGAGCTTTCACCCACTCCTTTTATAAAAATTCTTTTATTGATTTATTTAATTTTGGTTGAGGTGGTTAACACCTTTCTTCTTGAAACATTTTGAGTATGGGTGAAAATGAGCTGATTTGTTCGCGAGCTACTAGAGGTCGTATTGATAAAAAAAAGTTTTATTGAGGTTGAGCCGAGCTCGAGCTGGAGAAAAAGTTTATTTAACTATCGAGCCCGACCTCAAGCTTCACGTATCGAGCTTGATCGAGCCGGTTCGTGAGTCTAAAAGACCTTTTTATTTATATATTTTTATTTAGTTTACTAAATATATATATATATATATAATATTTATTATATATAAAGTTATGATAAAAAAATTAAATATTATGTCTGATTTTATAAATAAAAATTTAATTATATATGCATATCAAAATTAAATATCAAAATATTAAAAATAATATTTAAGTAAATAAACTAGTCGAGCCCGAGCCGAACTCGAGCTTGAAAAAGTATTTTTCGAGCCAAAATAAAGCTCTAAGAGAGCCGAGCTCGAGCTCTCCTAAGTAATCATGAGTCGAGCTCAAGCCTATATAAGCTCGGGCTCGAGCTCGACTCATTTACACTAGGGATGAGCAAATTATGTCAGTTCGGTTCGGTTTCTATACACCACCGAAACCGATAACTAAATTCGGTTTCCAAATATCTATTCAGTTATTTCAGTTATCATGTTGGTTTTCGGTTCAGTTTTGGTTATTTTCGGTTAATAACCAACTCAAAACTTGTGTTAGTTATTTAATTTAATTTAATTTAATTTATAAAGTAAAAATAGAGAGCCAGTGAACTTTTGTTTTAATTTTTTGAGTAAATTACCGTTTACATCCCTGAGGTTTGGTGATTTTAACCATTTGCATCCCTACAGTTTAAAAATCCTCATATACCCCCTAACGTTTTATTTTTGTTCTCATTTTCATCCAAATGACTAACGACGTTAAATAATTAAGTTAACTTTTTATAAAATGACGAAATTACCCTTGTCACAATTTAATGGGACCATCAACGTCATCTTCTTCTTCTCCTTTGACCACCACAAACTCTTTTTCTCTCTCTCTTTCTTTCTCAAATATAAACACACACACACACATTCTCTCTCTCTCATCACTCCATCACCACCACCATCAACACAACCACGCATCACCACCGTAACCGCTCCTCATCATCACCATAGGTTAAAACTCCTAAAAGATCACCGACCCTCACCATCATCTTCTTCTTCTTCTACTTGTGGTTCCATAACACAAAACAACCCTCTACCTCCAATGCTGAAAAAACTCCGGTCACGGCGGCAACCCCGCAACACCACCCACATCTGCACCCTAATCGCCGCCCTCCTCCTCCTCCTCTCCGCCACCAACCTCTACCTCCGCCTTAGCTCCGACCACCGCCACCACCACCGTTACTCTGACCAACTCACCTTCGACCCCCTCCTCGACGACATCGACCCCGCCGACCGCAACTCCTCCAAAGAACAGATCAACATCCTCGGGCGTATAATGAATGAATTCAAGAAGGTGCCTTTCGTTAGTAAGAACATTGTATCAAAATCGAAGCTTGAGGGCGAACAAGATAGCAAGAGTGAGATCAAGATTGCAGAGAGAAGAACTTTGGATGATGGTGTGAGTAGTAAAGATGAGAGGATTCAGCAGGTTATGGATAAAGGGAGTGAGTTTAGGACTACTAGTGATGAGGTGACATTATTGTGAATCTTGTTTTGAAATTCTGAAATTGAAGTGAAATTGGGTTGATTTTGCTGAAGGGTTTTGGTGTTTGATTTGTGTATTGTTGTTATTGTTGTTGTTGTGATTTAGGTATGATAATTGGGGCATCTGCATCATCATTTTGGTACAATTTAAGAGCATCTGCATCATGATTTTGCTCTTAGTGTTGCTCTTAGCTCTGTTGATGGTGGTGGTGATGGAGTGATGAGAGAGAGAGAATGTGTGTGTGTGTGTGTTTATATTTGAGAAAGAAAGAGAGTTTGTGGCGGTCAAAGGAGAAGAAGAAGATGACGTTGATGGTCCCATTAAATTGTGACAAGGCTATTTTCGTCATTTTATAAAAAGTTAACTGAATTATTTAACGTCGTTAGTCATTTGGATGCAAATGAGAACAAAAATAAAACGTTAGGGGGTATATCAGGATTTTTAAACTGTAGGGATGCAAATGGTTAATATCACCAAACTTTAGGGATGCAAACAGTAATTTACTCTAATTTTTTTTACCAAATAGGCCAAAAAAATCCAATATTGGGAGCTTTTATAAACTAATTTGCAATGTGTGTTCATTTTATAAATGAGTTATACTACCTCATAGTATTTACAAAACATCAATGTGGGATGAAGAAGAGGTTGGATTAGACATTGTTTCTAATACATTATATGGTCATTTATGTTGATGTTTTTGCTTATTAAAATCAATTGTAGATTGCAAGATATCTATCATATATCTTTACTAGTTTCACAGGAGACTAGTCTCTTAAATATAAGCCAACTAGTGACCCTTATAAGCTGAAATTTCAAATTTGATGCAATCCCTGTAAGGATCAAACATTTGGATTACACTATAGTTTAGAGATGGACAATTTGGAACACGAGGAAGCTGCATGCAAGCATGCGACAGAAAGCAGTTTCGCATGCATGTGAAAATGCATGCATGCGAACAAAAGTCAAGCGAGTCGCGTATGCATGCGAAAGGCATGCAAGTCGCTCAGCCTAACGAGATGGTGATGCGAATCGCATGCGAGATGCGAATCGCATGCGAGATGCGAATAACATGCATGCGAAATCTCCATGCGAAAACTTACAGACATGTATATATTTGTACATACGATTTCAGTTTTAGGTGTGCTTCAATTTACCAAAAGTTAGTCTAGATAGTTTTGTGTTTTTCTCTGTTTATTTCGCTCAATTGAGCAGATCACCGTTGTGTGATTTTCCACCCTCGGGTGAGATCGATCTTGTATCGATTATCATTGTAATCGTTCTTCATTGAATAAACATTTCAATTACAATGATTTGGTTGTAAACTTTGAAAACACCTTGTTATCTAGATTGCTTTGAAGTTGATTGTTCACCCGTCTTCGCAAGATATCAAGTGCAACAAGCAAACGAAGCGAGATCGATCGGTTTCAGGACTTTACATTTGGTATCAAAGCAAGGTGTTGCTCTTGATACAACGGATCATTATTCCGCGATCTTCCGTTCGAAGACGTTAAACAAGATCAAAAGTTGTCGACCGCACACCAAGTGTTTGTGGAAATGCTCAAGAGACTTTGTTGCATGATTTTATGAAGATTTAAAGCTCAAAAGTTGCTGCATCAAAGTCAATTATCGAAGTGTGCGAGAACCTTTATTGAGAAAGGTTTATTCATCAATTCCGCTGATGCGAGAACCTTCACTCGAAAGGTTTTTGTTGAAGAATGAAGACCTCAAAACTATAGCATAATCCAAGGGGGAGATTGTAAGGATCAAACATTTGGATTACACTATAGTTTAGAGATGGACAATTTGGAACACGAGGAAGCTGCATGCAAGCATGCGACAGAAAGCAGTTTCGCATGCATGCGAAAATGCATGCATGCGAACAAAAGTCAAGCGAGTCGCGTATGCATGCGAAAGGCATGCAAGTCGCTCAGCCTAACGAAATGGTGATGCGAATCGCATGCGAGATGCGAATCGCATGCGAGATGCGAATAACATGCATGCGAAATCTCCATGCGAAAACTTACAGACATGTATATATTTGTACATACGATTTCAGTTTTAGGTGTGCTTCAATTTACCAAAAGTTAGTCTAGATAGTTTTGTGTTTTTCTCTGTTTATTTCGCTCAATTGAGCAGATCACCGTTGTGTGATTTTCCACCCTCGGGTGAGATCGATCTTGTATCGATTATCATTGTAATCGTTCTTCATTGAATAAACATTTCAATTACAATGATTTGGTTGTAAACTTTGAAAACACCTTGTTATCTAGATTGCTTTGAAGTTGATTGTTCACCCGTCTTCGCAAGATATCAAATGCAACAAGCAAACGAAGCGAGATCGATCGGTTTCAGGACTTTACAATCCCATTGATAGATTCACGTCAGCAGAAAACGAAAATGTATATTTTAAACTAAAATGCTTCTAAAATGTGCAGAGAAGTTGTAAAAAAGTGTAAAGGCATAAGGAAACATGATAATATTTGGTACATAATTACAAAATTTTAACAATTACATAATTAAGTTCGGTTCGGTTTTGATTAATTCGGTTATGAAAACATAGAAACCGAAATTGTAACTGAACCGATCGGTTTTTCGGTTATCGGTTTTTTGGTATTTTTTTCGGTTATTAGTTCGGTGTTCGGTCGCGATTCGATTTTTGCTTACCCCTAGTTTACACCCCTAATTTCGAGTCTTGCTAGCCACCTTTCATTAGTTTTTTTTTATTATTTTCTACTTTAGGTTTTAATTAAGTTTCTGAAACAGTCATAAATTGCCACTAATGTTCACACTATTATACTTAAGCACTCAACTTTACATTAGAATTATGACCTTTTTTTATATTACACTTTTTATTACTTAAAAAAAAAGTTAATTTTAGTTCTTTTTACATTTTACATTTTTTAAATTTTACTATATCCTTATACTTAGATGCTTAAATAGGTCCATAAAATAGATCATGATGGAATGTTTTCTAAGTAATCTTTTTGTTATAGCCAATGCTTATTTTCAATTGTACGGCTAATACCAGTAATTTCATCCTTTAAAGTTGTTAGTTAACATACTACTACGTTCGATTCTCCTAAATGAAAGCGGTATCCCATCGCCTAGCAAAAGTTATACACGTTTATCAACTTTGTAACAAACCTTAGAGTTGTGAATTTAAATTTATCTTACGATCCGTTTAAAGTATATTTAACTATCGAATTTTGTTGCCACTAATAATAAGCATTTCAAACTCCACTTTTCTTACACAAAAGCAACTCAGATCCTAGCAACAACCAAATGTGTCATCAAAACACTTTATCGTATAAAAACTGTCGAAAACAATCCCAATTTCCTACCGCATTATTCAAGTTTTCATACAAACAAGTAATTATTTACATGCATCTAGCACGCACAAAAAGACCACTTCACAAGTATGAGTTGCACTTTCACTTCTATAAATAGTTCAATCTTCAAATTTACCGGTTAAGTGTTTTGTATTTTTCTTTTATCCGTCTTTGGCAAAGTTATAATTGCTTCAACACGGTCTAACTACTACAAAATCGAATTATGAAAAAACTAGATATCTAACATGAGAACCACGATGTATAATGAAAAAACTAATAGAATCCGGTTGTTGGTAATGGAACCTTAGGTAACGTTTGGTACGCAGTAATAACGGACGGAAATAAACGATTGAGTGTGAATAAATAAATAAATGTTTGGTTAGTGAATGTAATGGAATAAACAATTATACGTAATGGAACCTTATATGTCCGTCATGACACACCTCAGGCTCTTTAAGTTTTGACTTGCTTAAAAACAAAGAGTCGTACAATTTCTTAAACCTTTTTTTACTTGATTATTGGGCGACGACATAACCTTTGTTTCAAGTCATCAAGCTTCTTCCAACGTGGATCTACCGCATTAAGTGGAATACAACATATGCCTGGATTTAAATTATTAGTGAAAAATATGTATCATGTGACAATGGTAAAAAATGCATTTCAAGTATATATTACCTTCCCGGAAGTATATCTCTAAATGACAAGCACATGGCAAGCCCATGGATGTGGACAACTGGTGTCCACATGAACCCTCTGACTTCTACATTTTCATTTTCATCAACTTTGATTCTAGAAGACTAATGCAAAAAATAGATACCTTATAATGTAATTTTGAAAACAATTGCAGTCGATAATCTTTTCTAATCTTCACATGAGATACCTCGAATGTTTTACAAATTTCAATCTTCTGGCCATGCACGAGGTCACAGACATATCCGATAAGTGTGTGCAATGCATTATTGGTCCCTGTGAGGTCACTCTTGAAGTTGATGTGTTGCCCCTCAACCCTATTAATTGTATATTCACCAAAGTTGAGATGGTTGCACTTCCAACAACTAACAAAATTTTCTTTGTATGGCACTAACAAGTTATTACAAATATATTTTCACACATCCGAAAGAAATAACAAATTTTATAAAATGAAGAAATAGATTATTAGAGTAAAAATAACTATGAAATTCTTACCATGTTTACCATCTTCATTTAACGTTTCTTCCATCTTCATGAAATTGTAATCATACAATGCCCTGTGGGAGACGAACACAGGATCTTCCACCAGTATGGAAAATCCTTCCATATGTCAGCTTTTAAAAGGACGTTCTACCTTCTCTTGATATTCTCCCTAACGTGCCACCTGCATAGGTTTTTAGTAGCACTCGGGAACACTGTGTCACACATGCTCATCAAGGTCAGGTCCCTGTCTGTGACAATAACACGGGGCTGCACACACCCATCGAGCATATCTCTGATCCACTATGTGAAGTTGTCCTGTCGTTCCCTCAATATAAATGTGTGTGCAATACAAAACGACTTCGACGTCGATGTAACGCCAATAACCTAAACAAACGGAATGTTTTACATGTTGGTCTTGTACGCCGTGTCTATCAACATAACGTGTGGGAATGCGCGTCACATTTTGTACGACGTAGGATGACAAAAGAAAACATCTTTCACAGCCTTAGTTGCTGGATTCTTCTGTGTTTCATACACGAACTCTATAAATTCTAGCAGGTTTTCAAGTTCCTGCATTAGTGTTATGCCTTTTTTTCCCCTCATCCTTAAACTTTGATGTCAGATTATACATGTCATAAACAACACAGTCGTTGTCAGGAAACTACTCATGTATCGTGGCCGCACGTGTTGCCTGTGTAACTTCTCGACAAGATCAATTTCTTCGGCGGTCATCTTCTCAAGATACGCGTGGCCCTCCTCGTACACACAGGATTGTCACACCCCAACCACAGTGGTTCCCGCAGGGCGTGAACATCATGAAATCACAGTCATTGATCGACCACTACATGATTTAGTAAAACATACGTTGTAATACGTTTAAAAAATATATAATTGTTTTCAGAGTTAAATTTGTAAAGCAAATGAACTAATGTAAATTGTTTTCAAAACTCGACAAATACAGAAATAAATGTTCCAAACAGCATGAATGACCCTAAATGTAAAGTGGCCCAAGCTAGCTTAACTTGATGCAAATGTCAAATACCTGAGAAAACATGCATGAAAATTTGTCAATATAAAGTTAGTGAGTTCACAGGTTTTAAAGTAATAGTAAACAGTGTAATGGACCACAATTCTTTCTATGATTTGATTGTCGATCATACAATACTATAATATTATATAAGCACCACAACCGAAGCTAGACTGTAACTTTAATAGATTGCCCCTACCCATGCCTACCGTGAGTACGGGGGTGAATAGGCTAATAATGCTCCCGTTTAGACCTCCAGTCAAACGGGACTTTGAGAAATAAACTAACGGTCCGATAACATGGGGACTTCATACGGTAAGTAAACAATTTATATAACATGTGAAATCATTGACAAGTAATGTGTCCAAGAAAATTAGTAATTTGCATTTAATCTCCCCCAAAAGAAAAATAAGTAAAAATGGGTCTATGAAACTCACTTGAAAGCGTGCAAGATAGCAAATACAAATAACCTGAGATAAAATGAAACCCGATCTACCCGTGTCCTAAAACACATAAGACACCTTAAGATCTACAAGGACTTGATCATCAAGCAAGTTGTTCACCCAACTTATTAGACTCAGTTGAGATGTTTTTGTTGAGGCAAGTATTAATTGTGATGACCCTTTAGTGATGTTTCATATAAATATATTTACACATGAAATATAGACAAGTATATATGGATATAAACAAATTTGGCAATACATTCTCAGAACTCGTATAATACCTGTGTCACATCACGTCTCGATCAATAAATAAATATATGTTTATAAATTTATTTATTTATTTATTTATTTATCTTGAAAAAAATATAACCTTTTGCATCATAGTTGTGAAAAATAGCCAAATATTCAATACACACACACTTATTCAAAACTCATCGTGAAAGAGTGAAAATAATACATACTTATATGATTTTATTATAAAATAAAATCGTAATAAAAAGTATATACATATACATATATAATCCCCCTTAGTTTGACTAATTATGCTCGTATATATTTATTTGTGGAGGTAACCATTTATCAAGATATTATATATTTATGCAAAATATATATTCTTATGCCCATTTAATTTGTCTAATTTAAGTTTTACACTTAACTTTAGATGTAAGCTTATATTTACATAAAATATCTAGATTTTTACAAACAATGTAATTTAAAGTCTTAAATTTCATACTTTTATAATTACATCATTTTCATATAAATTCCAAGGCTAACTATTTTATTAACTAAAATACTAAAATAACCCATAATAAAGTCCAATATATATAGTCACCAAAAGTTCTACTAACATGTTTAAATATAAAGGTTTTGTGACTTTGAGAAATAAACAACATATACACATGCATACATGTTTATGTTTCCTATACACACACATATAGAGATTTTTTTAAGAGGTATATATTTATATATCTCATAACTAATAAAATTTGCATGTAAAAATACTCAAATATGAATGGATCTTAAGGTTTTTGTTGTAACTTTTCTTGAAACATAAAAAAACATTTTTAACACTTGCATACTATTTACGAACACCCAAAGAAGACACTAAAATAAATTTATTTCATTAGTTAGTTGTTTTAAAGCTTTAATGTATACATCTCATCTCCAGGTGAACCAACATGCATTTCAAGCTAGATTTTTAGTATATATAAAATAAAGAGTTAGAATGAAGTTCATACCACTAGCAAATCTAGGTGAAGAATCTTAAAGAAAGAGAAGGAAAAGATTTAAGCTCCTTAGAATACAACTTTTGAAGGAGCTTGAGTCTTATTTGAAAACAACTTAGTTCACTTGAGGCTTCAAGACTTGGATTGGATCTTGAGTTTGGAAATAGAAAAAGTAGAAAGTTTGTGGGTGTGGATGATGAACCGTAAGAGAGATGAGAAGTTATATGGTGTTTAATTTTTGGCTTTTGGCTAAATGGAGTGGTCAACCTTGCATGGGGTGTAGGATGGTAGAAGATGGTTGCCTTTTTAGTGAATGTCTATTCATTTTTTATTAATTTTTATATGACATCTTTTACTCATACAAAAGTTAAGCATGAACATACATAAGTGTGGATGAATTTATATATGGGTGTGTCTTTCTATTTTATATATAGGTATGTATATTTATCATATTTTCATGTATTATAATATATCTTAGCAAACAAGCATACATTTGGCAACATCCTTTAGAATTTTATTAAATTTATAATGTTGAAAACTTTATAACATTATATAATATATATAATATAAATATATATATTCGAGTGCGAGTATGTCTCAAATAAATTTAATAATACATGCATAAAGACATATTCTTATGCACTCATAAATATTTAATTAATGTTTATTGAGTTGGAGTAATACTTTTCTAGTATTGCAATATTTATAAATAACGTTTGTATGTACCGGTTGTATCACGTATAGAAATGGTAATTACACCGAATCACTTATGCATGAAATGTTATGCATAAAATTTTGCAATCATGAAATGAACTTAAATAGATATAACTCGATTGAAAATCATGTAAAATATGCATACGTATGACTAAGTCGGGTCGGGTATTGACCTGAAATTACTGGTTGTCATAAGGATCATGGTTGTGCGTATCGTTTCTAACCTCCAACATCCAACTATAATTCTTTCCTATGTACTTCCCTTGGAGTTTAAAGGTTTATGCTCCCAATACGTCTGTTGTCACACCCCGACCGATGGCGGAATCATAGAGGCGGACGAATGTGAATCGATTGTTCATAGCACAAGGTAATAAATGCGTTGAAATAACATTTAATAGCCATTTATTTATTGAATAATGTCATTCAAGTCACACATTACAACGCAATTAAAATAAAAAAACATGAAATATAATATTGTCTTCTTTATTTTTGACTAGGTCCATCCTATATGAGCAGAGAGAATTCCACTAAATAGCATTTCTTGAAATCTTGCGAAAAAGTAACAAGTCAGCTAACAAATTAGCCGGTGAGTAATCATAGGTTTATATACACATACATAGGTTGATTAAATATCTAAAAAAAACAATTCAATTCACATGACAATGTCAGACTAAAGTGCAACAGTGAATCATAACAGAAAACCCAACACAATCAACCCTAATGACTGAATTGACTCGGTCCTCAGACGAAGCCTTATAGAATGAATGATTTCCAGTTTCAATCACCACGCGTCTAAACAAATGGGGTGGGTTTGTCAAACCAATAGATCTGTCATTGTTACCGTGGTTGTGTGAATTAATGATCATGTTATCAAGTTTGTCTAATTATGAACACGTAATTACAAATAATAACATATCATGTATTGAATTGAATTTAGAATGAAATAGAATAAAAATTGAATAAGTATAATTGAATATTGAATCACATGATTTCCCCAAATAATAAAACAAAAAATGGGCAATGAATACTCACATGATAATAATTAGCGTTTTGGAATTAATAGAATGCTAGACGTGGTACCCAAGAAAACTCCTCGGTGTTCAACCTAAAATTTGGTATCTTATGATTAGAATAATAATGTGCGAAGATCTAAATATGGATTAGGGTCCCAATTGGGATTTGAGGGTTTTTAATAATAAGTTATAAAAATATTAAAAATAGTGTAGGTTGAATATAATAGTAGGTCGTTATGAATTTGAATATTACTTAAGTATTTAATTTTTTTTGGTCTTGAGTGGGATATACTGGGTTTGTTTGTTTGTTTGTTTGTTTGTTTAAGTATTTAATTTTTAATAATTGATTGAGTAATAATTGGGCAGTAACGTGTAAAAGAAATAATCGTTTTAAATAATTAAGTAAAAAAATGTCTTGTCCAAATAATCAATTAAATAATTTGTTATTTAGATGATTTATGAAAATATTGGTATGAAACGATTTGAAACAATTTAGGTTTGGCTTGAAATGATTTTTGTAAAATATAAAACTTATAAATAAGTTTTGTTAGACATTTAATCTCTTAAAATTTAATAAGAAAATGGGATTATAAATTTTACAATTTTCTGATATTAATATAGAATTTCTAAAAAAATTTTACTTAACAAAATAGTTTTATATTAATATTATAATTTAATAATAATTCCTGAAATAATAAAAAGAGCATTTTAAAAATTATATGTGGGTGCCCAGGTTCAAACCTGGGTCGCCCCTGTGTATGCAACAATTTGGTTTTTAATTAAGAAGAACATTAGTTTAACAAATCCCCCCAATTCCATAGAACCCTAGATCCAAATCGTTCCAAATTGATCTTGAAAACTTGATCAATAACCAAATTAAACTTAGGGCTTTTGATTAGCATCCAAAACCGAGTGTAATCATGTATTCAATTACCTGAATTGCGATGGAATTAATGGAGAAAAGGAAGAACTAGGTCGCGACTGGTTGGATCTTTGTCGGGGCGTTTTTGTTGATAATAATCCAATTAAATTGATGTAAAGCTTCCTTGATTGACGATGATGAGAATCCCTAAACTAATTTCTGTGGAAGTTGCCTCGAATGCGAAGTTCGATCGGTTGCGGGTCGCGAGAGAACAAGGGAGTACGAGAGTGATGATTGGGTTTGTTTTGTTTGTAATTGGAGTTGCAGAAGGTTCAAAGGGAACGATTTGAAGGTGTTACTACGGGTTTATAGCACCGATTGTGACTGTTTCAAATCAAACGAGTTTAAGGTTGATTCGGGGGTTTCGGGTCATGATCCGATTATAATTACATAGTGTTATTAGCAGTTATTGGTATGTTTGAAATCGTAATGCTCACAGAATCGTTTTCAATTGATTAATTTGATTGTTTGTGTTGATGATCGAGTTGAAACCGTTTGAGATTTGAATGTGGGTTTCGGTTTTAGTTTGAACACGTTAAACATTCGATTAAATCCAATTAATATTGGCTATGAGTTCGAAACCGTCTCTCCAACGTGTAGAACCGGTTTAATCGCATCGATCGAGTGGAAATCGAGGTTTCGGGGGTGCCGGAGGGTGACCGGACGGTGGTCGGCCGACGAGGGGGAAGTGGCGGGGGGTTGGGTTGTGTTTTAAAGAATTAACAGTTTGGACCCCTGTAATTTGAATACTTATCATTTTATGTAAAAAAACTTATAATTCAATTTTTATTTTTTTGACACTTTCCACCCTTAACTTATATAATAAATCCATTTTATTTTGCAAAATCTTTATAAATTTTCAATAAACTTTTAATTTCAGTTATTTACTATAAAATGATATATAAAGCTTTCAACTCAATAATAAATGTTTATAAATCACGACCTTAATATAAATTATTCAATGATTTAAATAAATGAAAATAGTTGGATAATTTATTTATAATATCGGTTAAACTACCATGTTACATTTAATTCATCCAAATAAATATTCTAAAAGAAAATGGATCTGGGTTTGAGGATTGGGAATGGGTCGGATGTTACAGTCTCCCCTACTTTAAGAAATTTCGTCCTGAAATTTGATCACAAGGAGGTAGAGACAAAAAGGTGAGGATACTTGGTTTTCATTTGGTCTTCACGCTCCCAAGTGAACTCTGGGCCACGTTTAGACTCCCAACGAACTTTGACGATAGGTATTCGGCTACGCTTGAGTTGTTTGACTTCACGGTCCATGATCTCCACAAGCCTTTCGATGAAGTGCATGGATTCATCGATTTGTACTTCATCGAGTGGAATGTGGAGGTTCTCATCAGCAAGGCATTTCTTGAGGTTAGAAACATGAAATGTTGGGTGAATGTTACTAAGTTCTTGAGGCAGTTCAAGCTTGTAAGCTACTTTCCCAATACGCTCAAGCACTTTGAATGGACCCACATAACGAGGTGCTAGCTTCCCTTTTTTTCCAAAACGGATTACTCCTTTCCAAGGTGATACCTTTAGAAGTACGAGATCCCCGACGTTGTATTCCATGGGTTTCCGTCCCTTATCGGCATAATGTTTTTGACGATTTCTAGCAGCAAGCAAGTTATCGCGAGTCTTATGAATCTTATCGGTTGATTCTTGAATTAGTTCAGGACCGGTGATTTGTGCGTCGCCTATCTCAGACCAACATATGGGAGATCGACACTTGCGACCATACAAAGCTTCAAATGGTGCCATTTGAATACTTGTATGATAGCTGTTGTTGTATGAAAATTCGATTAACGGTAGGTGAGAATCCCAAGAGCCACTAAAGTCAATGACACACGCTCGAAGCATATCCTCAAGAGTCTGTATTGTTCTTTCAGTTTGCCCGTCGGTTTGAGGGTGATAAGCTGTGCTGAGATTGAGTCGGGTTCCCAAGGATGTTTGAAGACTTTGCCAGAAATGGGAGATGAATCGACCATCACGATCGGAGATGATATTCAGTGGCACACCATGACGGCTGACTATTTCATTGATATAGATACGAGCTAATTTCTCAACCCGATAATCTTCACGAATCGGTATGAAGTGTGCCGATTTAGTCAATCGATCTACAATGACCCAAATGCTATCATAACCGCTAGAGGTTCGAGGCAATTTGGTAATGAAGTCCATGGATATGTCTTCCTACTTCCACACGGGAATATCAGGTTGAACAAGTAATCCAGAAGGATGTTGATGTTCGGCTTTAACTTTTGAGCAGGTGAGGCATTTGGACACATACAAAGCTATATCCTTTTTCATGTCGGGCCACCAATACTGATTACGGAGGTTCATAAACATCTTATCCGCACCGGGATGGATAGGATAACGAGTTTTGTGAGCCTCGCTCATGATGAGAATTCGAAGGTCATCGCGTTTGGGAATCCAAAGACGATCCAGAAAATACAATAAACCATCAGGTTTTGTTTCCAATTGAAGTTTAGCGCCGCATGACATTTCATCATACATGTTACCCTCAGTGTCTTACTCGTGTTGGGCTTCGAGAATACGGGTTTTAAGTTCGGATTGAATGTTAACACTTTAGAGTATGACATAATCCTTACGACTCAATGCATCGGCTACGACATTCGCTTTTCCAGGGTGGTAGCGAATTTCACAGTCGTAGCCATTAAGTAAGTCAACCCATCGCCGTTGTCTCATGTTTAATTCTTTTTAATTGAAAATGTGCTGAAGACTCTTATGATCAGTGAATACAACACACTTGGTGCCATAAAGATAGTGTCTCCAGATTTTGAGTGCGAAAACCACAACACCCAATTCGAGATCATGGATCGTGTAATTTTTCTCATGAATTTTGAGATGTCTTGAGGCATAGGCTATGACTTTTCCTCGTTGCATGAGGACACAACCAAGACCTTGCTTGGAAGCATCACAGTAGACAACAAAATCATCATTTCCATCAGGGAGGGTCAAGATTGGAGCATTACTTAACTTTTGCTTAAGTGTTTGAAATGCTTTTTCTTGATCTGGTCCCCACTGGAAAGACTTATCCTTGTGGGTCAAGGCAGTAAGAGGCACAGCGATCTTTGAGAAATTTGGAATGAAACGTCGATAGTAGCCGGCCAAGCCAAGAAATGAACGGATCTCAGTGGGAGTTTTAGGTTCTACCCAATTATTTACCGCCTCAATCTTTACAGGATCCACATGAATTCCTTTATCATTTACGATATGACCAAGTAATTGTACCTCTTTTAGCCAAAATTCGCACTTGGAAAACTTAGCATATAGTTTCTCCTCCTTCAGAAGCTCAAGAATCAAACGAAGATGATGTTCATGCTCGGATCTTGATTTTGAATAAATCAGAATATCGTCGATGAAAACGATCACGAACTTGTCCAAATATGGCTTACACATGCGGTTCATTAGATCCATGAACACAGCTGGTGCATTGGTCAAACCAAATGGCATCACCAGGAACTCATAATGACCATATCTCGTACGAAAGGCTATTTTAGGAACGTCATCATCGTGTACTCGGAGTTGGTGATAACCGGAACGAAGATCGATTTTGGAGAAATAAGAAGCTCCTTGAAGTTGGTCAAACAAGTCATCGATTCTTGGTAGAGGGTACCGGTTCTTAACAGTAAGCTTGTTGAGCTCCCGATAATCGATACACATACGGAATGAGTCATCTTTCTTCTTCACAAACAATACCGGGGCTCCCCAAGGTGAGGAACTTGGTTGAATGAAACCTTTATCGGAAAGTTCTTGAAGTTGACTAGCAAGTTCTTGCATCTCAGAGGGTGCAAGACGATATGGAGATTTTGCTACAGGTGTTGCACCAGGCACAAGATCGATACGAAACTCGACTTGACAAACAGGAGGGAGACCAGTTAAGACATCAGGAAACACTTCTAGAAAATCAAGAATGATCGGAATATCCTCGATTTTCTTTGACTTCCCATTCGTTTTCACGACATGCGCTAAGAAAGCCACATAGTGCTTGCGAAGGTACTTTTGAGCTTTGGTACATGACATAAGTCGAAGGCCTTTGGAAGGTTTTTCTCCATAGATATTTAACACCTTTTCGGGCGCAAGAAGGATTCGGATGATTTTTTCGAAACAAACAACTTCAGCATGGTTCTTAGATAACCAATCCATGCCTATAATGACATCGAAATTTCCAAGTTGCATCGGTGTGAGATCGATAGGAAAATCATGCTCGCTAAGACTAAGGATACAGTTTGGAATAATTGAATCGATTGTGATAGGTTTCCTGTCGGCTATTTCTACCATAAATTGTTTTCTCAACTTAGTTCGTGCACTAGCAAGTAAAGGTTCAAATTCTAAGGACACAAAACTTTTGTCGGCGCCGGTATCAAATAAGACCGAAGCATAATGATTATTGATTAAAAACATACCGTTCACCACATCATTATTGGTTTGAGCTTGGTGAGCGTTGATGTTAAAAGCGCGTCCTTGAGCCGTAGGCACCGTGCTGACAAGTTGAGGGCATCGATTGTGAAAATGGTTCGGATCACCACATTGATAGCATGCACGACCCTGAGTAATTGCAGGAGGATGTTGGAGGACAGAGACAGTAGTCGGAGTCTTAGCTGCGCTCTTGCACACGTTGAAAGTATGGCCGAAACGACCACAGTTGGTGCAGCGGTGACATTGTGCATTGGCAGGGTGATGGTACTGGCAAATATTGCACTGCAGGAAAGTTCCAGTGTAAGGTTTCTTCGCCGGAACTTGATTGTTGGAGACTGGTTGGTAGTTTGGTGCGACTTGATTAATAGGAACAATAGGGGTAACCACAGCAAAGTGTTGGGACTTAGCCTTCCTTTTCTTGTTTTGAAAGGATTCGGGTTTTTCCTCCTTAAGTGGTTCAACTGATGGTTTCTCGGGCACCTTCTTAGCACCCTTCCTAGTCAAAGTTCCAGCCTTGACATGATTGTCAGTTAGCTGAGCAGCTAACCGGATGGTATCTTCCAAGGTTGCAGGATTCCTACCCCACACCGTGTCTTGAATTTGCATGGGTAGACCACCGATGTATTTCTCGATAGCCCGAGATAAAAGAGTAACCAGGTGAGGAACAAGCAGACTCAATTCATGAAATCGGTTGGCATAGGCTAAATTTTCCCCACTTTCCTGAGTTAAGTCCCAGAACTCAGCTTCCAATTTCTTAATTTCATTTCTCGGACAGAATTCCCGAGTCATGAGCTCCTTAACTTCATCCCACGTTAATGCTAATGCGGCATCAGTTCCACGGGTTCATTTCTCCCCGTTCCACCAAGTGAGTGCTCTCTTTTGAAGAACACTTGTAGCATAGCGAACCTTGAGATTCTCGGGACACTCACTATTGAGGAAAGTGTTCTCGATACTCTCAAACCACTGTAAAAGACCAGTGGCTCCTTCGGTCCCGCTAAACTTAGTGGGATTGCAAGAACTGAAGTGCTTGTAAGTACAAGCTCGTGGAGGATTTGGTGCAGCTTGATTTTGAACAACGTTATTGCCTTGGTTCAAATGGGTAAGCAGTGTTAGGATGACCGCAGCAACTTCACGTGCCACTATAGCAGCAATCTTGCGGCCAGAGTTTCTAGATCGGGAGCGGTTTTGACGAGAAGACATGCTGTATAATATGGAAAAACCTTTATGAGAAACGGGTAATGGGTTTTTAAAACTTTTCAAAATGTTAAAATCGTTGATGAGATTGTTTAAAATAACAATGAGAGGTTATGAGTGTAAACGTTCGGCTCGCAAACCAAAGCAAATACGTTGACTTATCAAAGTATTTGTGTCCACCACAACCTTAACGAAGACATGCGTACCTATAAGCGAATACTCATCTCGAGGGTTCCCTGGTAAGGTAAACGGATCCATCGGTTGATTTGGATTTATATGAATACTTTGCCTACACAGAACACCTTAAGATACAGGTATTCCACTCTTCCAGCATTGCATGTCTCCAGTCATGTGACACAGACTTTGACAAGATTTAAAAACCAAATCAAAATTTAAAAATTTGAAAACAATTTGATTTAGGCACACAATGCCTTAGAACATGATTTGGGAATTTGTATGTGCAAAGGTAAGAATCAAGATATAAGGAAATGTCATAATCATATAATCATAATAAACATACAAGACACATTAAAAGTCCTACCTAAGCATATAAAATACATGAGAGGACTCATGTGTAAAGGTACTTAGTTATAGTATAGGTCATTCCATTTCTAATAACCTAATTCCCTATAACCTTGGCTCTGACACCAATCTGTCACACCCCGACCGATGGCGGAATCATCGAGGCGGACGAATGTGAATCGATTGTTCATAGCACAAGGTAATAAATGCGTTGAAATAACATTTAATAGCCATTTATTTATTGAATAATGCCAGTCAAGTCACACATTACAACGTAATTAAAATAAAAAAACATAAAATATAATATTGTCTTCTTTATTTTTGACTAGGTCCCATCCTATATGAGCAGAGAGAATTCCACTAAATAGCATTTCCTGAAATCATGCGAAAAAGTAACGAGTCAGCTAACACATTAGCCGGTGAGTAATCATAGGTTTATAACACATACATAGGTTGATTAAATATCTAAAAAAATAATTCAATTCACATGACAATGTCAGACTAAAGTGCAACAGTGAATCATAACAGAAAACCCAACACAATCAACCCTAATGACTGAATTGACTCGGTCCTCAGACGAAGCCTTATAGAATGAATGATTTTCGGTTTCAACCACCACGCGTCTAAACAAATGGGGTGGGTTTGTCAAACCAATAGATCTATCATTGCTACCGTGGTTGTGTGAATTAATGATCATGTTATCAAGTTTGTCTAATTATGAACACGTAATTGCAAATAATAACATATCATGTATTGAATTGAATTTAGAATGAAATAGAATAAAAATTGAATAAGTACGATTGAATATTGAATCACATGATTTTCCCAAATAATAAAACATGAAAAATGGGCAATGAATACTCACATGATAATAATTAGCGTTTTGGAATTAATAGAATGCTAGACGTGGTACCCAAGGAAACTCCTCGGTGTTCAACCTAAAATTTGATATCTTGTGATTAGAATAATAATGTGCGAAGATCTAAATATGGATTAGGGTCCCAATTGGGATTTGAGGGTTTTTAATAATAAGTTACAAAAATATTAAAAATAGTGTATATTGAATATAATAGTAGGTCGTTATGAATTTGAATATTACTTAAGTATTTAATTTTTAATAATTGATTAAGTAATAATTGGGCAGTAGCGTGTAAAAGAAATAATCGTTTTAAATAATTAAGTAAAAAAATGTCTTGTCCAAATAATCAATTGAATAATTTGTTATTTAGATGATTTATGAATATATTGGTATGAAACAATTTGAAACAATTTAGGTTTGGCTTGAAATGATTTTTGTAAAATATAAAACTTATAAATAAGTTTTGTTAGACATTTAATCTCTTAAAATTTAATAAGAAAATGGGATTATAAATTTTACAATTTTCTGATATTAATATAGAATTTCTAGAAAAATTTTACTTAACAAATAGTTTTATATTAATATTATAATTTAATAATAATTCCTGAAATAATAAAAAGAGCATTTTAAAAATTATATGTGGGTGCCCAGGTTCGAACCTGGGTCGCCCCTGTGTATGCAATGTGTGTTTCCATTGGGCCAAAGCCCTGAATCTGTTTCAATTTGGTTTTTAATTAAGAAGAACATTAGTTTAACAAATCCCCCCAATTCCATAGAACCCTAGATCCAAATCGTTCCAAATTGATCTTGAAAACTTGATCAATAACAAATTAAACTTAGGGCTTTTGATTAGCATCCAAAACCGAGTGTAATCATGCATTCAATTACCTGAATTGCGATGGAATTAATGGAGAAAAGGAAGAACTAGGTCGCGACTGGTTGGATCTTTGTCGGGGCGTTTTTGTTGATAATAATCCAATTAAATTGATGTAAAGCTTTCTTGATTGACGATGATGAGAAGCCCTAAACTAATTTCTGTGGAAGTTGCCTCGAATGCGAAGTTCGATCGGTTGCGGGTCGCGAGAGAACAAGGGAGTTCGAGAGTGATGATTGGGTTTGTTTTGTTTGTAATTGGAGTTGCAGAAGGTTCAAAGGGAACGATTTGAAGGTGTTACTACGGGTTTATAGCACCGATTGTGACTGTTTCAAATCAAACGAGTTTAAGGTTGATTCGGGGGTTTCGGGTCATGATTCGATTATAATTACATAGTGTTATTAGCAGTTATTGGTATGTTTGAATTCGTAATGCTCACAGAATCGTTTTCAATTGATTAATTTGATTGTTTGTGTTGATGATCGAGTTGAAACCGTTTGAGATTTGAATGTGGGTTTCGGTTTTAGTTTGAACACTTTAAACATTTGATTAAATCTAATTAATATTGGCTATGAGTTCGAAACCATCTCTCCAACGTGTAGAACCGGTTTAATCGCATCGATCGAGTGGAAATCGAGGTTTCGGGGGTGCCAGAGGGTGACCGGACGGTGGTCGGCCGACGAGGGGGAAGTGGCGGGGGGTTGGGTTGTGTTTTAAAGAATTTACAGTTTGGACCCCTGTAATTTGAATACTTATCATTTTATGTAAAAAAACTTATAATTCAAGTTTTATTTTTTTGACACTTTCCACCCTTAACTTATATAATAAATCCATTTTATTTTGCAAAATCTTTATAAATTTTCAATAAACTTTTAATTTCAGTTATTTACTATAAAATGATATATAAAGCTTTCAACTCAATAATATATGTTTATAAATCACGACCTTAATATAAATTATTCAATGATTTAAATAAATGAAAATAGTTGGATAATTTATTTATAATATCGGTTAAACTACCATGTTACATTTAATTCATCCAAATAAATATTCTAAAAGAAAATGGATCCGGTTTGAGGATTCGGAATGGGTCGGATGTTACATCTGTTTGTGCCAGTGAATTTAGGTTCATCACTACGATTGCATAAGAGTTTCACATCCTTTCTTCGTGACCGACCCACCATAATGATCCACCCATGCTCGCGTCCTCTCACTTTAGCCCACTTCTTCAAGTACTCATGAGAATCAAGATGCTGAAAGTTATAAAGCCAGCCATAAAAAACAATATTAAAAAATAAATAAATAATATAAACAAAAGAATGAAAACTTTTCGTACTTTGTCGGTTTTATAAGAAATTGTAGCTTTTCTTATCTGATTCTCATCCCCATCGTGTTCCGCAGTGTCCCCATGGTTTTCTTTGTGGTGAACCGAATCGTCACTCTCATCTGTGTTATCCCATTAAAAGTATCTGACACATGTGTAACTTCTAGTTCTGACTGGTACGGGGGATGTTTGTAATGTCCGTGATCCGGCACTGTTTGTGAGTGGTACGAGGCATGTCCATAATCTGGCTCTATTTGTGAGTGGTACAGATTCGGGGCATTTCCGTAATCCAGCTCTATTTGTGAGTGGTACGTGTTCGTGGCATGTCCGTAAGAATGGTAAAGGGGATGTCTGTACCCTTCACTGTAACTCGTCGGTCCAAATAATGAGTTGTACGCCTCTTCAACAAATGTGTTCGAGGGGTTAGTTTCCTTCTCCCCCCATGGATGGTGACTCCCGTATACGTAATATTTCTAAAAAAAAGGTAATGCTTAGATATTTCAAATAAGCATTTATAATAAAATAGATACTAATTCAACCTGGTTCGAATCTTCGATATGTGACTCCTCATTCAAATCTAGAAACTTCGGCTTTTGATAATGATCTCCCGAACCCGACATTGTTTTCGAATTAATGTGTTTTTTGAACGATGAAAATAAAGTGATGGTTCGTGATGGTTGTTGCATGAAATGATAAAGTCTATTTATATTAAAAATCTGAACAAGAAACCGTCATGGTTTGGCCTAACCATGACGGTTCAAAGACTTAGACGCGGGTCTCATGGCACTTTTGTCAACATCAACTCAAACTTTTGTCAACATCAGTGTACCTCGTACCCTAAACATCACGGCTTGGCCAAATCGTGATCGTTTTATTTCAAACTGTACCTCTTTATCAGTGTCCTTTTGTTGTTTGTTGTCGGTGTTGTCAGGATGACAGTGAATGTGACTCAGAAAGCGTGATGGTAAGGTCTAGCGGTCACGGTTAGGATACAAACTTTCACGGTTTGGCCTAACAGTGACAGTTAGGTCTGGTCAAATACACCTGCGGTTTCCCCAGTACCACCCAAATAATAATGCTTGTAGATGGTCAGGCTACAAAAACTTTTGGATTAGACAGTATACAGGGATGAAACGCTAACTAGTTTTACTTTTAATACATACGAAATAAACATATATGGTATTTAGTTTTATTATAATTATATATTTTTTTATTATTTCTGCATTCCTATATTTTAAAATATATTTTACATACTATTAATTAAAATATGATATTAAAAATTTATTGTCCATCATGTTAAGAAACTAGTATGATACCCGCGCTTCGCTGCGATGTCGTCATCCGCAATGATGTATCTTGAATTTGGCGTGGATGTTAGAGTTCGTAAAAACTAATATAACAGTGGGTGTATCAATTAACGTAAATTCTAAACTTAATTAAAGGGAAAACGCATGAAAAATCATTAAAAAATATTCTCGACACGGAGCGGAGCTAATGCTTTTTTCCTTTTATCTATAGGTATAAACCGTGGTTTTGTAATTTATCCCATGGATTAAAGTGAATTAAAGAAATAAGAATATAAAACAAAAAACAAAAGCAAAAATAAATAAATGCTAAAAGATTCTTAAAAAGAATAAGAGGGTGTTACAAGAAAGAAACCACAAACATTGATAGTCAATATATAAAATACAAAAATAACCTTGTTAATGTAGTTGTATTTCGTAAGTTACGTTAGTACATTCGCCGCTGGATGCAACGGTTTTGGTGTGAACACGTCTTCATGGAACTAATAGGTATAAATGTTTTTAAATTTTATAAAACAGCGTGTAAAAAAATTCTTTGAATATATAGTATTATGAATTCTTTTAAAAAATAAATAAAATTATAAATAAAACTAAAAGAAAACAACGTGTAAAAAAGGTTTAAAATACGTAGACTTATTTAAGATGAAATTAAAATTTAAGGTTTTCTCAAGTTAGATAAATCAAATGAGTTAAACATTCAATAAAATCGTTTTCAGCCCCTTCATATCTTCTTCCTTCTAAAAAGAAAAAGCATCAAGCACCTTTAGGTTTGATATTTTTGTTTCAACTGGGATTTTAGCACCTCATCACAAATTGAATAATGATTTATCGAGGATCAATTACCTCAAAGAACTAAACATCAGACTAGTTGATTTCTTGGTTTGATTTTTTCTTGGTTTGAATTCTTGGCTCTTTCAGCTATTTAATTTATTTTAAAGTAAAAATAGAGAACCAGTGAATTTTTGTTTTAATTTTTTTTACCAAATAGGCCAATATCGGTAATTTCATCCTTTAAAATTGTGCGGCTAATACCGGTAATTTCATCCTTTCTGTTAGCCAATGCTTATTTTCAATTGTATGGCTAATACCGCTAATTTCATCCTTTAAAATTGTTAGTTAACATACTACTACGTTCGATTCTTCTAAAAAAAGCGGTATCCGACCGCGTAGCAAAAGTTATACACGTTTATCAACTTTGTAACAAACCTAAGAGTTGTGAATTCAAATTTATTTTACGATCCGTTTAAAGTATATTTAAGTATCGACTTTTATTGCCACTAATGATAAGCATTTCAAACTCCACTTTTCTTATACAAAAGCAACTCAGATCCTGGCAACAACCAAATGTGTCATCAAAACACTTTATCGTATAAAAACTGTGGAAAACAATCCCAATTTCCTACAGCATTATTCAAGTTTTCATACAAATAAGTAATTATTTACATGCATCTAGCACGCACAAAAAGACCACTTCACAAGTATGAGTTGCACTTTCACTTCTAACACGGTTTAAGTACTACAAAATCGAATTATGAAAAAACTAGATCTCTAACATGAGAACCACCATGTATAATGAAAAAACTAATAGAATCCAGTTAATGATAAGAGAACCTTAGGTAGCGTTTGGTACGCAGCAATGACGGAGGCTCGCAGTTGTGGCTGGTAATGGTGGTGGAGTCGTCGGTGGAGATTGGGCGGCGGTGGAGGAGGGAGGCGGAGCTGGTGATGGAGACGGATAGGTGTTTTGGGGCTCGCAGTTGCAGGAAATATTTGTGGTGGATGGGTGGGTGTTTTGGAATTCTTCACTCATATGGAGAGGATAGGTGAGGTGAATTTAGGGTTGTGGCATATGATGGGATTTTATTTTTTTTATTTTATTATTTTTTTTTACAATCAAACACATTTATTGGTTCAGACCTCTTACTAGTTCAGATCTCTTACTGGTTCAGCACTTATTCAATCAGATATTGTCAAACAGCCCCTAAGAAGTATTACAAGAAAGAAACCACAAACATTGATGGTCAATATATAAAATATAAAAATAACCTTGTTAATGTAGTTGTATTTCGTAAGTTACGTTAGTACATTCACCGCTCGATGCAGCGGTTTTGGTGTAAACACGTCTTCATGGAACTAATAGGTATAAATGTTTTTAATTTTTATAAAACGTGTAAAAAATTTCTTTAAATATCTAGTATTATGAATTCTTTTAAAAAATCAATAAAATTATAAATAAAACTAAAAGAAAACAACGTGTAAAAAAGGTTTAAGATACGTATAATTATTTAAGATGAAATTAAAATTTAAGGTTTTCTCAAGTTAGATAAATCAAATGAGTTAAACATTCAATACAATCATTTTCAGCCCCTTCATATCTTCTTCCTTCTAAAAAGAAAAAGCATCAAGCACCTTTAGGTTTGATATTTTTGTTTCATCTGGGATTTTAGCACCTCATCACAAATTGAATAATGATTTATCGAGGATCAATTACCTCAAAGAACTAAACATCAGACTAGTTGATTTCTTGGTTTGATTTTTTCTTGGTTTGAATTCTTGGCTCTTTCAGCAATCATCATTGAAATCAAACAATCCCAAAACCCAGATGTTCGTAATTAGAAATCAAACAATCCCAAACCCTACTTATCCAAATACAAAAGACTGAGACCAGACGTGTGTAGTAGTAGTATCACTCAAAGTTAATTATTTAATGATACGTTTGCTCTCAAATCCTTAACTACATCAACCAGACAAGTTAAAAAAGCATCTTCAAAATCTTCACAACGAGACTATAGTCGATGAATATATAACCATGGTCCATGGATCGGTCCCTAATTTTGTAGCAACTCGCAAGAAAGATGATTATAATTGAGACAAAAGTAAATTAGTTTATTCCCTTTGATCATTGTCGAAGGACCATTTGGCCTCCCGACCATAGATGAAAGTCGTCCCTCGAAGACTTATCGAATCATTCGTGAGTTCTTTCACCTAAAAACAGGATAAAAACGATCATGGCAAATGCTAAATATAGCAAGCACTTAAGGTTATGGTTTAGAGTGATTTTTATGACTAAAAGTGCATTTTTGATGGTTGAAGACACTTGAAGTGCCATGATATGAAGTTATAAACAATTTTCTATATTTAAGAGTCAACTTGCAGAACTCTTATGTTTAAATTATTATACTTTAACTATCTTAAAGATGAATAATATTATGCTTATCATTCTGTAATCATAAAAACAACATTCAGCCCTTACTTGAAGACTATATTTTGATCTTCTTATTATTTGTAATTAACTTTCTATCTTTTGATATTTTCGTTTGAGTTGATTTATATTAGGATACAAATAAAAACTCTTTGTATAATTAAAGCAATCCTTCATATTTAAATATCTCTTGCAACTTGTAAGTGTTCAACCCTTGAACTAGAAGAGTACAACACAGTGTTTGAACTTTGAAGGCTTTGTGGACATCAATATAGCCCCAAAAATGTGTTCACTAACGATTTTACGTTCATTCAGTCGTAGAACGCGTGCTAGGAAAGACAATAACGACAATCGCGACATATATATAAGACGATATATAAGCAACAAATTTCGAATCATACAATCAATCAAAACTAACCTTTGTCATTAAAAAACAACCATTACATCCACAGTCGAAAAACACTTTAAAAATTGAGTTACACACTTGTTTAATCATGCCCAAATTGCCATCACTGACATGCCTCCAGCCCCTAGAATAACTGCAACATATGAAATTGTTTGAAGTTTCATATCATCTTGAAGCTTTTCCCCCATGAAATCAGAAGCCAACAAATCCACCAGCGCCATATAATTCAGTAGCCCCGCCGACACCGCGTTCAACACTCCCACCACCACCAGCGCCGTCGGGCTATTCTCCTGGTACACATTCGACAGCCCGATCCCAAGCGCTATCCCAAACGGAGTCGTCACCGAGAAGAAAAACACCATCATCGCCTTCATCTTGTTTTCATAGTTCGCCTATAATACTATTCAAATTAGATCAAACAATATATACTGTCTCGACTCAAAAGTCGATACAATGTAATCATACAGAAACAAACAAACATACAAACAAACAAACAAACGTACTTGAAGAATGCAACCACCTAGGCCCATTCCTTCAAAGAACTGATGGAAGCACAATGCAGCCACAAGAGGCCTTATGGTGCATACGTTGTCCGATGCGCCCATCGATAGCCCGATCACGACCGAATGCACAACTATCCCTAGCTCCAACACCTGCATATATGCAGCCATTAACCCAACACAAGTCATATTAAACAGTTTAGTGATCTTTATAACGTGTTACAAAGTTGGGTATGATTTTAAATTTTTGTAAGGGTACCTGAGCAACCACGCGATACCGCCTCAACTGTGTCGCTGGATTATCGATCCCCGATGAACCATGACCATTGCAACGACCCGAGACTTTCATTTCCGGATCATGGCTCTTGTTCCCTTGGCTAGGTGTTTTATACTTCTTGTACCAACTCATGGCGTATGAATCAACCATCAACGTCGCGACAGCGGACAACATCGCGATAAACGTCGTGAATGGGAACATGCCCCATGGCTTTTCAGGCAAGCATTTGGACGTCAAACACTCAAACGAGTCGGGTAACACGTGCATGTACCCTGTTGCAAGGATCACACCCGAAGCGAACGCTTTGATCAACACGAAAAGCTTCGTGTCGGGGTGTAACGCGGGTACTGATCGCGATAGTATCGGTAGTGAGACGCCTAAAATGCTAGCAACAAGAATGGATGCAATGGCTATGAGTTTGAGGTTTAAAGATCTGGTTTTGTTGTGGCATGGGCCGTCGGTGGACCTCCGGCACTCCTCCGGAAGGGTGTCGGGTGGTGCTCCGGCGGCATCGGCACGGTGATACGGTGGTGTTATGGTGGCGATCAGGAGGATGGAGATGATGAGGCAATGGAGATTTGCCATGAGTGATAATAATAACAATTATAGTAGTAATACTAATATAATATTATTATTATTATTGTATGTGTTGTACGGAAGTTTAATTATGGGATGGTCAAAGATTTATAGTAGGGTTTTGTTGGTTGTTATAGAGATTTAAGGTTTAAGAGAATCTTTCAAGTTTGTATAAATGACTATGTTGCCCTTGGTGAGAAGTGTTTACTGTTGGTTTGTAATGTAATTACTAGTGGTTAGGAGGGGTAGATTGGGGAAGAGTTTGGAAAGTGGCAAGATTTGCATGGCGTGTGCATGTCTTGAGTTAGAGTGTTTCTGGTTGCTTACGTGGCATTTGGTGGCTGCTGATGTGGCATTTAGTGGCTGATGACATGTCAAAAGAAAATTTCTCATATTATTATGTATATTACTACCTTAAACAACCCTAATGGCACATATGATTGTCGAAACCCTAATCCAACGTAAAACCTTAATTCCAAATTTATAAATCATAGACATCCTATGACTGTAACAAAAACCTAAAACCAATAATGAGATCATAATTCATATATCATTTATTAGAATAAGGGTGAACAACAAAAATCAAATAATGAAACCAAAAAGGAAATTTTAAAATCAAACTTATTGTTTGGTTTAAGTATTGTTATTGAAAACGACTAATTTTTAATTTATTACACTATAATATACATCATTTTATATTATATTTGAAATTAGAATATCATATATAACTTTTAAGTAAAATAAAAGTAATAATGAAGTTTTAAGTTCTTTCATTTTAATCATCGAAGTTATTTTTTGCATCGAGAAAAAGTTTTGTGTTTTAACCATAAAAAGTTTAAAGTCTTGTTTTTAGTGAAGTTTCAAGTGCTTACATTTGAACTATAAAAGGTTCGATTTTTACATAGTGGTCCACTAAAATTTTGCTTTTTAGTCGCAGAAGTTTAAATTTTGTTTTTTTTTTCTTTTTGTAGTGTGGGCATCATGAAATTCTTAGTACATTTTAGGTTTATTAAATTTAGATTTTTTAATCCAACATAAACTTTAGTCTCAAACACACCCAATCGTCCAATCATTATTAGAATTCACTGCAAATACAGAAAGCACCTCTAAAAACCTAATTTCTTTGCAATTCACCACCTAAAACCAATCTAACCCGCAACATGAGTTCATTCCTGACAACAACACGGCCAATCCAAAGCCAAACTAGTCCAGTTAAAGCCATACACACCAATGAATCCTCAAAATCCAGCAAACCAATCGAACAAGAGCATCAGGCTCTAATACCAAATGGTAAGCTCTATCAAGCATATCGTGCTAATTCTAATTTATATGAATTAATTGGACCACAGAATTGTAGAATTGCTTAAGGCTTTCAAGCAAATCAAACGGGTAACACAAATCGAAATGCAAAGAACAAAAACTTTGATTTTATTTGCTAAAAGAAAATACTATTCTGATGTTAATAATGACGGTACTAATTCACACATTTGCTTGTAAGATAAAAAAATAACATATGACATTCTGCTATTTTTCACTGTTGTCCTTTTGCTAGCTTTTGTGTAACCCAATACGGGTCAGAGTGACCCGGGAATGTTCTATACAAAACATGGTTACCACTTATTTTTTCTTTAAATGTTAAACAACATTTAGACTCCAATATTAGCTCAGTGACATTAAAACCGTTAAAAGCAAAATAGAAAGCTTCACATAAGATGGCACAAAGAAACTTAAAACCAGTATTGGTTCTTGAATCAAACAAACAATTCATCCATAGGTAGGTAACTAACAACATAAAATGACTGAAAAAGATGAAGACCCAAAATTAATAAGATATGTTGCTCTTCTAAGTCTTCACTTGATCTTCTTCTTTGGCCTTAGCTGCAATCACAATCAATAACTAAGATTAACAATTAATTAAAAATAAACATCCTAAATAAAATAATGCAATTCTTGTTCTTGGTTTAAAAAGGCAAGGCGCTTAGGTCAAAACTCTAGATGCAAAAGTGACAGCTTCAAGCCTCTTAACGGGATCATTCCACATTGCAGCCTCGTGTACATGAAACTCTAACCTCACGCCTTGACTTCCGAGAGCTAAACCCCTCGAGCTTTTTTAAACCAAGCTATCATTTTTTAAATCAAGGGCAAAATTTTAATATAAGATTTCAAATTTAAGGAATAAATAATTACTTGATTGCTGTGGCCACACTTCTTCTTCCTGCAGTTTACAGCCCTTGGGTGCAAACGAGCATAACACCTAATTGAAAACAATTCACCCCGCAGATAGCAGTTATAATGTGGTTGATAGATAATGAATTAGGTAAATGAGAAAATCAAAGATGCACTATATATTGAATTGAAGAAGATGATCTCAAAAGATCTACAAGATAACTACCCACCGAAGTGGTCCAGGGCTATGCCCTTCTAATGCTAATGCAATGAGCCTAACAAACTATCCACTATCTCTCCTCCTCTCCAAAATGACTATTGATCCTTATTTATAGAAATAGAAGTTACACTTACCCCCTCCCACAATTACAAAATGCTATTAAGTAACAAACTAGAATCAAATCTCTATCAGTGGTGCTGGTAAATCAAAGTAAGTTTATTATGAACAGAAAAATAGAAAGAATCTGAATTCTGAGCACAATAGATGTTGATGTTCATTTGAAGCTAAAAACTACAACTTTTGGATCAGGTATGAGAGAAAAAATTCAAATATGGTACAGATCCTCATTGCATATAAACATAAGCCTAAATGACAGTTAAAGAAACACACTTGCGGCAAATGGTCTTATCTTGATTGTACTTCCTAGCCAACGCCATCAAAGAGGGTTCAATGATTCCTCCCCTCAACCTCAAACCAAATGAAGAGTCGATTCTGAACAAACAAACAACAAAAGATTAGATAACAAAACATGACAATTAAGCAATAACATCATTGAATCAAAGAATAAAAACCTTTCTGGATGTTGTAATCAGCAAGAGTTCGGCCATCTTCAAGCTGTTTTCCAGCAAAGATCAACCGCTGCTGATCCGGTGGGATACCTATATGATTCAAAATGTTAAAATCATTGTAGATGCAGTTACACATGAATAAACAAAAATTGTCTTTCATTATAAAACGATAATTATCATACCTTCCTTGTCTTGAATCTTCGCTTTGACGTTGTCAATGGTGTCACTGCTCTCAACCTCGAGGGTTATCGTCTTCCCCGTTAGGGTTTTCACGAAGATCTGCATCTTTGTGCTCTGATTCGATGACCTGTGGCTGATGATTGTTCTAGTATAAGATAACTTATACTCTGGTTTTGCGATTAGGGTTTCGAGTTGCTAATTTGTGGCCCATTCAGGCCCATTATTTCTTGAGTTATTTTTAGTGGCAATTTTTATTAAATAAAGATGACCAATTAACCATTAGCAAGGTGCTTTAAGGACACAATTACATAACAGATCAACTAAAAGAAAATTTACACTATTTTTGTCATGCTAAATCTGTAATATATGTTAATTACCACCTTTGCATCAAGATCCTCAAATCGGTCTTGAATTGAAAATAATATCATTCTTGGTAATCCATATACTCTAGCAAGTACTTAAGAAGATAACATAAATTGTCTTTTTTTTTAATTTTTCACCTCCTCCTATGACAAAAGGAGCATGCGACAGTTCCCAAACGGATGATCCCGCATCGATGGACCACCACATCATGATAAAACTTGCACCCAAACCTCCCTTGCAAACGGACATACATGAACATATGTTTCCAACGATTCGGTCGCCCCGAAACAAAGAGAGCATTCAGAAGATGTTGTATTAACGCCCCCCTCCATTAATGCTTCTTTGGTTTGATTCTGTTTAGTCTAATTCTTCGGGCAAAATAAATTTATTAAGTGGAACCCATGCACTTCATACAAAAGGGTTTAAATCACTTGGCATACGATTAACTCAAGTAGATTTCTAATGGACTTAACCGAAAACTCTCCTGAATCATCCCCCATCCAAAACCATTTACCTTCACCATTGTTTGAGTGTAACCCATCCAAACATCGTTAATAAATCTTGGAGCTACACCATCTCATCTGTCCAATTTGGCTCATGTATCCATCTCCATTTCCATGGACAATCATTTCTCCCACCATCATACTATATATCTTTTATAAAGCACAAATTTTCTTTTTCAATTGCTAATTAACAAATCAAGAAAACTATATTTGAGAGGATCATTCCCAACCCAATTATCTAACCAAAATCTAATTTTACACTCATCCCCAACTAATATTACTTTTTTTAGTTTTGATCACCTTGCTCATTATGACAAAAGGGAACTTTCTAACATATCAGGATGTAATGTTGTAGTTTGTAACCCTTTTAGTTGTTGAAGCCAACATCATCTGGAATTTGTGCTAAATCCTCATGTATGATTCTGACATGAGAGCATTTTGGCTATTTTCTTCCTAACTATAAAGAAAAAATGTATACTTTTATAATGACATCTCTACCTTTCACTCTCCTATGACTGTCATGTCTTCTTCTTCAGTTCATTTTCTTCAACTACTCATCATCAATACATACTAAAAATCTATAATTAAGCTTCAAGAATCTTCAATCATGTATCATTGTTAAGCAATAGTTCTAATGCTTTTTGTTTGTTACGGTTTCCATTTTCCCTTAATCCATAATCGAATAACCAAACCGAACCGATTATATATTCATGTATTTTTCATATGTTTCCCATTTATTTGAACACATTTTCATATATTTTCATGATTTTTCTTGCATTTCTATGTATCATATGCTTAGAACATGTTCAAAATATTTCAAAACAATGAAACCAAGCTCCATAATTAAACTTATAACTTCAAAATCAACAAACAAACAAACAAACAAACCCAGTATATCTCACTCAAGAGCAGGGTCTGGGAGGGGTAGATGATGGCGAGTCTTTCCTCTAGCTTGGTAGGTAGAGAGACCGCTTCCAAAGAGACCCCCGACTCGTTAACAAACGCAATAACAATAGCAAGGCAGCATATTATATAGCATACAGCACACAACACACAACATACAGGTATTTATCACCTAAATATTTAGATATTGATATTGCATACATCAGAGAAGCGGCAAGTTTCATCTATAAGGGTAGATGTGAACTACGTACACATCACGCGTGGCCCCGCGTCATGTCTTCATTTACCCTTTCTACCTACAGATCCCATTAAAAGTCCTTAATTTTAATTCTACGCCTCCACTCACTCCTATCCTCGATCATGTGCTCAGAGAGGTGCAAGTGTACCATATATCGCTTAATTATCTCGTCCCAAGTCAACCTAGGTCTTCCTCTACTCCTCCTACCCTCTAGGTTGATGTTCTCTACTGTTCTAACGGGTGCTGCCATCGGTCTCCTCTTCACATGCCCAAACCATCTTAATCTTCCCTCTCGTATTTTATCTGTGATACAAGCCACCTCTAGCTTCTGTCAAAACTCTTCGTTTCTTATTCGATCCAGTCTTGTGTGTCCACACATCCACCTCAGCATTCTCATTTCCGTTACCTCTATTTGTTTCTTGTGCGATTTCTTTATGGCCCAGCAGTCTGTTCCGTATAACATAGTTATACGTACTGCCACTCTGTATAGTTTTCCCTTTAGTTTTGCTGGAAACCTCTTATCACATAGAATCCCTGATGCTGCTCTCCACTTGAACCATCCTGCTTGAACACGGTGGGCTACATCGTTGTGTATCTCTCTGTCCTCCTGTAGGTAGGAGCCCAGGTATTTGAACCTAAATATTCGTGGGACCGCCATACCCTGGATACTGATTTGAGTGTCCTCTTCAGCCTCACCACTAAAGTTACAATGCATGTATTCCGTCTTAGAGCGACTTATCCTTAAGCCCCTGCGCTCTAGTGCTGCTCTCCACTGTTCTAGCCTATCGTTAAGCACCATTTTAGATTTTGATATTAAGACAATATCATCCGCAAAGAGCATGCACCACGGGACTGGCTGTTGTATAGACTTGGTCATCTCATCCAACACTACTATGAAGAGAAATGGGCTCAATGTCGATCCTTGGTGGAGTTCCACTTCCACCGGGAAGGAGTCTGTGTCTCCGACCGGTGCTCGCGCACACGTTTTTGCCCTGTCATACATATCCTTGATTATTTTGATATACCTCTCTGGTACCCTTCAAAGTCATAGACTTTCCCAAATTAGTTGACGCAGAACACTGTCATAGGCTTTTTCTAGGTCAATGAATACCATATGGAGGTCCCTTTTCTTTTCTCTATATTTCTCTATTATCCTTCTTATGACGTGTATGGCTTCTGTTATAGAGCGTCTTGGCATAAATTTAAATTGGTTTATCGCTATCTGAGTTTTCCGTCTAATTCTTTAGGTCAATGACTCTTTCCTATAATTTCATCGTGACTCAATAGCTTTATTCCCCTGTAGTTTGCGGAACATTGGACATCTCCTTTTCTCTTATATATGGAGACTATGACACTGGTTCTCTATTGCTCTGGCATCTTCCCTGTTTTGAAGATAGTGTTGAATAAATCCGTTAGCCATTGGACACCCTCATCTCCCAGGCACTTCCATACTTCAATCGGTATGTTGTCTGGCCCCACCGCCTTAGCCTTTCCCATTTTCTTCAGAGCTCTCGTAACTTCATCGACTGTGATGCTTTTACAATAACATTTGTTTTGTTGTGTTGTTTGAGTTGTTTTATCTACCTCAGTTTGTTGATTAGGGTTCCTTATGTTGAAAAGGTTATCAAAGTAAGTTTTCCATCTCACCTTGATGTCTTTCTCCTTCACCAAAACCTTGCCATCCGCATCCTTTATAAACTTCACCATTCTCAAGTCCTGTCTTCTACTTTCTCTTGCCTTGGCAATCTTAAACATGTCATGCTCTCTTTCTTTTATCTCTAATCGTTTATACATCATCTCATACGTCGTGTTCTTTGCCTCTGACACCGACTTTTTCGCCTCTCGCTTAGCCTCCTTGTATTTATCTTTTAGCTCTGCTTGTTCTTCCTCATTGTTACAGCGTATAAAGTCTCTAAAACTTTGTTGTTTAATTCTTATCTTCTCCTGTATATTTTCGTTCCACCACCGGTTTCCTTATGGCCGACTGTCCTCTTTGTTGTAAACCCAAGAGTTTCTTTAGCTGCTTGGATGACGCTAGTTGCCATAGCCTCCCACTTTTGGTTTGCGTCTTCCTGTGGCCCAGTCTGGCTCACTGGTATGAACTTATCTCTAAAAATGGTAATCTTTTCATCTTTGAGTTGGCCCCATCTGATCGTAGGTCTAAGTCTCTTATTTTGTTGGACAATTGGTCTCTTCACGCGTATATCTGCCACCAACATATAATGTTGAGTCACTACTGTGTCTCCCGAGATTGCCTTACAGTCCTTCCACGAGCTACGGTCTTCTCCCCTCATCAGCAAATAGTCTACCTGCGTGTGTCTCCCGCCGTTGCTAAACGTGATTAGATGCGAGTCTCTTTTTTAAAAAAACAAATTTTTGATGCCTACGTCATACGCTAATGCAAAGTCAAGAAGCTCCTTACCGCCGTCATTCCTAAGACCATACCCAAAGCCTCCATGCACTAACTGGAAGTGTTCATTATCCTTACCGATATGCCCATTAAAATCTCCTCCTATACTTATTTTTTCTTTCCTAGGTATGTCACCCATAACGTGATCTAAACTCTCCCAGAACTTATTTCCTTCCGTTTCCCCTTGTCCAACATGTGGTGCATACGCACTAACTACTGCCACTACTTCATCACATATTACTATTCTTAACAGCATAATTCTATCATCGTATCTTCTCACCTCCACTACATTATCTTTAAGTTCCTTAGCAACTAGAAAACCTACTCCATTTTTTGTTCCATCTGACCCTGAATACCATAGTTTATAACTATTGCACTCTTTTGCTCTCCCACCCCGCCATCTAGTCTCTTGAAGACACGATATCTGGACCCTACATTTATTCATCACATCAATTAACTCTAGTAACTTACCAGTTAGGGTTTCTACATTCTACGATGCCACTCGTAATCTATAGCTCTTTTTCCTTGTAGTTGCACCTCTCGTCACCGAACATGATCTTGAGGCATCATAATGGCTCCTGCTATATATTTTACCAGACAGAGTCCACTAAAACAACCGAAATTCACGAAAAACACCCTAAAAATAGAAGTGCAGCACTAGTAATGCACAATCAAAAGCAATCAGTCACACGATGTCAACAATACATATGGGACACACAATCAAATCAAGAAGCATAAATATATATCAAATCACACGAGAGTAGTAATAGCCAAAGATAAGGGATGACTCTCCCTATTTAAAACCAGAATGCTGGTACCCCTAACCCCGCCAAACAATCTATACGAAAAGATATAATTGAAGATATAGTTAATTAATTAATATAATTAAAGACGAGTAAAAGCGGATATGCAAACCCGAGATGGAACGATCTCACCAAATGTACACCCAATTTGTGGTTCTTCGATTATGCTGCTGGTACAAGTCTGTGTTCGCGATGGCAGGTGGGCGGCGGGTTGGCGGCGGGTTGGCGGCGGCTGTGGTGGGTGGGTGGTGCGACATGATGGTTGGTGAGGCGGTGAGGTGTCGTCGCAGGTAAAGTGGCTGCGGTGGGGGATGTTGGTGGCTGCGGTAGTTGGTGGGGGATGTTGGCTGGCTGCGGGTAGGTGGTTGCGGTGGGGGATGTTGGTGCTGCGGTAAGGTGGATGCGGTAGGGGATGTTGGCTGGGGGATGTTGGTGGCTTCGGTAGGTGGGGGGTCGCTGGCCGTTGGAGGTGGTGGTGGCTGCTATGGCGGGATGTGGTAGGGGTGGGCAGACGGTGGTGGCTAGCGATGAAGGAGGTAGCTGCGGTAGGTGGGTGGGTGGGGGGTCGCCGGCCGTTGGGGGTGGTGGTGGTATCTGGTTGTGACAGGATGGGGTGGGGGATGGGTAGGCAGTGGTGGCTAGAGGTGAAGGAGGTAGATGCCGTAGTTGGCTGGGTGGGGGGGTCGGTCTTTGGGGTGGTAGTGGTGTCTAGCTGTGGCGGGATGGGGTGGGGGTGGGTAGGCGGTGGTGGCTAGCGGTGGAGGAGGTGGCTACGGTAGGTGGGGGGTCGCCGACCGTAGGGGGAGGAGGCGGTGGTGGCTAGCGGTGGAGGAGGTGGTTGCAGTAGTTGGGGGTGGTGGTGGTGGCTGGCTGTGACGGGATGGGGTGGGCGGAGCGGAGGCGGTGGTGGCTAGCGGCCGGTGACCAGTGGTGGTGGTGGTGACCGGTGACCGGTGATAGTACTTGTTGTTGGTAACGTTAACTTTCCAAAGAGAGAGAGAGAGAGAGGAAGAGAGAGAAAGGTAATTCAGTGCTTAAACCGATTTCGATTTGATTTCAGTTGCTTAAATTCCATCAACCAAACCATTGGTTTCGATTTTGGTGGACCATCAAAACTCAACTGAAACCGACTTTTACATACCTCTATGCTTACCCATTTTCCAACCGTATAACTGGTTCTTGCTTTGATGACTAGTGAATATATGTCATTTACAAAAAATTTAACTTTTTATTATAAAGTGCTTTTAAAATAAATAAAAAAACACGCAAAAATAATATTAATTTCTTTCTTTTGATTTCTAGTTTTAACTCTAAAATAAAAAACAACTTAAATAAGCATATTTGTTTGACACCATTAGATTGTTATTTTTGTTTAATTCACCTTCGGATCACAATAATATAGAGTTGATCGTCTATCATTACCTGTAGTGTTTGATCGTCATTCCTATGAAATGATTTTCGAGCTTACACGAAAATAAGAGTTTGAAATAAAAAGTAAAAAAAAGAAAAAATAGTACTACTTGATTTCTTTTTGCTATCTAAAAGGTAAAATAAAAAACCAAAGAAATAGAATAAGTGGAGTTAAAATATATGGTGTGGACATTAAATACCTTATTTGGGGATCCTTTTAAAGAACACTTACAATGTTTGAATCCGGGTGTTCTTTACATTGTTTTGACACGCACTATTCTATATACTATTAAACTTATATGTTGGTGTGAATAGTAGTTTTAATATTTTTTTCAATTATTTCACTTCTAATTAAATAACATTGAATCCAATTACAATACTAAAAGTAACAATAGTTCACATGATAGCTTTTCTAATTTCTATACATATTGTTTGTTGTTCGAGACTCTATATGACTTTTTATCTTTTCTTTCTTTTAGATTCTTTCAGTGGTGGGATTTTTTAATTATTTTAATATCAATGATTAATTGACAAATTTAGATTATTTCATTTAAAAGTTCATGTTTCTTGCCTTTTCTTTATTTGAAATTTTTGGAATTTATTAGATTTTATTAATTCGATATTAATAATTAAATTTTAGACATGATATTGCATAAAATTTACGAGTATACCATCTTTATGTGTTTATGTTTATCTATACGTCGATGTACATTTCAATCCAAATAGAGTTGGGCGTCCTCTTTTCTTTGTTTGAAATTTTTGGAATTTGTTAGATTTTATTAATTCGATATTGATAATTAAATTTTAGACATGATATTGCATAAAATTTACGAGTATACCATCTTTATGTGTTTATGTTTATCTATACGTCGATGTACATTTCATCCAAATAGAGTTGGGCATCCCATTATAGTATTAATAGTTTAACTTTATAATATTTAACTTTTTAGTAACTTCTTAAAATATGATTTGTATAAATATTCCGAATACAACGTTTTGAAACACTTATGTTTATCTACGTTTTGATGTAAGTTTCATTCAAAATGATAATTTACAGGTCATCAAAACATAAACAGACAACAAATCGTTAAAACTGCTAAAGGTTTCGTTTCTTATACGGTTATTTTGTTTTCCTCTTGCAAACTTTAACATATGATATAATATAAAATTCCTGATTTTATTGCAATGTGCTTATTTTTATCAACGTTGTGACGTGATTTTTTTGTGGGGTGTATATAATGTACATATCGTGGAATTTAAGCATTATAAATCTTAGTACCCCACTGCAACGTACGAGATGTGTTACAAAAGAACCCTGCGTAAACGCGAGGGGTTTAAATTCTAGTTTGTTATTAAACCTTAAACATTAGATATTGTTGTTATCATAATTATTTATTAAGATTAATCGTTGATGGTTTTTCTTTTTTCATATTTAATACTTTTTTCATATTTGGTTACGAGTAGCTAAACCTCTAGAATACTTACACTTGTGATGAATATTGGTTGATTATGATTATTTTCCGACATTGATTGGATTGATTGGTTAATATTCATGTTAAAGGCTTCTTGTTACCGATCTTGATGTTAAATAGTTTATGCGGTTTTGGGGATGATTATGTTTATTGTGTTTTTCTTATGCTTTGGTTGTTTGGTTTTTTGTGCTATTTGATTAAAATATATGTTTTGTCATTACTTTGTGTTTTGATTAGGTTTGGTTGATTCTAGACATATATCACCATAAGATATGTAATATAAATGATCTAAAAACATAAACTAGATAAAATATGAGACCGAGAGATGAGGGATTATATATTAGTCCTGATTATTAGGTTTTAGGTTTTGATTGCACGAGAATGAATTATCCTGATAATCTATTAATTATTGTTAGTGTAGTAAATATCCAGTAATTCTAAGTTGTTTATTGCATTCCATTACATTATTGCATGCATTTCATTCGGTTAATGAGATCAAGAGGAGAATTAACTAATATCCGCGTGAGCTTCACATGTTTATTTAAGTCCTATTAAGTATTGTTAGTGAGACTGAGAGGAGATGTCACGTATCTTTATAGTTCTTGGGTTGATGATTTTTTAGATTCGATCACCAATCATATATAACCCGAGATCATTGGAATCACAAATATGAATCCTAGTCTAGATAGTTGTTTTTTCTTATCTGAAGTAGCTCTTTCAATACCATTGTTTGATTGCATAACATCATCGCAACTTTGATGCTCAGTTGATTAGCAATCATCATCCGTATCAGAGACAATAATGAAAGAAACACTTTTCCAAAAGGACCATTTACCAACAAATTGTGTAAGGATTTGACCGTGTGTTGTGGATACCACTACATCAGTCGATCTAAAATGTAATGAAAGTACATTTCAATCTAAAACGTAAAATGTTAAAACAATACATGATATTGTTTTATTCTAACTTATAAGTTCTCTAACTTATTACACAAGGAATACATTAGTTGATACTCTTAAAAGTCTAAAAAAAGCGATGACATTAAAGGGATAACACCATGGATAGCTCTAGTGCTACATGAATATAGAGCTGACTTTGTTCAACATGAAGTAATTTGTATACAAAACTAAAGACTAAATAACCGTTATTTTTTATTTCTTATTTGAAAACAAGCTTTGTACTCTAGATCAACCCAAGATCAAACCGAGGTCGATTCGAATTCTCCAGTCCAACAAATTCATCATTTCTGGTTTTTAGTGTGGTCCGGTCTTCAAACCGTATTTCTAATTCCTTAAATGACATGTAAAACTATGAAAAAGCTATAGATGTAAAAACAATAAAAAAAAACCATATGGACTTAAAATGTGCATATTGAACAATGCAAGGACTACTTTAGTAGCATCCAACAATAATAATTATGATTGTTATTGTTGGGTTTTAGTGGTATCTTTGTTAGGTTTATTTATCAAAACAGTTTTGATAATTATTAATCTAATTAATAACAGTTAACGCAGCGGAGTAATAATAAAATACCAGAATGAACCCGACAGGATCTGGGTTACAAACAATGCAAATACAGAATTTGAATAACCTACTGATGAGATATAATATACCTTTGTGGTTAATTATTAACCGTTTGAAACACCAAGGGACAACAAATGAACGCTAGAATCAACGAACACTAAATTGGAACACAGTGGTTGCGGCTCTAAGAGGCGTGATCCACGGTTGCAATCAAATATATCGGTTGTTTGAAAGTTGAAAGAAAAATCAAAGCTTGCACAGTTCTTCTTTGTGAAGATCAAGAAAAACCATCAAGTTCCTCTTAACGAAGAATCTGCAGACGATCTCTCAAGGTAGATGGAGGAAAGTGAAGAATGTCTAAAAATGGAAGACCACCAGATTGTTGAAGTAGAAGAGAAATCAAGTTAAATAATCCAAGATGCTCCACTATCAAATAATGGGAGACAACCAGAATAACATTTTCCCTTTTTCACAAAGATCCATCATCATTATTTAAGAAGTCATGATATGGATAGAATGATGCATATCATACTTTTTCGATGGAAGCCAACAAAAGTACAGCTACTAAAGCAAATATCATGAACCATTCCCACTTGCCTCTTGGCCCACCATTAGCAATCTTTTATTTATTTATTTAAATAAACATTAATACTAAATAATTTATAACAATTATAAATTATAAAAAACCGATATAGTTCGTAAGCGCCAGTTAATCAAATTAAGTGGACTTAATATTTGTTGCCCAAGGTGTAACTCTTACGGGTCATAGCTCGGTTGGCAACGTGACGTAACCGAACCCGTACATAATCCAACAAGCTCCCACTTGGACGGCATTCGGTTAAATTCCACGTAGACAGTCAGCTGCGCTCTAGCTGCACATGGCTGCCCCCAACAAGGTATGACACTTTAAAGTCATTAACCAAACATCTTCTTCTAGTATTATTTTACTATAACAAGACAATAAACTTATGGTAAACATAGTCATTTATCCTTTCTGTAAAAGACATCAATTGAGTCATTGAGATTAATTCTCATATAAGACTCAATCATTATAGTTCTCGATCTAGATTCAAAATGGTCCAATCAAACACACAGTCAGTTTGGGTGAGGCCTCACACTTCACCAGTTTGAATCAACGAGGGCGCCACGATGTCTAACTGTTACATATAATGTAAGAGTATAGAATCCCTTATTGACTACATACAACTCCCACTGAACTTCAGAATTATTCCCAACCAAAGCCTTTATGACTGGCAGTTACGCGACAGCGGTTGACAGTGATCAAAGAATAACCCTCGGTAAACGGAAGTTCTAGTATGCATCTCAGGTCATAGGATACTAAATGAGTATACCAGTATCAAAGCATCTTATAATAAAGATGGTTTGTGGCGAGTTACATCCAACGTCATTCATAATGAGGTCTGTGAATTTAGAAGTGAACTCCTTGAGTCTAAATTCAGAATAGTCTTAATTCAGAATTGTTCCCACAAGTCTGATCGACTATGGATAATTTAGAATACAATATCCATGGATTAAACGTATTAAAATCGAACACAGTTATAGTGCTCTGATACCACTGTTGGGATTAGTGGTATCTTCGTTAGGTTTATTTATTAAAAACAGTTTTGATAATTATTAATCAGATTAATAACAGTTAACGCAACGGAGTAATAATAAAATACCAGAATGAACCCGACAGGATCTGGGTTACAAACAATGCAAATACAGAATATGAATAACCTACTGATGAGATATATATATCTTTGTGCTTAATAATTAACCGTTTGAGACACCGAGGGACAACAAATGAATGCTAGAATCAACAAACGCTATATTGGAACACAGTGGTTGCGGCTCTAAGAGGCGTGATCCACGGTTGCAATCAAATATATCGGTTGTTTGTGATAGGTAGAAAAATCCAACTATACCTCTTCTTTTCAAGAGGCAGTAGCAATTGTGAATCAGATGATGACCTTGTTAAGAGATGAAGAAATCATCAATCTATCGATAGATAATGAACTCATAAAAAACTTCTCGTCTGATGATCATCTCAAGGAATATATTGAAAAGAAAAGGCATAAGGGGAGTAGGTGGAATAGGGGAGTAGGTGGAATGCCTTTTTTTTCCTTTACCGAACATTCACTCAACCACTTTGAGAGGCCATTATCTACCACTAGCCTTTGTCTCTTGGCCTTTGTTTTTTTTAATTATAGCAATTTATAACAATTATAAATTATAACAATTATACATTATAAAAACCCGATATAGTTCGTAAGTGCCAGTTAATCAAATTAAGTGGACTTAATATTTGTTGCCCAAGGTGTAACTCTTACGGGTCATAGCTCGGTTGGCAACGTGACGTAACCGAACCCGTACATAATCCAACAAGCTCCCACTTGGACGGCATTCGGTTGAATTCCACGTAGACAGTCAGCGCCGCTCTAGCTGCACATGGCTGCCCCCAACCAGGTATGACACTTTAAAGTCATTAACCAAACATCTTCTTCTAGTATTATTTTACTATAACAAGACAATAAACTTATGGTAAACATAGTCATTTATCCTTTCTGTAAAAGACATCAATTGAGTCATTGCTATTCCTGCATCCAGAGGGGAGTACGTTCGATGGAATAATTTCTTAGATGTATTACCACATCCCCAAGGGTTAGGCCCACTTTTTACAGGTTCTTCAAAAGATCTATCAGATTATGCGTGAGGATTAATTCTCATATAAGACTCAATCATTATAGTTCTCGATCTAGATTCAAAATGGTCCAATCAAACACACAGTCAGTTTGGGTGAGGCCTCACACTTCACCAGTTTGAATCAACGAGGGCGCCAAGATGTCTAACTGTTACATATAATGTAAGAGTACAGAATCCCTTATTGACTACATACAACTCCCACTGAACTTCAGAATTATTCCCAACCAAAGCCTTTATGACTGGCAGTTACGTGACAGCGGTTGACAGTGATCAAAGAATAACCCTCGGTAAACGGAAGTTCTAGTATGCATCTCAGGTCATAGGATACTAAATGAGTATACCAGTATCAAAGCATCTTATAATAAAGATGGTTTGTGACGAGTTACATCCAACGACATTCATAATGAGGTCTGTGAATTTAGAAGTCAACTCCTTGAGTCTAAATTCAGAATAGTCTTAATTTAGAATTGTTCCCACAAGTCTGATCGACTATGGATAATTTAGAATACAAAATCCATGGATTAAACGTATTAAAATTGAACACAGTTATAGGATTCATAATTGTATCTATATCAGTAGATCAAAATGAATCAAAGCATCTTATATTATCCATAGTCGATCATCAAAAACCATCTAAATTATCACCATAAGAGCATAACTCCAAAAGTAATATATCCTAATTGTTATAAATAAATAGCAATAATATAATATCAAGGCGGGCGGCGGTCATAAGAGCATAACTCCAAAAGGAGTGAGGTAAGTTAGTTCTACACATCATCGATCGAACCATATTAATTAGGGTTCGATTTCTCCTCTCACTCACGCCATTAAGTTGGGGTGTGCCGGGTGGAGTGAACTGTGAAACAATTCCACATTCCTTTAGATGATCAATGAACTCTTGGCTTAGGTATTCTCCACCTCAATCTGATCGAAGTACTTTGATAGTCTTATCAAGTTGGTTTTCTACTTCGTTCTAAAACTCTTTGAACTTTTCAAAGGTTTCATGTCTATGCTTCATAAGGTAGACATAGGCGTATCGACTACAATCGTCATAAACGTAACAAAGTATCTTTCGTGATTTCTAGACATGGTTCTGAAGGGACCACATATATCAGAGTGTATAAGTGCTAACAGATCCTTGGCCCGTTCACCAACATGGGTGAAAGGATCCTTTGTGAGTTTGCCAGCTAAGCAAGATTCACATTCATCAAAAGATTCATGTCCTGTGGATTCAAGAATCCCTTCTGATTGAAGCCTTTTCACACGGGCCTTGCTTATGTGGCCAAGTCTACAATGCCATAGAAACGTATCGTTAATTCCAGATTTGATACGTTTAGAAAGATTATATACATTATTGTTTGTTTGAATATCAATCTCATAAATACCACTTCGAGGTTTAGCCTCAAAATAAAAGATATCATTCAAGTAGGCAGAAATAACAGCATCATTAAAAACATACTTGAATCCTTGTTCAAACAATAAAGAAACTGAAATAATGTTTCTGGTTAAACCAGGAGCAAACAAACAATTATTTAAAGTAATTACAAGACCAGATGGACAAGAAAGATGATATGTTCCAGTTGCTAGAACCAATACTCTTTTCCCATCACCAACGATGAGCTCCATGTCACCTTGTTTCAGTTTCTTCCACTTTTCAGGCTCCTGCAAGACATTAATGATGTGGTAACCACATCCAGTATCAAATACCCATGTGTTGCTGGAAACTGTGAAAAGTTCAATAACATAAATCAGAATACCTGAAGAAGAGCCTTCACCATTGGCCTTCTTCACCTTCAGCTTGGCTAGATAGTCAGGACAGTTACGTCTCCAGTGTCCCATCTTATTGCATTCAAAACAGTGTCGCTCCTCAGGAGGGGGCGCTGCTTTGTTTTTACCCAGCTGTTTGTTGTTGGTGGCAGGTTTGGCAGTAACAACTTTACCTTTACCCTTATTGTTATAAGTTTTTTTCTTGGGGTTTGGTTTCCTAACACCAGTAGATCGGACCATCAACATTTGACTGGCTTTACCTGGTATGTTTTGCTCAGCAGTTTTGAGCATACCGTGTAGTTCAGCTACACTCTTAACCCACGCATTCATATTAAAGTTCATTATGAACTGGTCATAAGAACTATGCAAGGAGTTCAAAATGAAGTCTACTGCCATTTCATCTTGCAAAGGATAACCAAGTTTGGCCATTTGGTTGATGTACCCTTTCATTTTAAGCACATGGGCACTAACAGGCGAGCCTACTTGCATTTTGCAGGATATAAGCTGCTTCATGGTATCATAGCGCTCTTGTCGGGCCTGTTTCTGAAACATGCCCTTAAGTTGCTCAATCATGTCAAATGCAGTCATGTCCTCCATGTTCTTCTGGAGATCAGGAGACATGGTGGCTAGCATAAGGCAGGCTACTCATCGGCATCCTCCTTAAATTTTTCCCAAGTTCTACGGGCTACGGCCGTATTGTTTTCAGGCTCGTTGGGAACAACGCTATCTATAACATAGAGCTTTTTCGCCATCTTGAGAACCAATCTCAGATTGCGGTGCCATGCGAGAAAGTTGGTGTTATCAAGTTTCTCTTTCTCAAGAATAGACTTGAGAATGAAGGAGTTGTTGGTTTCTGAAGACATCTATAAGCAAAATAAATTAATTAGTATTTCGATGTATTGTTTCCTTATTTTAATTAATGACCCATTTACAGTAATTTTAAATAAGGAATGAGAATTGGCTTGGTCAGTCACTAAAGGCAGCTGGGGCACGCAACATTAGTAAGTGATTAGGCAGACTGATAATGTTTATCAATTGTGAAAATTGCACAACTCTCGTGTATGAGGCCGCAACGACAACATTTGTCAATGCATTGATACGTTTAGCCTCATCTATGCCCACTTTTCTCTTTAGACAGCTGTGGCACGTAACAAGAGAGAAAAGTAATAGTCATCCTAAAACAGTTACTTGTGAAAGGGCCGGATGTGTGAACAAAACCCTTGCACCTTGGAAGAATAAAGTACACATCAAGTGCGGTGCTGTGGCTCCAAACACTGATGTTTCGCTTAATGTTCCAAGTGTTCCTTATTTAGGGTGGCATAGACTATTGATTTTTATCTATGGGATCCAATTTTAGTGTTTACCGAATAGGGTCAAACACAACGTATAATTAAGTTATACGTGTGTCGTAAAATTTAGTTTTACAATATATAGTTCGTGATAATAAATAACGAACCCTTTTAGCTCTCGGGACACCAGATTTTAATACCCTATTAAAACTAGGTTCATCGCGAGATAGACAACCGATTTTTAAGTTGATAGTTTTTAAATTATTAAGTTTTAAGTTTTAAAATTTAAACTAATTTTAAATTTGAAAACTTATCTAGTTATCCTTTTAAATGGATAATTAATTTTAATTTAAAATTTATCAAGTTTTAAGTTTTGAAATTCAAACTAATTTTGAATTTGAAAACTTATTCGATTATCCCATTTAAAACAAACAATTTGTTTTAATAATTTAACAAGTTGTAAAATTAAGTTTAAAACTTGTTATTTATTTTGATTGTAAAATTTTTTTTAATTAGTTTGATATTAGGTTGGGTGATATAAAATAAAGCAACCATAATAGCAAAATAATATGTAAATCAAATGGCTATGATTGTTTGATCTCGCTAGAGCCAAATAGCGAGATCAAGCGAGGTCACGGGTGAAAACACAAAACAACCACAAGGATGGACCTAAGTGCATCTAGTTGTCTTGATGTGCTCCCACTGACTCCTTGATTCGTCTTGTCTCCAGTTATGACTTCGGGTCTTCAAATATTACAATATTTACAAAAGAAATACAAAATAAAAGAAAACTCTAATCTATTACAACTTTGAGCCATCAAATGGGGCAAAATCCATAAAACCAAAAAACTTTAACAATAACAAATCACATCACAACCATTCAACCACAGGGTCTAGCCAGATTTACATATTAAAACACAATCAAAATAATACGGGCAATCGTTTGGTTAATAAATATTTAACCAAAATAAACAAGTTGCCCAAAATAATATAAATCAGAAACTTCAAATAATTTTAAAGTTTGTGATCTATAACTAGTTAACAGACCGGATCTGATTTGCATGTTGTAAGCCTGGCTCTGATACCACTGTTGGGTTCAGTGGTATCTTTGTTAGGTTTATTTATCAAAAACAGTTTGATAATTATTAATCAGATTAATAACAGTTAACGCAGCGAAGTAATAATAAAATACCAGAATGAACCCGACAGGATCTGGGTTACAAACAATGCAAATACAGAATATGAATAACCTACTGATGAGATATAATATACCTTTGTGGTTAATAATTAACCGTTTGAGACACCGAGGGACAACGAATGAATGCTAGAATCAACGAACACTAGCTCTGCTTCATTGAATTCTGCATGCTTGCTAATTTTAAATTTAAAAACTTATCTAGTTATCCTTTTAAATGGATAATTAATTTTAATTAAAAAATTATCAACTTAAAAATCGGTTGTCTATCTCGCGATGAACCTAGTTTTAATAGGGTATTAAAATCTGGTGTCCCGAGAGCTGAAAGGGTTCGTCATTTATTATCACGAACTATATATTGTAAAACTAAATTTTACAAGGTTTTAGTGGTATCTTTGTTAGGTTTATTTATCAAACAGTTTTGATAATTATTAATCTAATTAATAACAGTTAACGCAGCGGAGTAATAATAAAATACCAGAATGAACCCGACAGGATCTGGGTTACAAACAATGCAAATACAGAATTTGAATAACCTACTGAAGAGATATAATATACCTTTGTGGTTAATTATTAACCGTTTGAAACACTAAGGGACAACAAATGAACGCTAGAATCAACGAACACTAAATTGGAACACAGTGGTTGCGGCTCTAAGAGGCGTGATCCACGGTTGCAATCAAATATATCGGTTGTTTGAAAGTTGAAAGAAAAATCAAAGCTTGCACAGTTCTTCTTTGTGAAGATCAAGAAAAACCATCAAGTTCCTCTTAACGAAGAATCTGCAGACGATCTCTCAAGGTAGATGGAGGAAAGTGAAGAATGTCTAAAATGGAAGACCACCAGATCGTTGAAGTAGAAGAGAAATCAAGTTAAATAATCCAAGATGCTCCACTATCAAATAATGGGAGACAACCAGAATAACATTTTCCCTTTTTCACAAAGATCCATCATCATTATTTAAGAAGTCATGATATGGATAGAATGATGCATATCATACTTTTTCGATGGAAGCCAACCAAAGTACAGCTACTAAAGCAAATATCATGAACCATTCCCACTTGCCTCTTGGCCCACCATTAGCAATCTTTTTTATTTATTTATTTATTTATTTATTTAAATAAACATTAATACTAAATAATTTATAACAATTATAAATTATAAAAAACCGATATAGTTCGTAAGCGCCAGTTAATCAAATTAAGTGGACTTAATATTTGTTGCCCAAGGTGTAACTCTTACGGGTCATAGCTCGGTTGGCAACGTGACGTAACCGAACCCGTACATAATCCAACAAGCTCCCACTTGGACGGCATTCGGTTAAATTCCACGTAGACAGTCAGCGGCGCTCTAGCTGCACATGGCTGCCCCCAACAAGGTATGACACTTTAAAGTCATTAACCAAACATCTTCTTCTAGTATTATTTTACTATAACAAGACAATAAACTTATGGTAAACATAGTCATTTATCCTTTCTGTAAAAGACATCAATTGAGTCATTGAGATTAATTCTCATATAAGACTCAATCATTATAGTTCTCGATATAAATTCAAAATGGTCCAATCAAACACACAGTCAGTTTGGGTGAGGCCTCACACTTCACCAGTTTGAATCAACGAGGGCGCCAAGATGTCTAACTGTTACATATAATGTAAGAGTACAGAATCCCTTATTGACTACATACAACTCCCACTGAACTTCAGATTTATTCCCAACCAAAGCCTTTATGACTGCCAGTTACGCGACAGCGGTTGACAGTGATCAAAGAATAACCCTCGGTAAACGGAAGTTCTAGTATGCATCTCAGGTCATAGGATACTAAATGAGTATACCAGTATCAAAGCATCTTATAATAAAGATGGTTTGTGGCGAGTTACATCCAACGTCATTCATAATGAGGTCTGTGAATTTAGAAGTCAACTCCTTGAGTCTAAATTCAGAATAGTCTTAATTCAGAATTGTTCCCACAAGTCTGATCGACTATGTATAATTTAGAATACAATATCCATGGATTAAACGTATTAAAATCGAACACAGTTATAGGATTCATAATTGTATCTATATCAGTAGATCAAAATGAATTCAAAAGTATAACTGTTTAAAAGTTCGTACATCCAAATACTAAATCAAAACATATCACTAGCTAATCTAAGCCCGATCGCATTTCTATATAGATCATGCTTATTCTGAGTCATGGGCTTAGTAAACGGGTCTGCTAGGTTTTGATCTGTGTCGATTTTTCTTATCATGATGTCTCCCTGTTTCACTATGTCCCGTATATAATGAAACTTCCTCTAAATGTGCTTGGCCCTGTGATGAGATCTGGGCTCTTTGGCTTGAGCAATAGCACCTGTGTTATCAAAAAATATCTCGATTGGTTGCTGAATACTTGGAACCACATCGAGATCAGCTATGAACTTCTTCATCCAAGCAGCTTCCTTTGCAGCATCAGATGCTGCAATGTATTCAGATTCAGTGGTAGAATCTGCCACCACACTTTGCTTGGAACTTTTCCAAGAGATGGCTCCACCATTGAGTGTGAATACAAAACCAGATTGTGAGCGAGAGTCATCTCGGTCAGTTTGAAAACTAGCATCAGTGTAACATCATCCACTGTTTTTAATAAATATTAATAAATATGTTTTTAATCATATTAATATTAATGATTATTTTATTTAAATAAGGTCATCATCTGATACCACTGTTGGGATTAGTGGTATCTTCGTTAGGTTTATTTATCAAAAATAGTTTTGATAATTATTAATCAGATTAATAACAGTTAACGCAGCAGAGTAATAATAAAATACCAGAATGAACCCGACAGGATCTGGGTTACAAACAATACAAATACAGAATATAAATAACCTACTGATGAGATATAATATATCTTTGTGGTTGATAATTAGCCGTTTGAGACACCGAGGGACAACAAATGAATGCTAGAATCAACGAACGCTAAATTGGAACACAGTGGTTACGACTCTAAGAGGCGTGATCCACGGTTGCAATCAAATATATCGGTTGTTTGTGATAGAAAGAAAAATCAAACTTTTCTTCTTTGAGTGATGGATGAATGAATGGATGATCAAAAATTTTTCCTTTTCTTTCCACGGTTGTTCATATCCATCATTGGAAGAGATGGAGACATATAAAAGAAGGGAGTAGTGCTCACATGGGAGCAAGCCTTTTTCTTTACACATCCTTCCACTCAATAATTGAGTGAACACTTTCCTCCTTTTCTTCCGTGAATTAAGCTCTTCTTTTCAAAAAGCAATCTCATTTTTCCTTTAATAAATAAATATTAATAATAAATAATTTATAACAATTATAAATTATAAAAACCCGATATAGTTCGTAAATGCCAGTTTGTCAAATTAAGTGGACTTAATATTTGTTAGTTAACGCAGCGGAGTAATAATAAAATACTAGAATGAACCCGATACGATCTGGGTTGCAAACAATGCAAATACAGATATGAATAACCTACTGATGAGATATAATATACCTTTGTGGTTAATAATTAACCGTTTGAGACACCGAGGGACAACGAATGAACGCTAGAATCAACGAACACTAAATTGGAACATAGTCGGTCAGACTTGTGGGAACAATTCTGAATTAAGACTATTCTGAATTTAGACTCAAGGAGTTGACTTCTAAATTCACAGACCTCATTATGAATGACGTTGGATGTAACTCGTCACAAACCATCTTTATTATAAGATGCTTTGATACTGGTATACTCATTTAGTATCCTATGACCTGAGATGCATACTAGAACTTCCGTTTACCGAGGGTTATTGTTTGATCACTGTCAACCGCTGTCGCGTAACTGCCAGTCATAAAGGCTTTGGTTGGAATAATTCTGAAGTTCAGTGGGAGTTGTATGTAGTCAATAAGGGATTCTGTACTCTTACATTGTATGTGTCACACCCCCACTGATAGTGGAAACACGGGGAATGTGAGCTAGACGGGATCGTCATAACACATGGTATGCAATAGAGTAGCAATAATAATATGTTGACAAGCATGTCATGATGACACCCGAACACAATTGGTGACTTGTGTCGTGTATAATCAATGTTCACGACAGCATAGTTATAAGCATAAACATAAGAAGATCATATAAACACTAATAATAGCTTGTAATGTGATATTCCCACAACTCGGGAACAAGTATACAAAAGGCCATGTTCAAGCTTTACAAGAGTAATAATCACAAAATGCATCCTAGGGTCTCCTCTAAAAGGCAGCACTTCTAGATCTTCAATTACCCTGTTCACCTGAAAAGAAATGCTCAAGAAGGTCAACATAATTGTTGGTGAGCTTCGTAGGTTTTAAGTAATGAAAGATGTTAAGATGAAAACAGTGAGTAAGTTTAATAAAAGATACCGCGACTTCACTTATGTATAGGCGGTTTTACTAGGTATAAATAGCTACAGCCAAACCTAATGTTCGGTTCCTAACGGGAATTGATGGCTGTAAAGAAAGGTTCCCAAAGTTTTTAAGTAGTTTATTAAGACGTAGCAAGATCCACACAGCGCATACGTATAGTGTATAACCAAACCAGTCCTTAGGTCCCATAACCGGGATTAATGGTTATATATAAAAAGGTTTTCCATAGCATAATAAGTTTAACTTGACGTAGCAAGATCCACACAGCGCATACGTGTCAAGTTAAACATGACGTAGCAAGATCCACACAGCGCATACGTATAGGTTACAACCAAACCAATCTTTAGGTCCCAATTACCGGGATTAATGGTTGTAATGGATGATCGGCTTAGAAGAACCACACAGAAGAACCACACAAAAAAACCACACAGCCGAGAGCATCCAAGGTCAATGGCATCCACAAGTAGCATAAATCAACACGTAACATCAAATAGTAGTGCATGGTAGTGTAAAACCCCTAAGTAACATACATAGGGTAACATAGCATATAGTTCAAGTTCATATAGCAGCAAACAGTCAGGATCATCATGTAACCCGATTTGAGCACATTCTTAGTATACCGGGGATGCTTATGTATAGGGTCCTCCGCAGCATTCCCACCACATCCGCGATATACATAGAATGATACCTAAACCAGTTACATGACATCCATTTATCCTAAGTATCAATCAACAAGTTTAGCAAGGTAAGTTACTCATATAAGTAGCAGCCAACTTCCACTAAGGAAGGTGCCTGAAATTAAGTAAATAAGTGTGCATTCTTTTCCCCCAAGTAGAAAATATTCGAAAAGGTTTTATAAGCGTAAAAAGGGGCCACGAAACTCACTGATCGGATGATAGGCACAAACGATGAAGTACCAAGAGTAGAATGCTATGAACAGTTAGCACCTATTGACAGTTACTGACAAGCATTAATAACGAGCATAAAGCATAAGATGATGTCAATAGATTCGGGCAGTTTCGGTTCGGTCGTGGGTGGTTCACACACAAACAGTCATACACATCTCAGACTAGGTTATTTTAAATAGTATATGCCTGTTAATAGCGTTGACTTTAATCTTTGTGGTCAAGCTATGACACTTTATTAATATTACCTTATCGTCATAAGATCTCCGAAGAGGGGATCCATACGCACACACACATCATTAGTCATACAATAGGACCGGACGCACGACTGACACTCCATTCGCACGAGTGGACTTTCAGTCGTACGAATTAGCTACTTTCGTACGATTGAACCTTCATTCATGCGACTAAGCACTCAATCGTACCATGCAAGACTCAGTCATACGACCCAACCTCCATACACACGATTGGACCTTCATTCGCACGAATCAGCTTCATTCGTGCGATTGAACATTCATTCGTGCGATTGGCCTTTCAGTCGTACGACTCATACACAATCGCACTCCATTTCATTCGCACTGACTCATTCGCATGTCTCATTCGGTCGCATTCAATCGCACACACCCATACGCTGACTTAGTCTCACGATTTGCCCAATCGCACGGCTCAGTCGCGTGACATACTCATACGCCCTACCCAGTCACATGACTTATCCCAGTCGCACGGCTCAGTCGGCCGGAAGGCCCAGTCGCCCTGTGCAGCAGGTCGCGACTGCTGGAAGGTGCAGGGCGGCCTTCGGCTGCCCAAACACGAGTTTTACACCACCAAAACTTCCAGAACACTAATCCTAACATGTCTAGACAAGAAGCACACTCAAGAACACAACATGCAAGCCCACACGACCTCATGTGCTCGGATGAACCCGAGAACCCGAAACCCTAGAAAACGCAGCAGCCAAATCGAGCAATAAACGGGTCAAACGAGGTTATCTACCTGCTAGGAACGAGTATACACGATGACACTCAAGACTTGACGGTGGAAACGCGAGAAATCGAGCGGTTTAGGTGCTAGATTGATGTAGAGAGGAAGAAGAAGAAGATGGTCGATGAAGAAGAGGAAGAAGTGTGGAATGGCTGGGAATGGGGTTTTTATACCCATCCCAGGTTTGCAAAATGCCCCTTTTAGTCCCTGTACTTTGCCCCGAGTTCCTAATTTTGTTTCGGTTGAAAACGTTATTTATTGGTCTTGTTTTTATTAATGATAGAATGTTGTTAATGATATTTAAAATTTTAAAGAAATGGTTTTATACATGACAATAGTTTTTATATAAAAATGGCGCGTTTAGTGTTTCCGGGGCAAATCTTAGATAATGTTTCAAGGTGATGACAATTTAGACTACGATAGCACACACATAAGGTTAACCAAGCAAGCATACAGGCATAATATCCACATAGATGGGCTATAAAGTTGAGGGATGACCGGCAATAAAACTAACAGATTACGTCAGTAGACGGACCTTTGGTGACGGATGTCACAATATGTAACAGTTAGACATCGTGGCGCCCTCGTTGATTTAAACTGGTAAAGTGTGAGGCCTCACCCAAACTGACTGTGTGTTTGATAGGACCATTTTGAATTTAGATCGAGAACTATAATGATTGAGTCTTATATGAGAATTAATCTCAATGACTCAATTGATGTCTTTTACAGAAAGGATAAATGACTATGATTACCATAAGTTTATTGTCTTGTTATAGTAAAATTATACTAGAAGAAGATGTTTGGTTAATGACTTTAAAGTGTCATACCTTGTTGGGGGCAGCCATGTGCAGCTAGAGCGCCGTTGACTGTCGACGTGGAATTTAACCGAATGCCGTCCAAGTGGGAGCTTGTTGGATTATGTACGGATTCGATTAAGTCAAGTTGCCAACTGAGCTATGACCCGTAAGAGTTACACCTTGGGCAACAAATATTAAGTCCACTTAATTTGATTAACTGGCGCTTACGAACTATATCGGTTTTTTTTATAATTTATAATTTTTATAAATTATTTAGTATTAATATTGATTTATTAAAGAAAAATAAATAAATAAAGAAAAGTGATGGAGCACTATCTGGTGTTTGGATCAAGAGGCAAGTTGGAGCACTATGTTTGTGAGTGCTCAATTATTGCTTCCTATTTTAAACGTTGCTTTTGAAAAGCAAAGAGGAGAATATGTAGTGGAGCATGATACAACTTGCAATAAACACACCTCTATCCTTGATCTTCAATCTCTCCGAATATTATGCTCCCAGATCTTCAAGAAGAAACAGATGGTTTTTCTTGATCTTCAAAAAGAAGAAATGAGCAAGCTTTGATTTTTCTTTCAACTTTCAAACAACTGATATATTTGATTGCAACCGTGGATCACGCCTCTTAGAGCCGCAACCACTGTGTTCCAATTTAGTGTTCGTTGATTCTAGCGTTCATTCGTTGTCCCTCGGTGTCTCAAACGGTTAATTATTAACCACAAAGGTATATTATATCTCATCAGTAGGTTATTTATATTCTGTATTTGCATTGTTTGTAACCCAGATCCTGTCGGGTTCATTCTGTTATTTTATTATTACTCCGCTACGTAAACTGTTATTAATCTGATTAATAATTATCAAAACTGTTGGGTTCAGTGGTATCTTCGTTAGGTTTATTTATCAAAAACAGTTCTAATAATTATTAATCAGATTAATAACAGTTAACGCAGCGGAGTAATAATAAAATACCAGAATGAACCCGACAGGATCTTGGTTACAAACAATGCAAATACAGAATATAAATAACCTACTGATGAGATATAATATACCTTTGTGGTTGATAATTAGCCGTTTGAGACACCGAGGGACAACAAATGAATGCTAGAATCAACGAACGCTAAATTGGAACACAGTGGTTGCGGCTCTAAGAGGCGTGATCCACGGTTGCAATCAAATATATCGGTTGTTTGTGATAGAAAGAAAAATCAAACTTTTCTTCTTTGAGTGATGAATGAATGGATGATCAAAAATTTTTCCTTTTCTTTCCACGGTTGTTCCTTCCCATCATTGGAAGAGATGGAGACATATAAAAGAAGGGAGTAGTGCTCACATGGGAGCAAGCCTTTTTCTTTACACATCCTTCCACTCAATAATTGAGTGAACACTTTCCTCCTTTTCTTCCGTGAATTAAGCTTTCTTTTCAAAAAGCAATCTCATTTTTCCTTTAATAAATAAATATTAATACTAAATAATTTATAACAATTATAAATTATAAAACCCGATATAGTTCGTAAGTGTCAGTTTGTCAAATTAAGTGGACTTAATATTTGTTGCCCATGTGTAACTATTACGGGTCATAGATCGGTTGGCAACGTGACGTAACCGAACCCGTACATAATCCAACAAGCTCCCACTTGGACGGCATTCGGTTAAATTCCACGTAGACAGTCAGCGGCGCTCTAGCTGCACATGGCTGCCCCCAACAAGGTATGACACTTTAAAGTCATTAACCAAACATCTTCTTCTAGTATTATTTTACTATAACAAGACAATAAACTTATGGTAAACATAGTCATTTATCCTTTCTGTAAAAGACATCAATTGAGTCATTGAGATTAATTCTCATATAAGACTCAATCATTATAGTTCTCGATCTAGATTCAAAATGGTCCAATCAAACACATAGTCAGTTTGGGTGAGGCCTCACACTTCACCAGTTTGAATCAACGAGGGCGCCACGATGTCTAACTGTTACATATAATGTAAGAGTACAGAATCCCTTATTGACTACATACAACTCCCACTAAACTTCAGAATTATTCCCAACCAAAGCCTTTATGACTGGCAGTTACGCGACAGCGGTTTACAGTGATCAAAGAATAACCCTCGGTAAACGGAAGTTCTAGTATGCATCTCAGGTCATAGGATACTAAATGAGTATACCAGTATCAAAGCATCTTATAATAAAGATGGTTTATGGCGAGTTACATCCAACGTCATTCATAATGAGGTCTGTGAATTTAGAAGTCAACTCCTTGAGTCTAAATTCAGAATAGTCTTAATTCAGAATTGTTCCCACAAGTCTGATCGACTATGGATAATTTAGAATACAATATCCATGGATTAAACGTATTAAAATCGAACACAGTTATAGGATTCATAATTGTATCTATATCAGTAGATAAAAATGAATTCAAACGTATAACTGTTTAAAAGTTCGTACATCCAAATACTAAATCAAAACATATCACTAGCTAATCTAAGCCCGATCGCATTTCTATGTAGATCATGCTTATTCTGAGTCATGGGCTTAGTAAACGGGTCTGCTAGGTTTTGATCTGTGTCGATTTTTCTTATCACGATGTCTCCCTGTTTCACTATGTCCCGTATATAATGAAACTTCCTCTGAATGTGCTTGGCCCTGTGATGAGATCTGGGCTCTTTGGCTTGAGCAATAGCACCTGTGTTATCACAAAATATCTCAATTGGTTGCTGAATACTTGGAACCACATCGAGATCGGCTATGAGCTTCTTCATCCAAGCAGTTTCCTTTGCAGCATCAGATGCTGCAATGTATTCAGATTTAGTGGTAGAATCTGCCACCACACTTTGCTTGGAACTTTTCCAAGAGATGGCTCCACCATTGAGTGTGAATACAAAACCAGATTATGAGCGAGAGTCATCTCGGTCAGTTTGAAAACTAGCATCAGTGTAACGTCTTACAGTGAGCTGTTCTTCAACTCCTCCATATATTAAAAACATGTCTTTAGTCCTTTTCAAGTACTTTAGAATGTTCTTAACTGCAGTCCAATGGGCAAAACCAGGGTTTTGCTGATAACGGCTAGTAATGCTCAAGGCATACGAGACGTCAGGTCTAGTGCACAGCATAGCATACATGATCGAACCAATCGCTGAAGCATATGGAACCTTTTCCATTCGCTTAATGTCAATGTCCGTTGAAGGAGATTGCGATTTGTTCAACACGGTACCTTTAGTCATTGGAACACCTCCTTTCTTGGAGTTTTCCATCTTAAAGCGCGTCACCATTTTGTCTATGTATGTGCTTTGACTAAGCCCTAGAAGCCGCTTAAATCTATCCCTATAGATCTTTATTCCTAGAATGTAAGCAGCTTCTCCAAGATCTTTCATTGCGAAACAAGCTCCGAACCATTTTTTAACTTCGTTAAGCATTGAGATATTGTTTCCAATGATCAGTATATCATCCACATACAATATGAGGAACGATATAGTGCTCCCACTAGCCTTTCTGTAAACACAAGGCTCATCTTCACTTTTGACAAAACCGAATTCGACGATTCTCTGATCAAAATGAAGATTCCAGCTACGGGATGCCTGTTTAAGTCTATAAATGGACTTATTCAGTTTGCACACCTTATTTGGATATTGTGGATTGACAAAACATCGGGCTGAACCATATAGACATCTTCAGAGAGATGTCCATTTAGAAAAGCGGTTTGACATCCATTTGCCATATCTCGTAATCATAGTACGCGGCTATGGCAAGCAATATCCTAATAGATTTGATCATAGCAACGGGTGAGAAAGTTTCATCATAGTCAACACCTTGAGTTTGAGTGAAACCTTTCGCAACTAGCCGTGCTTTATAGGTGTGTACATTTCCATGCATGTCGGTTTTTCTCTTGAAAAGCCACTTGCTCCCTACAGCCCGTGAACCGGGAGGTAGCTCAACCAAGTCCCAGACTTGATTGTCTCGCATGGATTGCATCTCGGCGTTCATGGCATCTAGCCATTTCGCAGATTCCGGATCTGAGATAGCAGATTTGTAGTTAGTAGGTTCATCGCCAGAATCAGCTACTACCAGAACCTCAGGACCCTCTAGATTCCAAAGATATCTGTCAGGTTCTTTGCGAGTTCTGCTACTTCTACGAACGCTTGTGTTTATATCTGAATCAGTAATAATTTCTTGTTGTTCAGACGCACCGACTACTTCAGCGTTTGTTTGTGGTTCTCGAATTTCTTCAAGATCCACAATATTACTTCCAGTTCCTCGATCAAGAAACTCTTTCTCGAGAAAATGTGCCTTCCTTTTGATGGAAATCATATTTGCATCAGGATGGTAAAAGTAAAACCCGCTTCTATTATAGTATCCAACGAAAATAGCTTTTTTGCCTCGAGGATCTAGCTTGTCATTAGACTCACTAGTGACATAAGCATCACATCCCATACTTTAAGGTAAGACAAATTGGGTTTAGACCCATGCCATATCTCATATGGAGTTTTATCTACCTTCTTAGTCGGTGCTAGATTAACAAGGCGGGCGGCGGTCATAAAAGCATAACTCCAAAAGGAGTGAGGCAAGTTAGTTCTACACATCATCGATCGAACCATATTAAGTAGGGTTCGATTTCTCCTCTCACTCACGCCATTAAGTTGGGGTGTGTCGGGTGGAGTGAACTGTGAAACAATTCCACATTCCTTTAGATGATCAATGAACTCTTAGCTTAGGTATTCTCCACCTCGATCTGATCGAAGTACTTTGATAGTCTTACCAAGTTGGTTTTCTACTTCGTTCTGAAACTCTTTGAACTTTTCAAAGGTTTCATGTCTATGCTTCATAAGGTAGACATAGGCGTATCGACTATAATCGTCAATAAACGTAACAAAGTATCTTTTGTGATTTCTAGACTTGGTTCTGAAAGGACCACATACATCAGAGTGTATAAGTGCTAACAAATCCTTGGCCCGTTCACCAACATGGGTGAAAGGATCCTTTGTGAGTTTACCAGCTAAGCAAGATTCACATTCATCAAAAGATTCATGTCCTGTGGATTCAAGAATCCCTTCGGACTGAAGCCTTTTCACACGGGCCTTGCTTATGTGGCCAAGTCTACAATGCCATAGAAACGTATCGTTAATTCCAGATTTGATACGTTTAGAAAGATTATATACATTATTGTTTGTTTGAATATCAATCTCATAAATACCATTTCGAGGTTTAGCCTCAAAATAAAAGATATCATTCAAGTAGGCAGAAATAACAGCATCATTAAAAACATACTTGAATCCTTGTTCAAACAATAAAGAAACTGAAATAATGTTTCTGGTTAAACCAGGAGCAAACAAACAATTATTTAAAGTAATTACAAGACCAGATGGACAAGAAAGATGATATGTTCCAGTTGCTAGAACCGGTACTCTTTTCCCATCACCAACGATGAGCTCCATGTCGCCTTGTTTCAGTTTCTTCCACTTTTTAGGCTCCCGCAAGACATTAATGATGTGGTAACCACATCCAGTATCAAATACCCATGTGTTGCTGGAAACAGTGAAAAGTTCAATAACATAAATCAGAATACCTAAAGAAGAGCCTTCACCATTGGCCTTCTTCACCTTCAGCTTGGCTAGATAGTCAAGACAGTTACGTCTCCAGTGTCCCATCTTATTGCATTCAAAACAGTGTCGCTCCTCAGGAGGGGGCGCTGCTTTGTTTTTAGCCAGTTGTTTGTTGTTGGTGGCAGGCTTGGCAGCAACAACTTTACCTTTACCCTTATTGTTATAAGTTTTTTTCTTGGGGTTTGGTTTCCTAACACCAGTAGATCGGACCATCAACATTTGACTGGCTTTACCTGGTGTGTTTTGCTCAAAATCACTCCACCCAATTAATAATTAAATATTTTATTAATATCAAACTAAAATAAATTAATATTAATAAATTTATATGATATTTATTAAGAAAAATATTATCTTAAATTTATAGTAGGCCGCATCTATAATAAATATAAATATATTTTGCAGGATAATAATTTAGTAATATTTATAAATATTGTTCGTTGGTTGTTAAATATTAATATTTATTAAGAAAAATCAAACTTTTCTTCTTTGAGTGATGAATGAATGGATGATCAAAAATTTTTCCTTTTCTTTCCACGGTTGTTCCTTCCCATCATTGGAAGAGATGGAGACATATAAAAGAAGGGAGTAGTGCTCACATGGGAGCAAGCCTTTTTCTTTACACATCCTTCCACTCAATAATTGAGTGAACACTTTCCTCCTTTTCTTCCGTGAATTAAGCTCTTCTTTTCAAAAAGCAATCTCATTTTTCCTTTAATAAATAAATATTAATACTAAATAATTTATAAAGCCGTTTGAGACACCGATGGACAACAAATGAATGCTAAAATCAACGAACGCTAAATTGGAACACAGTGGTTGCGGCTCTAAGAGGCGTGATCCACGGTTGCAATCAAATATATCGGTTGTTTGTGATAGAAAGAAAAATCAAACTTTTCTTCTTTGAGTGATAGATGAATGAATGGATGATCAAAAATTTTTCCTTTTCTTTCCACGGTTGTTCATATCCATCATTGGAAGAGATGGAGACATATAAAAGAAGGGAGTAGTGCTCACATGGGAGCAAGCCTTTTTCTTTACACATCCTTCCACTCAATAATTGAGTGAACACTTTCCTCCTTTTCTTCCGTGAATTAAGCTCTTCTTTTCAAAAAGCAATCTCATTTTTCCTTTAATAAATAAATATTAATACTAAATAATTTATAACAATTATAAATTATAAAAACCCGATATAGTTCGTAAATGCCAGTTTGTCAAATTAAGTGGACTTAATATTTGTTGCCCAAGGTGTAACCCTTACGGGTCATAGCTCGGTTGGCAACGTGACGTAACCGAACCCGTACATAATCCAACAAGCTCCCACTTGGACAGCATTCTGTTAAATTCCACGTAGACAGTCAGCGACGCTCTAGCTGCACATGGCTGCCCCCAACAAGGTATGATACTTTAAAGTCATTAACCAAACATCTTCTTCTAGTATTATTTTACTATAACAAGACAATAAACTTATGGTAAACATAGTCATTTATCCTTTCTGTAAAAGACATCAATTGAGTCATTGAGATTAATTCTCATATAAGACTCAATCATTATAGTTCTCGATCTAGATTCAAAATGGTCCAATCAAACACACAGTCAGTTTGGGTGAAAACTAACATATATGTAACACAGTTAATAAATAATGGAACATATCAGTCTGAATCTGATATTATAACATATATTTTTTAATATATGGAGGAGTTGAAGAACAGCTCACTGTAAGATGTTACGCTGATGCTAGTTTTCAAACTGATCGAGATGACTCTCGCTCACAATCTGGTTTTGTATTCACACTCAATGGTGGAGCCATCTCTTGGAAAAGTTCCAAGCAAAGTGTGGTGGCAGATTCTACTACTGAATCTGAATACATTGCAGCATCTGATACTGCAAAGGAAGCTGCTTGGATGAAGAAGTTCATAGCCGATCTCGATGTGGTTCCAAGTATTCAGCAACCAATCGAGATATTTTGTGATAACACAGGTGCTATTGCTCAAGCCAAAGAGCCTAGATCTCATCACAGGGCCAAGCACATTCAGAGGAAGTTTCATTACATACGAGACATAATGAAATAGGGAGACATCGTGATAAGAAAAATCGACACAGATCAAAACCTAGCAGACCCGTTTACTAAGCCCATGACTCAGAATAAGCATGATCTACATAGAAATGCGATCGGGCTTAGATTAGCTAGTGATATGTTTTGATTTAGTATTTGGATGTACGAACTTTTAAACAGTTATACTTTTGAATTTATTTTGATCTACTGATATAGATACAATTATGAATCCTATAACTGTGTTCGATTTTAATACGTTTAATCCATGGATATTGTGTTCTAAATTATCCATAGTCGATCAGACTTGTGGGAACAATTCTGAATTAAGACTATTCTGAATTTAGACTCAAGGAGTTGACTTCTAAATTCACAGACCTCATTATGAATGACGTTGGATGTAACTCGCCACAAACCATCTTTATTATAAGATGCTTTGATACTGGTATACTCATTTAGTATCCTATGACCTGAGATGCATACTAGATCTTCTGTTTACCGATGGTTATTCTTTGATCACTATCAACCGCTGTCGCGTAACTGCCAATCATAAAGGCTTTGGTTGGGAATAATTCTGAAGTTCAGTGGGAGTTGTATGTAGTCATAAGGGATTCTGTACTCTTACATTATATGTAACAGTTAGACATCGTGGCGCCCTCGTTGATTCAAACTGGTGAAGTGTGAGGCCTCACCCAAACTGACTGTGTGTTTGATTGGACCATTTTGAATCTAGATCGAGAACTATAATAATTGAGTCCTATATGAGAATTAATCTCAATGACTCAATTGATGTCTTTTACAGAAAGGATAAATGACTATGATTACCATAAGTTTATTGTCTTGTTATAGTAAAATGATACTAGAAGATGTTTGGTCAATGACTTTAAAGTGTCATACCTTGTTGGGGGCAGCCATGTGCAGCTAGAGCGCCGCTGACTGTCTACGTGGAATTTAACCGAATGCCGTCCAAGTGGGAGCTTGTTGGATTATGTACTGGTTCGGTTACGTCACGTTGCCAACCGAGCTATGACCCGTAAGAGTTACACCTTGGGCAACAAATATTAAGTCCACTTAATTTGATTAACTGGCGCTTACGAACTATATCGGGTTTTATAATTTATAATTGTTATAAATTATAAAACATTAATGTTTGTTTATCATAAATAAAGGAAAAGCTTTCAATATATTAAATATTCTTTTGTAAAGCAAAAGGAATATGATGACCACAAAGCATCACAAAGTGATTTGTGATTTCAACCTGTAAAGCAAAAGTCATAAAGTGATTGAAGATAAAAAGGCTATCAACGGAGAGCATATTTTTGTATTCAACATCTTCAACCTTTCTGATCATCTTCTTCCTTGAGTGAGAGAAACTGAAAATAGAGCCATTAATCTCATCTCTCTAAGAAACAAGACGGAGAGTTGAATTTTTCTTCCTATAACAAACAACCGATATTTTGTTTGCAACCGTGGATCACGCCTCTTAGAGCCGCAACCATTGTGTTCCAATTTAGTGTTCGTTGATTCTAGCGTTCATTTGTTGTCCCTTGGTGTTTCAAACGGTTAATAATTAACCACAAAGGTATATTATATCTCATCAGTAGGTTATTCAAATTCTGTATTTGCATTGTTTATAACCCAGATCCTGTCGGGTTCATTCTGGTATTTTATTATTACTCCGCTACGTTAACTGTTATTAATTAGATTAATAATTATCAAAACTGTTTTGATAAATAAACCTAACAAAGATACCACTAAAACCCAACAGTGGTATACCTTAATCATTCTGATACCACTGTTGGGTTCAATGGTATCATCGTTAGGTTTATTTATCAAAAACAGTTTTGATAATTATTAATCACATTAATAACAGTTAACGCAGCGGAGTAACAATAAAATACCAGAATGAACCCGACAGGATCTGGGTTACAAACAATGCAAATACAGAATATGAATAACCTACTGATGAGATATAATATACCTTTGTGGTTAATAATTAACCGTTTGAGACACCGAGGGACAACGAATGAATGCTAGAATCAACGAACACTAAATTGGAACACAGTGGTTGCGGCTCTAAGAGGCGTGATCCACGGTTGCAATCAAATATATCAGTTGTTTGAAAGTTGAAAGAAAAATCAAAGCTTGCTCATTTCTTCTTTTTGAAGATCAAGAAAAACCATCTGTTTCTTCTTGAAGATCTGGGAGCATAATATTCGGAGAGATTGAAGATCAAGGATAGAGGTGTGTCTATTGCAAGTTGTATCATGCTCCACTACATATTCTCCTCTTTGCTTTTCAAAAGCAACGTTTAAAATAGGAAGCAATAATTGAGTACTCACAAACATAGTGCTCCAACTTGCCTTTTGATCCAAACACCAGATAGTGCTCCATTACTTTTCTTTATTTATTTATTTTCTTTAATAAATCAATATTAATACTAAATAATTTATAACAATTATAAATTATAAAAATAAACCGATATAGTTCGTAAGCGCCAGTTAATCAAATTAAGTGGACTTAATATTTGTTGCCCAGGGTGTAACTCTTACGGGTCATAGCTCGGTTGGCAACGTGACTTAACCGAACCCGTACATAATCCAACAAGCTCCCACTTGGACGACATTCGGTTAAATTCCACGTAGACAGTCAACGGCGCTCTAGCTGCACATGGCTGCCCCCAACAAGGTATGACACTTTAAAGTCATTAACCAAACATCTTCTTCTAGTATCATTTTACTATAACAAGACAATAAACTTATGGTAATCATAGTCATTTATCCTTTCTGTAAAAGACATCAATTGAGTCATTGAGATTAATTCTCATATGGAGCTCAATCATTATTGTTCTCGATCCAGATTCAAAATGGTCCAATCAAACACACAGTCAGTTTGGGTGAGACCTCACACTTACCAGTTTAAATCAACGAGGGCGCCACGATGTCTAACTGTTACATATAATGTAAGAGTACAGAATCCCTTATTGACTACATACAACTCCTACTGAACTTCAGAATTATTCCCAACCAAAGCCTTTATGACTGGCAGTTATGCGACAGCGGTTGACAGTGATCAAAGAATAACCCTCGGTAAACGGAAGTTCTAGTATGCATCTCAGGTCATAGGATACTAAATGAGTATACCAGTATCAAAGCATCTTATAATAAAGATGGTTTGTGGCGAGTTACATCCAACGTCATTCATAATGAGGTCTGTGAATTTAGAAGTCAACTCCTTGAGTCTAAATTCAGAATAGTCTTAATTCAGAATTGTTCCCACAAGTCTGATCGACTATGGATGATTTAGAATACAAAATCCATGGATTAAACGCATTAAAATCGAACACAGTTATAGGATTCATAATTGTATCTATATATCAGTAGATCAAAATGAATTCAAAAGTATAACTGTTTAAAGTTCGTACATCCAAATACTAAATCAAAACATATCACTAGCTAATCTAAGCCCGATCGCATTTCTATGCAGATCATGCTTGTTCTGAGTCATGGGCTTAGTAAACGGGTCTGCTAGGTTTTGATCTGTGTTGATTTTTCTTATCACGATGTCTCCCTGTTTCACTATGTCCCGTATATAATGAAACTTCCTCTGAATGTGCTTGGCCCTGTGATGAGATCTGGGCTCTTTGGCTTGAGCAATAGCACCTGTGTTATCACAAAATATCTCGATTGGTTGCTGAATACTTGGAACCACATCGAGATCGGCTATGAACTTCTTCATCCAAGCAGCTTCCTTTGCAGCATCAGATGCTGCAATGTATTCAGATTCAGTAGTATAATCTATAATCTGCCACCACACTTTGCTTGGAACTTTTCCAACAGATGGCTCCACCATTGAGTGTGAATACAAAACCAGATTGTGAGCGAGAGTCATCTCTGTCAGTTTGAAAACTAGTATCAGTGTAATATCTTAAAGTGAGCTGTTCTTTAACTCCTCCATATATTAAAACATGTCTTTAGTCCTTCTCAAGTGCTTCAGAATGTTCTTAACAGCAGTCCAATGGGCAAAACCAGGGTTTTGCTGATAACGGCTAGTAATGCTAAAAGCATACGAGACGTCAGGTCTAGTGCATAGCATAGCATACATGATGGAACCAATCGCTAAAGCATATGGAACATTTTCAATTCGCTTAATATCAATGTCCGTTGAAGGAGATTGCGATTTGTTCAACACGGTACCTTTAGTCATTGGAACACCTCCTTTCTTGGAGTTTTCCATCTTAAAGCGTGTCATCATTTTGTCTATGTATGTGCTTTGACTAAGCCCTAGAAGCCGCTTAGATCTATCCCTATAGATCTTTATTCCTAGAATGTAAGCAGCTTCTCCAAGATCTTTCATTGCGAAACAAGCTCCCAACCATTTTTTAACTTCGTTAAGCATTGAGATATTGTTTCCAATGATTTAAACTGCAATGTATTCAGATTCAGTGGTAGAATCTACTACCACACTTTGCTTAGAACTTTTCCAAGAGATGGCTCCACCATTGAGTGTGAATACAAAACCAGATTGTGAGCGAGAGTCATCTCGATCAGTTTGAAAACTAGCATCAGTGTAACATCTTACAGTGAGCTGTTCTTCAACTCCTCCATATATTAAAAAATATATGTTATAATATCAGATTCAGACTGATATGTTCCATTATTTATTGACTGCGTTACATATATGTTAGTTTTCACCCAAACTGACTGTGTGTTTGATTGGACCATTTTGAATCTAGATCGAGAACTATAATGATTGAGTCTTATATGAGAATTAATCTCAATGACTCAATCGATGTCTTTTACAGAAAGGATAAATGACTATGTTTACCATAAGTTTATTGTCTTGTTATAGTAAAATAATACTAGAAGAAGATGTTTGGTTAATGACTTTAAAGTGTCATACCTTGTTGGGGGCAGCCATGTGCAGCTAGAGCGCCGCTGACTGTCTACGTGGAATTTAACCGAATGCCGTCCAAGTGGGAGCTTGTTGGATTATGTACGGGTTCGGTTACGTCACGTTGCCAACAGATCTATGACCCGTAAGAGTTACACCTTGGGCAACAAATATTAAGTCCACTTAATTTGACAAACTGGCACTTACGAACTATATCGGTTTTATAATTTATAATTGTTATAAATTATTTAGTATTAATATTTATTTATTAAAGGAAAAATGAGATTGCTTTTTGAAAAGAAGAGTTTAATTCACGGAAGAAAAGGAGGAAAGTGTTCACTCAATTATTGAGTGGAAGGATGTTTAAAGAAAAAGGCTTGCTCCCATGTGAGCACTACTCCCTTCTTTTATATGTCTCCATCTCTTCCAATGATGGGAAGGAACAACCGTGGAAAGAAAAGGAAAAATTTTTGATCATCCATTCATTCATCACTCAAAGAAGAAAAGTTTGATTTTTCTTTCTATCACAAACAACCGATATATTTGATTGCAAACGTGGATCACGCCTCTTAGAGCCGCAACCACTGTGTTCCAATTTAGCGTTCGTTGATTCTAGCATTCATTTGTTGTCCCTCGGTGTCTCAAACGGCTAATTATCAACCACAAAGGTATATTATATCTCATCAGTAGGTTATTTATATTCTGTATTTGTATTGTTTGTAACCCAGATCCTGTCGGGTTCATTCTGGTATTTTATTATTACTCCGCTGCGTTAACTGTTATTAATCTGATTAATAATTATCAAAACTGTTTTGATAAATAAACCTAACGAAGATACCACTCACTTACAATACTGCAAATTAACTAATCAAAAAGATCGTTTATATGATTTCTTAACTAATGGCATTTCGAATTGCATCTGAAACGAACCCAAATACGAAGATTTACCATCTTTAAACTCACCTCAATGAAAATGTGTAGTGCGAAACAATATAAAAATGTAGCATTTAAACAATATAATAAATCATTTTCATAAACTAACCTGTATTTTAAACCATGGAGAGTAATAGTTATATGATTGATAAGGATAAATTTTGTTATAAGCATAGGTTGTCATAAACTCACCTAGTTATGGGCTCTGATACCAATCTGTCACACCCCAACCTTGACGGCGGAATCGTCGAGGTGTGAGTGTTACGATTGTTCACAGCCACATAACGCTATGTTTAATTGTAGATATTCAAATTAATAGTTTCAAAAGTGATTACAAACATAAGCCTCAAATACGCAATAAGTTCAAACATAAATCAAACATAACATAGCATTTTATTTATTTAACTAGGTCCACGTCCTAGTTTTATTGCAAGCTTCAAAAGATCACTCTAAACTCGGGGGTTACCTGAAACATTATAAAATAAAAGGTCAACTAAAAATAGTTGGTGAGTTTCCCAAGTTTCCATACATATTATGAAAAGACTATAAGTAACAATTCATGTCATAGGTTACAAGCTAGTAAGGTTATAGAACACATATCTTTACCATCAAACCTCGACTTGATTACAAGTATATAAGATTGGCTAAGTGTATTTGGTTCCCTAGTGCACAAGCATACGGCTCCTAGGAGTCGGCAGTTCATCGACTTTAGCACCAAATAGGCTTGTCAGGCCCAAAGATCTAAGACATCGCCAGGCTAGCAATAGTTAATGATTGTAACAAACTATGTATCTCATATAATCACTTACGTCACACACATAAACATGACAAAATATAAAGATGAATTGCAAGTGCTTTACAAGTCTCAAACGTTTATAAGTGTATGATGTATAAGTATCATGTTTCACCCTAAAATGGTGAGAAATAAAGTAAAAAGGGGCAAGGAAAACTCACCTTGGTATAGACAAGATGATAGTAGGAAATTAACAGGGCTCCAACGATTCATTTTACAAGACACCTAACGTATATATATATACAAAGGTTAAGTTTAAAGGTAAGATTAACGAATAAACGTGATCTAGGGTTTCAATTGGAGTTTGGGGGTTTTTAATAACTAAATCTAATAAAATAAAGCAATCGATTACATTTTAGTTAAATAAAGATGAAATATGTGATTAAACACTTTAGTTTATATTAATTGTTTCGATGATGATAAAATATAAAATATAAAAAGAAATAATTAATTTAATAACTATTTATCCATTTATACGATTTGTAAGAATAATAATTTAGAATGATTTGAAACGAGTTATAAGATTTATTTATGATTTTAAGAATTATAAGGTTAATAATATAGAGAAGAAAAAAAAAAGGTATAAGGGTTTGTTTTGATAATAATATGTACAATAATTAATTTTTAATACTTAATTAGTAATTATATTAATAATAATTTTACACATTTGATTATTATTATAGAAATCAAAGTAAGTAATCAATTATAATTATCGATTAAGATGATAAATTGATTTCAAGGCGATTTATAAAGTATTAAAATTTGTAATAAATTTTACAAACAAATTATTCTTGCGAAATTATTATAATATAATTTTATATTTATTAAATTATGTCCAAGAATCTAATAAATAAATTCTAAAGGTGTTTATTAATTAAAATGATTTTTCTTTAAATTTAAAGTTATTCTATAATTTTTCTGAAATAAAATAAATGATTTTAAGCTAAAAAAAAAATGACAGAGGCCCGGTTCGAACCCGGACCTCTTGCCTATTGGGTTCGGGGATTACCAGTTGGGCTAAGGCCCGAATCTGTTAAGATTTGGAAAAAAAATTATAAATTCAATAATTAAAGAAAACCCCAATTTTCCAACTCATAAACCCTAGAATTCGATTACTCCAAAATTGAACCTCGATTTGATGGTGTTAATGAATTAATCATTGGGCTTTGACTGCCCACGCAAAAACGAGACATAGATGTGTAAAACTTACATGATTGAGTTCGATTTGAAGATCTCAAGTGTAAGAACGAGTCGCGACGAGGTGAATGTTGATTCATGGTGCAAACGAGGTTGATAACCAAATTAAACTTGTATGAAGCTTTGGATGGTGATGCTGAGTAATAGCCCTCACTCAATTTGGATTAATAATGCTCGTACAGTGGATTGGGTTGAGTTACAGGTCCGCGACAGTGATGATCGAATGAGATGAGTTTTGTTTGATTCAGGTAGAAGTGAGTGTTGTATTCGATTAGTTACAGGTATATGATTGTTCGTGTGAAGTTAATTTGATTATTAATGTGTAGTGCGATCGATGGACTGCTAAAGTAGCCGCAGGCGTGGGACGGTTCTTGGATCGCAATGAAAGCTTCGATTTTTAAATTGTTTTTGATGCATGAGTTCGAATCACCCACGTGAATGTGTCGGGGTGTTTGTTTCGATTAAAAATCGAGTGAGTTGGCTGCTGCGGGCTCGCCGGAGCCGTTGGCCGGCGGCGAGAAGTCCGACGGGGAAAAGGGGGGGCGGTTTGGGTGTTTGAATAAATTACACAACGTGTTTCACGTTTCAAATCTGAAGAAGTGCCTTTCTGACGAGACACTCATTGTACCACTAGAAGATGTTCAAGTGGATGAGCAATTGCGCTTTATCGAAGAACCCGTCGAGGTGATGGATCGTGAGGTGAAAACACTTAAGCAGAGCAAAATACCTATCGTCAAAGTTCGTTGTAACTCGCGACGTGGACCGGAATTCACGTGGGAGCGTGAGGATCAAATGAAGCTTAAGTACCCTCAACTGTTCGAGACGATGTCTGCAGACCAAGGTATTGATTTAAATTTCGGGACGAAATTTCTTTCAACATGGGGATGATGTGACAACTCATCCAAAACTCACTCGATTTCGAATTTCTGTGTGCCAATGCAGTAGATCAGTGATGGAACACGCTCACCATGTAACGCAATTTTCGGGACGAAAATTCTTTCAACATGGGGATAATGTGACATCCGGTAATTTTCCGTTACCAAACTCCGTTAGTTCCGTTAAGTTTTGCATACTCGTGTCGTAAGCACACACTAGTTGTCGTTTGACGTTGGTGACTTAAAAATAATTAACAATGTTAACTTAATAATAATCTAGTTGAAAAGATGATTATTATGTTATGTTTATGTTTTTACGCGATTTAAAGACTATTTGAGAATTTTATCGCGTAACGCGGAAACGCGCGTGTAAATTCGTATGTTGCGTGTTTTATAAAGATAAAATATATAATGGTTATTACTAGTTTATATATTTGTTAGATGGTTAAAAATGCTTTTAAAATAAGTTAAAAGCTGATTTTTTATAAGATACAAGTTAAAAGGGGTTAAAGATGTAATTGTGGTTAATTAATATAACAAAAAAATAACCCTAGCAGCCCCCACCCCCCCAAACGCGACCTGCAGTCCCCATTCCTTTCTCCCTGCGAATTTTGAACAAGAACAAAGGATTAGGAGCTGTTTGTGTTCGATTTCAAGCCTTACAACAAGTTAGGAACATCAATTGCAAGATAGTACACGTTAAAGGTGAGATTTTTACATGTTTTGAAGTCTTCTTCATGTTGGCCGAAGGTTCCCTGCGAATTGGGGCTGATGTTGCTGAAATTTGATGTTTGTTGATATTAGTATGTTTGTTGGATTGATTACATGTTTTTTTTAACGTTGATTATGCATGAATTACATGTTTTTAGTGGATTGATCATGAACTTTGGTGGTTATGAACCCTAATTCGAAATTGATGATTATAACATGGAATTGATGATTGTTTGATGTTTTTAGGTTGTTAATTAGGTTGTATGAATGTTAGTATTATTGTATGATGCTAGATTAGGTATCAATTTCATGTTTGGTTATGGATATGTTTATGGTGGATATCTGGCAGATTGCATACCCTGTTTTTATCATGACATAACTGAATGAAGACGAATCCAAAAACTGGTTTTCTTGAGTCTAACATGTTCCTCATGGAGTCTAGTTTTCAAAACATCCAACCTTGTCCAATTTGGACTTGTAAAACTTGAGTTATGATCGTTTTAGTGAAGTGTGGTCAGAAACAAACTTTCTGACAGATTCTGAGTCTCATTTTGAATGTGGCATTAACAGATCATAACAGGTCCAAATGATGTATTTCTTGTGTCCAAATTGTGTGTTACTGAGTCTAGTTTCCAGAAAGGGTAACCACACTCCAATTGGAGATGGTTAAGTTGGTGTTTTACCTGTTTTAGCTAGAAGGGTCAATTCTGTCCTCTTGGACAGAATGTATGTGTTGACTTGTTTGATGTGCCATTTTCATTTCATAAAACCTGAGACCAAACCCTATGGTAAAACATTTGTCCTAGGAACCCTCTGAACTCCAGAAAAAGAATTAACACAATAGCTATTTTTAAATGGGAGTTATGCACAATTTGGCAAACTAACTCCAGCAGCCCTCCGGTTGAGAGCTGCTGTAACATTTTTAGTTTCTCTAATAACTCCAGGCCCTTAAAACCTAAAACAACTTTTCATATACTTAATTGACTCATAGGAGAGCCTACCGGAGTTTGTCCTTGGCCTAAATCCTTGGTTGGTTATGTGTTTGACCATATCTACCGAACGCCTAGAATCTGCCGGAAAACGCAGATTCTGGAAAACGAATACATATAACCTGTAACATATTTACTTGGCTTTTGCATGTATTGTTAGTGCTACTAGAACTTATGTTGATAGTATAAGTTATGAATTGGACATGTTCTTGATGTTAGGATCATGCTAGAGTATTTATTAAGGATGCTTATTGTGATGAAATGTGTTAATTGGTTTGTATGGAACTCGATGATCATGTATGGTTTGGTATGTTGATTAGTAACTAGGACATCATGTTTGGGACTGGAAATTGATCATATTGATGTATGTGGTATGTATTGGACATATTGAATGTGTTGTGATTAGTATGGATGATTATTTGGTAGATTATCTGTTTTGACCCATATGTGCTAAATCATGATTATAGGTTATATAAGTAGGTTATGCATGATCTAACCTGTTATATGACACACTAGTTGTGTTATGAACACACTGAGTATGCTAGATAATAAGAACTTACATGACTTGTATGATATATGCTCATGTCTGTTTAAATGGTTTACAACACATAATGTCACCAACGGGTCAAACGGGTCAACTGGGTCAAACATATCTATTCTTCTAAAACCTTGAGTCCTTGGTTATAGAACACTTAAGGTTTCTCTTGGGATTTCTGTGTACATGTACTTATGTACTTGTGTGTTCTAGGTAACCTTTGAAGGTTGTCTTTCCACTCGTTCTTGTCAAGTTAAGCCTTAGGTATCTAACACGCGTATCAGGTGAGTTCATGCCCCTCTGTTTTATTAAATCTCTTTTGGGGGAGATAGCATACTGGTAAATTTTACAAACGCTTTATATATTTAAGATGTGTATGATATTAATATAGTGCTGTTTACTATGATAAAGTCCTCACACTTTCGAATTGTTAATATTGGATAGCGGGGAAACTTGGGTAGTACTACTGGGTCTGACGAGCCCCACCTGTGTGACTCGAGGTCAACCGGGTGCAATTTGTCCTATGATTATTCGTCACGATATGGTGAAGTCGTGACGGGAGGCAAACATAACACAGTCAGCTTCAATTGCGAAATCACTATGTATTAATATCGTTTGTTAATGGACTAGCTAGCTATTACAATGCACATGCTTAATTATACGCTATTGATAAACTGTTATGTTTATACACAATTGATAAACTGTTATGTTTATGCACAAACTCTTGAACTCACCAACCATGTGTTGACTTTTAGTATGCTATTCTCAGGTCATTAATCTGGACTGCTGATAGGAGCACTACACGAGTCAACATACATTTTAGAGATTTAAAACTCCAAACATAATTACTCGTTTTTATTTATGGTTTAAACTACTTGGTTGGCACTTGTTTTGCCATATGGTACTTTCAAATGTTTTGGGTTGTTTTATTTACTTTACGCTTCCGCATGTCTTTTAAAGTTTTAAACTCTGGTTGGTTTACATTAAACGTAGCATATAGAGTCGTTCCGAGTAACTATTGACTGTGATCCTGGTTTGTTCACACGCCTCGCGGTAAAACTCCGCACGTGGATTTTGAGGGTGTGACAGATTGGTATCAGAGCCATTGGTTATAGAGAACTAGGTTGCATACACACTAGACTATAACCGCACACAGTTAGTTAGTTACTTGTTCCTGATTTTTCTACTGCATACTCATTGGCATACACATCACACTCTCTGCAGCATGGCATCGTCTTCGAGAGCACGTGGTAAGCTACCAGCATCACCCACACGACCCGAGTCCCCACCTCCGGGACCAGTACCCGACGATGGACTTGATTGGCCTCGTTTGGACTACCCACGAGGTGAGTTCGACTGGGCTCAACTGTTTGTGCCACCTGAACGCGACCCTCCACGAGACTGGAGTTTCTACCCTGAATTTGTAGATCACCTCATGTATAGGGAACGTGTACCAACACCGAGACCCAAAACTAGGACCAACACCGAGCAACCATTACCTTCACTCCCACGGACGGTACAGTCCAACGAACAAGTTATTGCTGCATTGGTGGTAGCACTGGACACGGAGCAACACCGGGTCCGGTGACTCACTAGCGATGTCTGTACACTACAGCACGAGGTGTACACGCTGCGACATCAACTGGACAAACTCGAGGAACATCATGGTAAAACCTTGGAGGGGTGTTACCAAATGCGGGATGGTTACCAGACGTTGAGTGGAAGCATGACCGCACGAGAGCAACGCGACGAAACAGCCGACAGCAGGATTGCTGTATTAGAAGCTCAGTTGGCGGCGCTTCAGATCGCCATAGCTCCTGCTCCTGTGGAGGCCCCCGAGGAGGAGGAGGAACCAGAGGAGGAGCCGATAGGAGTTTCATATCCTTAAAGTTCTGTAGTCTTTTAAGTGATATCCCTTCTGCTTTAGAATCCAGATATACCGTAGAATTGGCCGATGGTAAACAGATTCACGTGACACACATCCTTAGAGATTGTAAAATAGAACTCGCTGGTCATACTTTCGCTATAGATCTTATGCCTGTTGCATATTTCACAGCTGATGCTTTAATTCCATAGCTGATGGGATAATTCCACAGCTGATAATCTTCATTTTCCTTGCAACCAAGTGTCCACAGCTGATGCCTTAATTCAACAGCTGATGCCCAAAGTTCACAGCTGACAAACAAAAATTTTTCGAAGTGTTCACAGCTGATGAACAAACTAATTCACAGTTGATGAACTAAGTTCCTTACACTTACACTTTGTTTCAAGGCTGTCAACATACATTCTAATCCATTAACCACATCTTCAACATACATTCATAACCATAATTCATTTTAATTGGCAGCCCAATCAACATCATTCACCCATTCATCCTTTTCAATCTGGATTCATCAAACACCATATATCCACCCAATTGACCCAAAACCACATCAAAAATGCAGCCATTACAACTCCTGCACTAAGCGTTTTAGTGCAGCCCCAAACAACCAAAATCAACAACTAAATAGCAGCTCTTTAAGGTGCAAAACTGCAGCTAAAAGGCTACGTTTCAGCACCAATTTACGCAACATTTTGCTGTTTTTGGCAGCTAAATTAGCAACCAAATAGTGGACACGAGTCCTTAATTCGCAGCGGACATTTTATCTCATCCACAGCGGATGAATATTTGAATTTCACAGCAGACTTGTTTCTGTTGACAGCAAACAACAACCTCAATTGTTCACAGCGTACGCTTGACTTTGTTGAAACCTCTCGAATTTCACAAGAGGCGGAAACCTCTCGAATTTCAAATTGGCAACAAAGTGTTATTGAAAGTCTCACCGTGGAAAGGCGTAGTTCGGTTTGGCAAGCGAGGAAAGCTGAATCCGAGGTATGTTGGACCATTTGAGATACTGGAAAGAATAGGTCCGGTGGCCTATCGACTAGCCTTGCCTGATTCTCTGAGTGGAGTGCACAACGTGTTTCACGTTTCAAATCTGAAGAAGTGCCTATCTGACGAGACACTCATTGTACCACTAGAAGATGTTCAAGTGGATGAGCAATTGCGCTTTATCGAAGAACCCGTCGAGGTGATGGATCGTGAGGTGAAAACACTTAAGCAGAGCAAAATACCTATCGTCAAAGTTCGTTGGAACTCGCGACGTGGACCGGAATTCACGTGGGAGCGTGAGGATCAAATGAAGCTTAAGTACCCTCAACTGTTCGAGACGATGTCTGCAGACCAAGGTATTGATTTAAATTTTGGGACGAAATTTCTTTCAACATGGGGATGATGTGACAACTCATCCAAAACTCACTCGATTTCGAATTTCTGTGTGCCAATGCAGTAGATCAGTGATGGAACACGCTCACCATGTAACGCAATTTTCGGGACGAAAATTCTTTCAACATGGGGATAATGTGACATCCGGTAATTTTCCGTTACCAAACTCCGTTAGTTCCGTTAAGTTTTGCATACTCGTGTCGTAAGCACACACTAGTTGTCGTTTGACGTTGGTGACTTAAAAATAATTAACAATGTTAACTTAATAATAATCTAGTTGAAAAGATGATTATTATGTTATGTTTATGTTTTTACGCGATTTAAAGACTATTTGAGAATTTTATCGCGTAACGCGGAAACGCGCGTGTAAATTCGTATGTTGCGTGTTTTATAAAGATAAAAATATATAATGGTTATTACTAGTTTATATATTTGTTAGATGGTTAAAAATGCTTTTAAAATAAGTTAAAAGCTGATTTTTTATAAGATACAAGTTAAAAGGGGTTAAAGATGTAATTGTGGTTAATTAATATAACAAAAAAAATAACCCTAGCAGCCCCCACCCCCCCAAACGCGACCTGCAGTCCCCATTCCTTTCTCCCTGCGAATTTTGAACAAGAACAAAGGATTAGGAGCTGTTTGTGTTCGATTTCAAGCCTTACAACAAGTTAGGAACATCAATTGCAAGATAGTACACGTTAAAGGTGAGATTTTTACATGTTTTGAAGTCTTCTTCATGTTGGCCGAAGGTTCCCTGCGAATTGGGGCTGATGTTGCTGAAAATTTGATGTTTGTTGATATTAGTATGTTTGTTGGATTGATTACATGTTTTTTTTAACGTTGATTATGCATGAATTACATGTTTTTAGTGGATTGATCATGAACTTTGGTGGTTATGAACCCTAATTCGAAATTGATGATTATAACATGGAATTGATGATTGTTTGATGTTTTTAGGTTGTTAATTAGGTTGTATGAATGTTAGTATTATTGTATGATGCTAGATTAGGTATCAATTTCATGTTTGGTTATGGATATGTTTATGGTGGATATCTGGCAGATTGCATACCCTGTTTTTATCATGACATAACTGAATGAAGACGAATCCAAAAACTGGTTTTCTTGAGTCTAACATGTTCCTCATGGAGTCTAGTTTTCAAAACATCCAACCTTGTCCAATTTGGACTTGTAAAACTTGAGTTATGATCGTTTTAGTGAAGTGTGGTCAGAAACAAACTTTCTGACAGATTCTGAGTCTCATTTTGAATGTGGCATTAACAGATCATAACAGGTCCAAATGATGTATTTCTTGTGTCCAAATTGTGTGTTACTGAGTCTAGTTTCCAGAAAGGGTAACCACACTCCAATTGGAGATGGTTAAGTTGGTGTTTTACCTGTTTTAGCTAGAAGGGTCAATTCTGTCCTCTTGGACAGAATGTATGTGTTGACTTGTTTGATGTGCCATTTTCATTTCATAAAACCTGAGACCAAACCCTATGGTAAAACATTTGTCCTAGGAACCCTCTGAACTCCAGAAAAGAATTAACACAATAGCTATTTTTAAATGGGAGTTATGCACAATTTGGCAAACTAACTCCAGCAGCCCTCCGGTTGAGAGCTGCTGTAACATTTTTAGTTTCTCTAATAACTCCAGGCCCTTAAAACCTAAAACAACTTTTCATATACTTAATTGACTCATAGGAGAGCCTACCGGAGTTTGTCCTTGGCCTAAATCCTGGTTGGTTATGTGTTTGACCATATCTACCGAACGCCTAGAATCTGCCGGAAAACGCAGATTCTGGAAAACGAATACATATAACCTGTAACATATTTACTTGGCTTTTGCATGTATTGTTAGTGCTACTAGAACTTATGTTGATAGTATAAGTTATGAATTGGACATGTTCTTGATGTTAGGATCATGCTAGAGTATTTATTAAGGATGCTTATTGTGATGAAATGTGTTAATTGGTTTGTATGGAACTCGATGATCATGTATGGTTTGGTATGTTGATTAGTAACTAGGACATCATGTTTGGGACTGGAAATTGATCATATTGATGTATGTGGTATGTATTGGACATATTGAATGTGTTGTGATTAGTATGGATGATTATTTGGTAGATTATCTGTTTTGACCCATATGTGCTAAATCATGATTATAGGTTATATAAGTAGGTTATGCATGATCTAACCTGTTATATGACACACTAGTTGTGTTATGAACACACTGAGTATGCTAGATAATAAGAACTTACATGACTTGTATGATATATGCTCATGTCTGTTTAAATGGTTTACAACACATAATGTCACCAACGGGTCAAACGGGTCAACTGGGTCAAACATATCTATTCTTCTAAAACCTTGAGTCCTTGGTTATAGAACACTTAAGGTTTCTCTTGGGATTTCTGTGTACATGTACTTATGTACTTGTGTGTTCTAGGTAACCTTTGAAGGTTGTCTTTCCACTCGTTCTTGTCAAGTTAAGCCTTAGGTATCTAACACGCGTATCAGGTGAGTTCATGCCCCTCTGTTTTATTAAATCTCTTTTGGGGGAGATAGCATACTGGTAAATTTTACAAACGCTTTATATATTTAAGATGTGTATGATATTAATATAGTGCTGTTTACTATGATAAAGTCCTCACACTTTCGAATTGTTAATATTGGATAGCGGGGAAACTTGGGTAGTACTACTGGGTCTGACGAGCCCCACCTGTGTGACTCGAGGTCAACCGGGTGCAATTTGTCCTATGATTATTCGTCACGATATGGTGAAGTCGTGACGGGAGGCAAACATAACACAGTCAGCTTCAATTGCGAAATCACTATGTATTAATATCGTTTGTTAATGGACTAGCTAGCTATTACAATGCACATGCTTAATTATACGCTATTGATAAACTGTTATGTTTATACACAATTGATAAACTGTTATGTTTATGCACAAACTCTTGAACTCACCAACCATGTGTTGACTTTTAGTATGCTATTCTCAGGTCATTATCTGGACTGCTGATAGGAGCACTACACGAGTCAACATACATTTTAGAGATTTAAAACTCCAAACATAATTACTCGTTTTTATTTATGGTTTAAACTACTTGGTTGGCACTTGTTTTGCCATATGGTACTTTCAAATGTTTTGGGTTGTTTTATTTACTTTACGCTTCCGCATGTCTTTTAAAGTTTTAAACTCTGGTTGGTTTACATTAAACGTAGCATATAGAGTCGTTCCGAGTAACTATTGACTGTGATCCTGGTTTGTTCACACGCCTCGCGGTAAAACTCCGCACGTGGATTTTGAGGGTGTGACAATAAAATACAGGATGCTACAGTTTCCCCTACTTTAAGAAATTTCGTCCCGAAATTTAATCATGAGAAATAAATTTTAAGGTTATGAGAAGACTTAGATGTCATTTCGTATTCACGAGTGCACTCTTGGGAATGTTTAAATTCAATAAGTTTGACTATGATTCTTAAGTTTGTTAAGTTTCACTGTTCATAATCTTATATGTCCTTGACAAAGTGTGCAAGTCATTCCTTTAAAATTTTTAATTGATAAACGTTGGTATTCCAAACGGTTCAATACGGTTAAAAATTTTTTTTTGTCAAGTGTGAAACTCCATACATTAGATCGATACAGGACTCGGCTTAACGAACATGAGAAATAAGTTCCGGATGTTTTTGGATGGAATGCATAAGAGTTTCTCAAGCAAGTAACTTTAACGGGTTTCTAGGCGATCGATTCTTGTTTACTCTTGTCATTGAAGGTTCAAAATGCTATTAGTGTAACGTTGATACAAGTATCGTGTTTGTTAAGATTAAGGATTAACTTGGTATGAAGAAAATCATTATAATGGGTTTTCAGAATAAGTGTGGTTTTGAGGGAAAAACATTCAGAAGATTACTAGAGGTTGTTATGAGGAGTTCACAGATGGTCCAAGAAATGACAATAATAAGAATTGAATTGATCAACGAAGATAGCGGTCACGATTGGATTAAAATTTAAATAATTCAGGATATTGCTGATAAAGGCAAACACAAGTAGCTTTCCAAGTAGGCTTGCACACGCGGTTCATCAAACCCATAAACACAGCTGAGAACATTCGTGTGGCTAGGAAGCCATGAACACAATTGGTAAAGTCTTTATTTGGCAGGAAGATTGTTTAGGAAGCTATCATTACGCAATCAGGTTTTAATGACAACTCAAAATGAGAGTTGATAAGTAGGAAATAAATGGTTCGATGTAGCTAGATCGAGTCAAAACATGAAGATAGAGGGAAAGGAATCGATTTAAGAATTTACATGCTTCAAGCTTGGAATCAAAATCGGCTTAAAACAATCGGGTCTTCTTTCAAGTTCAGAGATCATGCTTTGGCTTGATAGGTCGAATCACCAACATTGATTCACCCTTCAAGTTACTACATGCTTCTCGTCACTTGATTACAACCATGGTAAGTTAAAGATCAAGAAATGAGAATAGTCATCAAGGTATGGTTTTCACTCCTAACTTGATGGTGTATTCCCAAGGTATGACCACTAACTTACCAATCATAAAGTTCGATCCCAACTCATTGTTGAGATCCACGGAAATAAGACGAGGTAACTCACCATTAAGGTAAGGGAAATCACTCCTATCTTAACGATGAAGTTTTACAAAAACAAAATATAACAGGATGAACTTCTTCATCAAAATCCAGAATTCACTCCTACTTTGATGAGATCGTTTCATTTGAAGAATACAATCCATAAAATGAAATTATCATCAAGGTATGGAATTCACGCCTATCTTGATGATTGAGCTTCATAATAACAAGGAAACAATCAAAGATTAACATTTGTCACCAAAGTACGGGTTTCAATCCTATTTTGGTGAGATCATGTCATTTGTGAAAAGCCATTCCAAAGAGAATACTTGGAGTCAATCCTCAAGATAAGGTAATCACTCCAATCCAGAGGATGCAATTTCATAAAATACACAATTGGAAACCATTTATCGAAACGAATAGAGAATGATCAAAGTAAGGGAATCACCCCTGTTTTGATGAGATAGAATCATTTAGGTGATACGAGTGTTCTTAGTCATAGGTTGACTTGCAAAATCTTGCATCTCCCATGGTGCAAATGGTTCAAAGTTCGACTTAACAACGAAAGGAAAAGTATCTAAATTAGAAATTTAGAAATTACATCAATGTAACAAAGGAAAAAAAAATCATGCTTACAAAATTTAAGGTTAAGATTCGACGTAACAGAATTAGTTATGATGGTGTTCAAATCTTGGATGGTTTAAGTCGGGAAAACGAAATCTAGGTCAAAATGATTCAACACCAATACGAGATGTGAACATTTGATTCACAATCGAAAGGAAAATACAAGGACTTCTCAAGATATGAGATCAACCATAACCTTCTTGAAGACACGCGTACTTATAAGTGTTAACATAGTTATAATTAGTTTATTTGATCATTGAGGTGAGTGACCACTTATAATATTTAAATTAACAAAGTTAACCTTCAATTAGCAAAGTATTCCGAGATGTAGGAATTCCACCTGCAGCATTGCATGTTCTTAGTTGTGGGACACATCCTTAAGAAGATTTGAGAACCATAAGTAATGGTTTAAAGTTTTAAAGACCATACGAGTTAGATTCCTAATATTCCTTGCGTATATTAAAAGTCATGTTCACGTTGGCCGAGGTATAGGAATAGTTTCGTGTAACGCTGAGTTCAATATCGTTACACGTTACACGTTGAGCGTTTAAACGTAAGAGTTGAAATGTAGGATGAGTTCAATATTAACAGGATCATTATTTAGGTTAAGAATGAGAAGATATTAAAACTTTGGTGATAAACCATGTTAAGGATTCAAGGATTTTTAAGATATAAAAGGATGGTTCCATTTGGTAACACATTACCATTTGGAATCGTTGACACGTCAAGGTAAATTGACTCATTTGCCTTAGAAACTAGTGTATTGACCATAGTTTATCACTCATCCCAGAAATCCCCAGGTAAGCATAACTGGTCTCACAATGAGATTTATACGATATGCTTGCCTTAGCCCGAAGGCCTTTTGCCAGGAAATCCAGAATACAGGTGTCTATGTGTCACAAAAATTTTCTTTGGTTCATAGAATCAAAACCTTGATGAGATTTTCATAGATTAACCATTATTTTTCGGGAAGAGTCAAAAGTCAAAGTTAAGTTTAGGGAGTCAAGTAACTAAGTTTTAAGCATACATAAGGTAATCCTATGCTAAGGCATCAAATTGCACAAAAGGCATAGCATTATGTAGCATTCAAACATATGTAAGCACAAAAGTATAAGGATCTTTCTATGAGGTTCATGCCACTATAGTCTAGGTCACCATTTCTAATAACCTAAATCCCTATAGTTATGGGCTCTGATACCGATCTGTCACACCCCAACCTTGACGGCGGAATCGTCGAGGTGTGAGAGTTACGATTGTTCACAGCCACATAACGCTATGTTTAATTGTAAATATTCAAATTAATAGTTTCAAAAGTGATTACAAACATAAGCCTCAAATACGCAATAAGTTCAAACATAAATCAAACATAACATAGCATTTATTTATTTAACTAGGTTCACGTCCTAGTTTTATTGCAAGCTTCAAAAGATCACTCTAAACTCGGGGGTTACCTGAAACATGATAAAAATAAAAGGTCAACTAAAAATAGTTGGTGAGTTTCCCAAGTTTCCATACATATTATGAAAAGATTATAAGTAACAATTCATGTCATAGGTTATAAGCTAGTAAGGTTATAGAACACATATCTTTACAATCAAACCTCGACTTGATTACAAGTATATAAGATTGGCTAAGTGTATTTGGTTCCCTAGTGCACAAGCATACGGCTCCTAGTTGTCTTTGGGGTTGTTTCCAAACCAACAATTTCGAACCTGATTGCGATTAAACGTGAATGTTATTTATTAAATAAGGTTAATAAATAAAATGCTATGTTATGTTTGAAAATAATAATTCGAACGGGACTTTGATTTTAACGAATAAACAATTTAAAAATCGCACTCATCTGGGATTTTTAAACAATGTATATATTTACAACTATACGAAGTTATTCGTTAAATTTTTCTGAAATAAAATAAATGATTTTTTTTAACCGTATTGAACCGTTTGGAATACAAACGTTTATCAATTAAAAATTTTAAGGGAATGACTTGCACACTTCGTCAAGGACATATAAGATTATGAACAGTGAAACTTAACAAACTTAAGAATCATAGTCAAACTTATTGAATTTAAACATTTCCAAGAGTGCACTCGTGAATACGAAATGACATCTAAGTCTCCTCATAACCTTAAAATTTATTTCTCATGATTAAATTTCGGGACGAAATTTCTAAAAGTAGGGGAGACTGTAACATCCTGTATTTTTATGATAATTAAAAGTTAACGTCGTTTAATCTTGTAAGGACTATTGTTACCAAATATGAAACTTGTGAGTTATTTATGACTATTTTCTTATTTATTTATTTATTTGAAACTTAATAATGTTAATTATTACTTAATAAACAATAATAATAATAAGATAATAATAATAATAATAATAATAATAATAATAATAATAATAATAATAATAATTTTAGAAATAGATAAAACAATATAAGATTTGTTATTTGTAATAAATAAAGTTATGCCAAAAAAATAAAAACTGTTAGAAAGTAAGGGGCCATTTGTGTAATTTATTCAAACACCCAAACCGCCCCCCTTTTCCCCGTCGGACTTCTCGCCGCCGGCCAACGGCTCCGCGAGCCCGCAGCAACCAACTCACTCGATTTTTAATCGAAACAAACACCCCGACACATTCACGTGGGGGATTCGAACTCATGCATCAAAAACAATTTAAAAATCGAAGCTTTCAGTGCGATCCAAGAACCGTCCCACGCCTGCGGCTACTTTAGCAATCCATCGATCGCACTACACATTAATAATCAATTAACTTCACACGAACAATCATATACCTGTAACTAATCGAATACAACACTCACTTCTACTTGAATCAAACAAAAACTCATCTCATTCGATCATCACTGTCGCGGACCTGTAACTCAACCCAATCCACTGTACGAGCATTATTAATCCAAATTGAGTGAGGGCTATTACTCAGCATCACCATCCGAAGCTTCATACAAGTTTAATTTGGTTATCAACCTCGTTTGCACCATGAATCAACATTCACCTCGTCGCGACTCATTCTTACACTTGAGATCTTCAAATCGAACTCAATCATGTAAGTTTTACACATCTATGTCTCGTTTTTGCGTGGGCAGTCAAAGCCCTATGATTAAATTCATTAACACCATCAAATCAAGGTTCAATTTTGGAGTAATCGAATTCTAGGGTTTATGAGTTGGAAAATTGGGGTTTTCTTTAATTATTGATTTTATAAATTTTTTTCCAAATCTTAACAGATTCGGGCCTTAGCCCAACTGGTAATCCCCGAACCCAATAGGCAAGAGTTCCCGGGTTCGAACCGGGTCTCTGCCATTTTATTTTTTTTAAGCTTAAACTCATTTATTTTATTTCAGAAAAGTTATAGAATAACATTAAATTTAAATAAAAATCATTTTAATTAATAAACACATTTAGAATTTATTTATTAGATTCTTGGACATAATTTAATAAATATAAAATTATATTATAATAATTTTGCAAGAATAATTTGTTTGTAAAATTTATTACAAATTTTAATATTTTATTAATCGCCTTGAAATCAATTTATCATCTTAATCGATAATTATAATTGATTACTTACTTTGATTTCTATAATAATAATTAAATGTGTAAAATTATTATTAATATAATTACTAATTAATTATTAAAAATTAATTATTGTACATATTATTATCAAAACAAACCCTTATACCTTTTTTTTCTTCTCTATATTATTAACCTTATAATTCTTAAAATCATAAATAAATCTTATAACTCGTTTCAAATCATTCTAAATTATTATTCTTACAAATCGTATAAATGGATAAATAGTTATTAAATTAATTATTTCTTTTTACATTTTATATTTTATCATCATCGAAACAATTAATATAAACTAAAGTGTTTAATCACATATTTCATCTTTATTTAACCAAAATGTAATCAATTGCTTTATTTTATTAGATTTAGTTATTAAAAACCCCCAAACTCCAATTGAAACCCTAGATCACGTTTATTCATTAATCTTACCTTTAAACTTAACCTTTGTATATATATATATATATATATATATATACGTTAGGTGTCTTGTAAAATGAATCGTTGGAGCCCTATTAATTTCCTACTATCATCTTGTCTATACCAAGGTGAGTTTTACTTGCCCCATTTTACTTTATTTCACACCATTTTGGGGTGAAACATGATACTTATACATCATACACTTATAAACGTTTGAGACTTGTAAAGCACTTGCAATTCATCTTTATATTTTGTCATGGTTATTTGTGCGATGTAAGTGATTATATGAGATACATAGTTTGTTACAATCATTAACTATTGCTAGCCTGGCGACGTCTTAGATCTTTGGGCCTGACAAGCCTATTTGGTGCTAAAGTCGATGAACTGCCGACTCCTAGGAGCCGTATGCTTGTGCACTAGGGAACCAAATACACTTAGCCAATCTTATATACTTGTAATCAAGTCGAGGTTTGATTGTAAAGATATGTGTTCTATAACCATACTAGCTTATAACCTATGACATGAACTGTTACTTATAATCTTTTCATAATATGTATGGAAACTTGGGAAACTCACCAACTATTTTTAGTTAACCTTTTACTTTTATCATGTTTCAGGTAACCCCCGAGTTTAGAGTGATCTTTTGAAGCTTGCAATAAAACTAGGACGTGGACCTAGTTAAATAAATAAAATACTATGTTATGTTTGATTTATGTTTGAACTTATTGCGTATTTGAGGCTTATGTTTGTAATCACTTTTGAAACTATTAATTTGAATATTTACAATTAAACATAGCGTTATGTGGCTGTGAACAATCGTAACTCTCACACCTCGACGATTCCACCGTCAAGGTTGGGGTGTGACAGATTGGTATCAGAGCCCATAACTATAGGGATTTAGGTTATTAGAAATGGTGACCTAGACTATAGTTGCATGAACCTCATTGAAAGATCCTTATACTTTTGTGCTTACATATTGTTTAAATGCTACATAATGCTATGCCTTTTGTGCAACTTGATGCCTTAGCATAGGATTGCCTTATGTATGCTTAAAACTTAGTTACTTGACTCCCTAAACTTAATTTTGACTTTTGACTCTCCCTGATAAATGAACTTCCTAAACCTATTCTCAACGACATGTGGAATCTACACTTATCATCGTGAGTTCAATTCCTTAGACTTTATGTCTAGTCTATGAAAATCTCATCAAGGTTTTGATTCTATGAACCAAAGAAATTTGTGTGACACATAGACACCTGTATTCTGGATTTCCTGGCAAAAGGCCTTCGGGCTAAGGCAAGCATATCGTATAAATCTCATTGCGAGACCAGTTATGCTTACATGGGGATTTCTGGGATGAGTGATAAACTATGGTTAATACACAATTCTCTAAGGCAAATGGGTCAATTTACCTTGACGTGTCAACGATTCGAAATGGTAATGCGTTACCAAGTGGAACCATCATTTTGTATCTTAAAAATCCTTGAATCCTTGAACTGGTTTATCATCAAAGTTTAAATACTTTCTCATTCTTAACCTAAATAATATTCCTGTTAATATTAAACCCATCCTACAATTCAACTCTTACGTTTAAACGCTCAACGTGTAACGTGTAACAGTATTGAACTCGGCATTTCATGTAACTATCTTCTTATCTTGACCAACGTGAACATGGATTTCAATATACCCAAAGATATTGAGAATCTAAACCGTATGGTCTTTAAAACTTTAAACCGTTAATTATGATTCCAAAATCCTCTTAAGGATGTGTCCCATAACTAAGAACATGCAAAGCTGTAGATGGAATTCCTACATCTCGGGATACTTTGCTAATTGAATGATAACTTTGTCACCACTTATAAGTACGCATGGCTTTAAGAAGGTTATGGTTGATCTCATATCTTGAGAAGTCCTTGTATTTTCCTTTCGATTGTGAATCAAATGTTCACATCTCGTATTGGTGTTGAATCATTTTGACCTAGATTTCGTTTTCCCGACTTAAACCATCCAAGATTTGAACACCATCATAACTAATTCTGTTACCTCGAATCTTAACCTTAAATTTTGTAAGCATGATTTTTTTTCCTTTTGTTACATTGATGTAATTTCTAAATTTCTAATTTAGATACTTTTCCTTTCGTTGTTAAGTCGAACTTTGAACCGTTTGCACCATGGGAGATGCAAGATATTGCAAGTCAACCTATGACTAAGAACACTCATATCACCTAAATGATTCTATCTCATCAAAACAGGGGTGATTCCCTTACTTTGATCATTCTCTATTCGTTTCGATAAATGGTTTCCAATTGTGTATTTTATGAAATTTCATCCTCTGGATTGGAGTGATTACCTTATCTTGAGGATTGACTCCAAGTATTCTCTTTGGAATGGCTTTTCACAAATGACATGATCTCACCAAAATAGGATTGAAACCCGTACTTTGGTGACAAATGTTAATCTTTGATTGTTTCCTTGTTATTATGAAGCTCAATCATCAAGATATGCGTGAATTCCATACCTTGATGATAATTTCATTTTTATGGATTGTATTCTTCAAATGAAACGATCTCATCAAAGTAGGAGTGAATTCTGGATTTTGATGAAGAAGTTCATCCTGTTATATTTTGTTTTTGTAAAACTTCATCGTAAGATAGGAGTGATTTCCCTTACCTTAATGGTGAGTTACCTCGTCTTATTTCCGTGGATCTTCAACAATGAGTTGGGATCGGATCGTTCCTGCGCATCTGCTTCCTTTATAGCAGTTATTGCTCGAGTTGGGATCGGATCGTTCCTGCGCATCTGCTTCCTTTATAGCAGTTATTGCTCTGGTTCCAGAAGGTATAGATCTCATGGAATAAGGCAGGGTAAAGAGTACATGTGTTGAGCGACCAAGAAATCAATAACCTTATGATTGGTAAGTTAGTGGTCATACCTTGGGATACACCATCAAGTTAGGAGTGAAAACCATACCTTGATGACTATTCTCATTTCTTGATCTTTAACTTACCATGGTTGTAATCAAGTGACGAGAAGCATGTAGTAACTTGAAGGGTGAATCAATGTTGGTGATTCGACCTATCAAGCCAAAGCATGATCTCTGAACTTGAAAGAAGACCCGATTGTTTTAAGCCGATTTTGATTCCAAGCTTGAAGCATGTAAATTCTTAAATCGATTCCTTTCCCTCTATCTTCATGTTTTGACTCGATCTAGCTACATCGAACCATTTATTTCCTACTTATCAACTCTCATTTTGAGTTGTCATTAAAACCTGATTGCGTAATGATAGCTTCCTAAACAATCTTCCTGCCAAATAAAGACTTTACCAATTTGTGTTCATGGCTTCCTAGCCACACGAATGTTCTCAGTTGTGTTTATGGGTTTGATGAACCGCGTGTGCAAGCCCTACTTGGAAAGCTACTTGTGTTTGCCTTTATCAGCAATATCCTGAATTATTTAAATTTTAATCCAATCGTGAACGCTATCTTCGTTGATCAATGCAATTCTTATTATTGTCATTTCTTGGACCATCTGTGAACTCCTCATAACAACCTCTAGTAATCTTCTGAATGTTTTTCCCTCAAAACCACACTTATTCTGAAAACCCATTATAATGATTTTCTTCATACCAAAGTTAATCCTTAATCTTAACAAACACGATACTTGTATCAACGTTACACTAATAGCATTTTGAACCTTCAATGACAAGAGTAAACAAGAATCGATCGCCTAGAAACCCGTTAAAGTTACTTGCTTGAGAAACTCTTATGCATTCCATCCAAAAACATCCGGAACTTATTTCTCATGTTCGTTAAGCCGAGTCCTGTATCGATCTAATGTATGGAGTTTCACACTTGAGAAAAATTTTTTTTTAACCGTATTGAACCGTTTGGAATACCAACGTTTATCAATTAAAAATTTTAAAGGAATGACTTGCACACTTTGTCAAGGACATATAAGATTATGAACAGTGAAACTTAACAAACTTAAGAATCATAGTCAAACTTATTGAATTTAAACATTCCCAAGAGTGCACTCGTGAATACGAAATGACATCTAAGTCTTCTCATAACCTTAAAATTTATTTCTCATGATTAAATTTCGGGACGAAATTTCTTAAAGTAGGGGAGACTGTAGCATCCTGTATTTTTATGATAATTAAAAGTTAACGTCGTTTAATCTTGTAAAGACTATTGTTACCAAATATGAAACTTGTGAGTTATTTATGACTATTTTCTTATTTATTTATTATTTGAAACTTAATAATGTTAATTATTACTTAATAAACAATAATAATAATAAAGATGATAATAATAATAATAATGATAATAATAATAATAATAATAATAATAATAATAATAATAATAATAATAATAATAATAATAATAATAATTTTAGAAATAGATAAAACAATATAAGATTTGTTATTTGTAATAAATAAAGTTATGCCAAAAAATAAAAACTGTTAGAAAGTACAGGGGCCATTTGTGTAATTTATTCAAACACCCAAACCGCCCCCCTTTTCCCCGTCGGACTTCTCGCCGCCGGCCAACGGCTCCGGCGAGCCCGCAGCAGCCAACTCACTCGATTTTTAATCGAAACAAACACCCCGACACATTCACGTGGGTGATTCGAACTCATGCATCAAAAACAATTTAAAAATCGAAACTTTCTGTAACACCCCGAAATTTCCCGAAACAAGCCATTTAATAATAATGGGCCTTTAAGGGTTAATTTAAGAAATAAAGGGGTAAATTAGTGGGCTATGGATCAAATTAGCCTTAATGGGCTAGACTTGGTGGGTTTAAGTGCCCTAATCAGCCCTTAAACATGCATAATCAGCCCCACTCCATCACATTACAACCCTAGCCACCAAATTCGTAGAGAGAGAAAGTAGAGAGAGAAAGTGAAGAAAATCAAGATTTGGAGTTTAAAGGTTTGAAGGATTGAAGTTCTCTTGGATTGGAGCATCAAAACACAAGGAAAGATCAACAAAACAAGGTAAGAATCGGCCCCTAAGGCCTTCTGTAGATCAAACCCGGATTCTAGGGTTTTGGGGTTTTGAAAAGTTTAAAGAAACACATAAAGGTCGAATTTTTACGTATGAAAACGTGTAAAAAGCTTAGATTTGGTTTCATGGAAGGTGAACCAAGGATTTGGATGTAAAAAGTTAAGATTTTGGGTTAAAAATGGGCTGGATCTGAGTTTCTGTTCATCCAGCGAAACTGGGCCCCGATCAAGCGAATTTAAGCATTCAACCAGCGAAACTGTGAACTCATTCAGCGAGACTAGGAGAAATTCCAGCGAAACTACAGTTTCGCCGGTAATCTCGCTAAGACCCTGACTGACCTATAGACTCTGCGAGACTAGGGAATTCCAACGAAAGTTGGGGCGCTCAAGGCAGCGAATCTGCCTAGCGAAACTAGCAGAAGTGCTGCCCAGCGAAACTGGCAGCGAAACTGCAGTTTCGCTGTAGCGAAACTATGGGCGAAACTATGAAGAAAATGACGTTTTTGCATGTTAACTTTCGTGCAGCTAGAGTATTCAGGCTATAGCCTAAGTGACTTAGAATTTAAGCTACTTGGACGAGTTCAGTGAGTTCTAGATCCCCTATTTTATACATGCTTTAAATGTTTTGGGGCGGTATGCATACTAATATATATACCTTTTTTTGGCCAGTTCTTTAGAGTAAAGTGTTACTTACTATCTTATATGGAAAACGGGATTTTCTAACGAATTGATAACGTGTTTTTTTCTTATTGAGATATAACCTTGTAGTGATGGATTGCCTTCGAGATGTGTTGTGTTATATTATATATATATAACTTAAATAAGAAAGTGAAACGTAAAGAAAGGTTATGTGGCCCATAACGTGTACCTGGATAAAGTGAAGTCTTGCAAGTAAAGTCCTGCAGGCAAGGGATAAAGTAAAGACTTGCAAGCAATGGCTAAAGGAGGGTTGCATTTGTTGTGCCCTCACCCGGATAAAGTAATGCTCGAACAGGCAGGTCTGTAAGCCCTGAATTGGCATGACATTAATGGCCCGATCGAGTACGACTGTAAGCCCTTAATTGGCGTGTCGGTAAAGTCCTAGAGAGCCTAGGCACCGATTGTGACAGAGAATTGACGGATAAAGAAGAGTAATAAATAACGAGAAATGAAAAGAATGATAAAGTATCGATAAAGTGATAGCCTGTATGTATTGATGCTTGATAGACGAGAACTATTTTCAACTGCTAAAGCTAATACCTTTACAAAAAGTTATTTACAAAGAAAACCTAGAATTCACTCAGCGAAGCTGACTTTTGTATGCATATCAGTTGACAGGTAAGAGTTAGAGCGACGGAATAGAGGCATGGGACTGAAGCTTCTTGGCACTAGAAGACTGGCATCCCGAATGAAGAAAAGCTAAACAAGAACCCCTAAATAGTTTTGTGGATTAAAGACAATGTTTATATTTTACTTGTAATGAATTGAAATGACAGTAACTTTCCGCTGCAATATATATATATCTTATATGTATATGAGTAAATGATTGTTTTAAATCGATGTTTTGCTGTGAATGACCAACTGTGAGGCTTCCCTGAGAAAGGTGGGCCTTACACTTTCAGTGCGATCCAAGAACCGTCCCACGCCTGCGGCTACTTTAGCAGTCCATCGATCGCACTACACATTAATAATCAAATTAACTTCACACGAACAATCATATACCTGTAACTAATCGAATGAGATGAGTTTTTGTTTGACTCAGGTAGAAGTGAGTGCGGCTCCTAGGAGTCGACAGTTCATCGACTTTAGCACCAAATAGGCTTGTCAGGCCCAAAGATCTAAGACGTCGCCAGGCTAGCAATAGTTAATGATTGTAACAAACTATGTATCTCATATAATCACTTACAACGCATAAATAACCATGACAAGATATAAAGATGAATTGCAAGTGCTTTATAAGTCTCAAACGTTTATAAGTGTATGATGTATAAGTATCATGTTTCACCCCAAAATGGTGTGAAATAAAGTAAAAATGGGCAAGGAAAACTCACTTGGCAAATAAGTATAGGAATGATGATTATTAAGAAATATTGTTAAACGTTCCAACCTAGTCCTTCACAAGGTACCTAGATATATATTTATATTTACAAGCGTTGAGTTAATATTAATATTAAAGTTCTAACGAGAACTAGAGTTTCAATGGAATTGTGGGGTTTTGTCCAGTAAATAAATTTATAAAGCGAAAGAGTTGTCCGATGTACCAGTGGTGCGGGACTTTCCTGACGTATTCCTGGAGGATCTGCCTGGAGTACCACCAGATAGAGAGATAGAGTTTCAGATTGACTTGCTGTCAGGAGCCCAACCCATTGCCAAAGCACCCTACCGCCTAGCTCCGTCCGAGATGAAGGAGCTCATGTCACAACTGCAGGAACTCCTTGACAAGGGATTCATTAGGCCCAGCATTTCTCCGTGGGGCGCTCCCGTGCTGTTTGTGAAGAAGAAGGATGGCAGCATGAGGATGTGTATAGATTACAGGGAGTTTAATAAGCTGACCGTGAAGAATCGATACCCTCTACCCCGGATAGACGATCTGTTTGATCAATTGCAAGGGGCAAGCTGGTTCTCTCGAATAGATCTTCGATCTGGATATCACCAACTGAAGGTAAGGGAGCAAGATATCCCAAAGACGGCTTTTCGAACACGCTATGGCCATTATGAGTTTCTGGTTATGTCTTTTGGGCTAACCAATGCTCCTGCGGCATTCATGGACTTGATGAATCGTGTGTGTCGGCCGATGTTGGACCGATCAGTGATAGTCTTCATTGACGATATTTTGATATACTCAAAGAATGAAGGAGACCACGCTTGTCATATTAAGGAGGTGTTAGAGACCTTACGAAAGGAGAAACTGTATGCGAAGTTCTCTAAATGTGCCTTCTGGCTACGGGAGGTGCAGTTTTTAGGGCACGTTATAAATTCCGAGGGAGTTAAGGTTGATCCAGCAAAAGTCGAGGCAGTTACGCAATGGATTCCCCGAGGACGCCATCTGAAATCCGTAGTTTCTTGGGATTGGCTGGCTACTATAGGAGGTTCATCAAAGACTTCTCAAAGATAGCTTCCCCGTTGACAAGGTTAACGAGGAAGAATGTGGTGTTCAATTGAGGAAAAGAACAAGAAGATGCGTTTCAGGAGTTGAAGAATAGACTAACCAAAGCTCCTATACTAACCCTACCGGAGGGAGATGAAGACCTAACGGTATACTCCGATGCTTCTTACTGCGGGTTAGGCTGTGTGTTGATGCAAAGAGGAAAGGTTATAGCTTACGCATCCAGACAGTTAAAGGACACGGAGTTTAACTACTCGGTTCATGATTTGGAACTTGCCGCAGTAGTGTTCGCATTGAAGATCTGGAGACACTATTTGTATGGAACTAAGTGCGCCATATTTACCGACCACAAAGTCTGAAATATTTCTTCGAGCAGAAAGACCTCAATATGAGACAGAGGAGGTGGTTGGAGCTGATAAAGGATTACGACTGTGAAATCCATTATCACCCGGGTAAGGTGAACATGGTAGCCGATGCCCTGAGCCGAAAGGAAGGATATGAACCGATCCGGGTGAAGGCGTACCAACTAGTAATGACCCCAGATGTTATGAGGATGATAAGCAAAGCTCAAATGGACGCTTTAAAAGAGCAGCAAATCAATAAGGAAAGGATGGTGGGAAAGGTGGATGAATTGATAGAGAACACCTTGGGTGTTAAGACCTTCCATGGCAGGATATGGGTTCCGAAGCATGGTGACTTGCGGGAAAAGATTATGGATGAAGCGCACAAGACCCGCTACTCAATACATCCAGGCGCAAATAAGATGTACCACGACTTCAAGAAAGATTATTGGTGGCCTGGGATGAAGAGAGATGTAGTTGCGTATGTAAATAAATGTCTCACGTGCCTACAGGTGAAGGCTGAGCACCAAAGACCTTATGGCTATGTTCAGCCATTGGAAGTGCCAGAGTGGAAGTTGGAACATGTTACCATGGACTTTATCACCAAACTACCCCGCACGACGAAAGGCCGTGACGCGATATGGGTGGTTGTGGATAGACTGACTAAAAGTGCGCATTTCCTGCCAATCAAGGAAGCAATTAGTTCAGAAAAGCTTGCTGAACTATTTATCCGAGAAATTGTGGCGCGACATGGTATTCCCGTATCGATTGTTTCAGATAGGGATACGCGGTTTACCTCAAAGTTTTGGAAAAAGTTCAATGAAGAGATGGGTGCGAGGTTGCATGTTAGTACCGCATACCACCCGCAGACCGATGGGCAAACGGAGAGAACGATCCAGACACTGGAGGATATGCTTCGGGCATGCGTTATCGAATTTGGCGGTAACTGGGATGATCACTTGCCACTAGCAGAGTTCTCCTATAACAACAGCTACCACACCAGTATTAAGATGCCCCCATATGAGTTATTGTACGGTCGACGGTGCAGAACTCCTATTTGTTGGGGTGATGTCGGACAGAAGGAGCTAGGAAGCTTAGAAGTTGTGGAGGCCACAACGGAAAAGTTGGAGAAAATCAAGGCGTATATGAAGGCTGCCAAGGATAGACAAAAGTCATACGCCGACAGAAGAAGGAGACCAATAGAGTTCAGCGTGGGTGACAGGGTAATGCTAGAAGTGTCACCATGGAAGGGAATCATCCGATTTAGGAAGAGGGGAAACTGAGTCCCAGGTTCATCGGACCATTCGAGGTACTAACACGAGTTAGGGATGTAGCTTACAGACTAGACCTTCCAGAAGAATTAAGTGGGATTCACCCTACCTTTCATGTGTCGCACTTAAGAAAATGTTTAGCACCGAATGAGGCAGTCGTACCCCTAGATGACATAGAGGTGGACGAGAAGCTGAACTATGTAGAACAACCAGTGGCTATACTAGACCGAAAGGAGAAGCAATTGAGAAATAAAGTAGTCAAGCAAGTCAAGGTACAATGGAAACATCGAAAGGGGTCGGATGCCACCTGGGAATCCGAGGAGGAAATGAGACGTCAATACCCCGATCTGTTTAACGACGAATCAGGTTTCGAGGACGAAACCTAAATAAGGGGGGAGACTTGTAACACCCCGAAATTTCCCGAAACAAGACATTTAATAATAATGGCCCTTTAAGGGTTAATTTAAGAAATAAAGGGGTAAATTAGTGTGCTATGGATCAAATTAGCCTTAATGGGCTAGACTTGGTGGGTTTAAGGGCCCTAATCAGCCCTTAAACATGCATAATCAGCCCCACTCCATCACATTACAACCCTAGCCACCAAATTCGTAGAGAGAGAAAGTAGAGAGAGAAAGTAGAGAGAGAAAGTGAAGAAAATCAAGATTTGGAGTTTGAAGGTTTGATGGATTGAAGTTCTGGTGGATTGGAGCATCAAAACACAAGGAAAGAGCAACAAAACAAGGTAAGAATCGGCCCCTAAGGCCTTCTGTAGATCAAACCCGGATTCTAGGGTTTTGGGGTTTTGAAAAGTTTAAAGAAACACATAAAGGTCGAATTTTTACGTATGAAAACGTGTAAAAAGCTTAGATTTGGTTTCATGGAAGGTAAACCAAGGATTTGGACGTAAAAAGTTAAGATTTTGGGTTAAAAATGGGCTGGATCTGAGTTTCTGTTCATCCAGCGAAACTGGGCCCCGATCAAGCGAATTTAAGCATTCAACCAGCGAAACCGTGAACTCATTCAGCGAGACTAGGAGAAATTCCAGCGAAACTACAGTTTCGCCGGTAATCTCGCTAAGACCCTGACTGACCTATAGACTCTGCGAGACTAGGGAATTCCAACGAAAGTTGGGGCGCTCAACGCAGCGAATCAGGCCCAAAGATCTAAGACGTCGCCAGGCTAGCAATAATTAATGATTGTAACAAACTATGTATCTCATATAATCACTTACAACGCACAAATAACCATGACAAGATATAAAGATGAATTGCAAGTGCTTTATAAGTCTCAAACGTTTATAAGTGTATGATTTATAAGTATCATGTTTCACCCCAAAATGGTGTGAAATAAAGTAAAATGGGCAAGGAAAACTCACTTGGCAAATAAGTATAGGAATGATGACTATTAAGAAATATTGTTAAACGTTCCAACCTAGTCCTTCACAAGGTACCTAGATATATATTTATATTTACAAGCGTTGAGTTAATATTAATATTAAAGTTCTAACGAGAACTAGAGTTTCAATGGAATTGTGGGGTTTTGTCCAGTAAATAAATTTATATAATGAAATTTTTTTTTATTTTGATTAAGTGGAAAGAATTATACCATTTAATCATTTCTAATATATAAGAGTAATTAAGCATATTAATTGATAAGGTTTAAATATAAAATGTAAATAAATCTTGTAATCTTTGAACAATATCTAATAATGACTAAAATAACATATTGACCAATAACAATTTATTAACCTAAACTATTAGTTGAAATACGTTTATAAGTAAACCTAAAATAACTCTTGTAAATAATTTGTGAATTTATAAAATATATATATTTCATGATTAATTTATAATTAAAGATAATATGGAGTCAAGTAACAATTAACGATTTTAACTATTATTTAAATTCTACTTTATAAAATAACTCAAAGTTTTACCTTTGTAATTAAATTGTGAAATTATAAGATAAAATATATATAATTGCAATTATCATGATTATATATATAAAAAATAGCTATTTATAATGTTTTATATAACAAATAAATTTACAGAAAATATCTCCATGGTTTAAAATACACGAAGTTTATGAAAATGATTTATTATATTGTTTAAATGCTACATTTTTATATTGTTTCGCACTACACATTTTTCATTGAGGTGAGTTTGAATATATGATTTAAATAATCATTAAGTTTCTAACGAATTGACAGATTGGTATCAGAGCCCATAACTATAGGGATTTAGGTTATTAAAAATGGTGACCTAGACTATAGGTTATGCATGAACCTTATAGAATAATGTTTATATTCTTGTAAATATATACATTGTTTGCATGCTACATAATGCTGTTTATATTCTTGTAAATATATACATTGTTTGCATGCTACATAATGCTATGCCTTCTTACGTGCAACTTGATGCCTTAGCATAGGATTGCCTTATGTATGCTTAAAACTTAGTTACTTGACTCCCTAAACTTAACTTTGACTTTTGACTCTTCCCGAAAAATAATGGTTAATCTATGAAAATCTCATCAAGGTTTTGATTCTATGAACCAAAGAAATTTGTGTGATACATAGACACCTGTATTCTGGATTTCCTGGCAAAAGGCCTTCGGGCTAAGGCAAGCATATCGCATAAATCTCACTACGAGACCAGTTATGCTTACCTGGGGATTTCTGGGATGGGTGATAAACTATGGTCAATACACAAGTCTCTAAGGCAAATGGGTCAATTTACCTTGATGTGTCAGTGATTCCAAATGGTAATGCGTTACCAAATGGAACCATCCTTTTGCATCTTGAAAATCCTTGAATCCTTGAACTGGTTTATCACTAAAGTTTAAATATTTTCTCATTCTTAACCTAAATAATGTTCCTGTTAATATTAAACCCATCCTACAATTCAACTCTTATGTTTAAACGCGCAACGTGTAACGTGTAACAGTATTGAACTCGGCATTTCATGTAACTATCTTCTTATCTTGACCAACGTGATTATGGATTACAATATACCCAAAGATATTGAGAATCTAAACCGTATGGTCTTTTAAAACTTTAAACTGTTACTTATGATTCCAAAATCCTCTTAAGGATGTGTCTCATAACTAAGAACATGCAATGTTGTAGGTGGAATTCCTACATCTCGGGATACTTTGCTAATTGAATGATAACTTTGTTACCACTTACAAGTACGCGTGTCTTCAAGAAGGTTATGGTTGATCTCATATCTTAAGAAGTCCTTGTATGTTCCTTTCGATTGTGAATCGAATGTTCACATCTCATTGCGATGTCGAATCATTTTGTCCTTGATTTCGTCTTCCCGATTTAAACCACCCAAGATTTGAACACCATCATAACAAATCCTGTTACCTCGAACTGTGACCTAGAATTTTGTAAGTATGATTTTCCTTCTGGTTACATTGATGTAATTTGAAATTCTCTAAATTTCTAAGTGATATCCTTTTCCTTTCGTCGTTAAGTCAAACTTTGAACCGTCTGCACTGTGGGAGATGCGAGAGTTTGTAAGTCAATCTATGACTAAGAACACTCGTACCTCCTAAACAATTCTAACTCATCAAAGCAGGGTGATTCCTTTACTTTGATGATTCTCTATTCGTTTCGATAAATGGTTTCCAATTGTGTATTTTATGAAATTTCATCCTCTGGATTGGAGTGATTACCTTATCTTGAAGATTGACTCTAAGTATTCTCTTTGGAATGGCTTTTCACAAATGACATGATCTCACCAAAATAGGATTGAAACCCGTACTTTGGTGACAAGTGTTAATCTTTGATTGTTTCCTTGTTATTATCAAGATAGGCGTGAATTCCATACCTTGATGATAATTTCATTTTTATGGATTGTATTCTCTCAAATGAAACGATCTCATTAAAGGAGGAGTGAATTCTGGATTTTGATAAAGAAGTTCATCCTGTTATATTTTGTTTTTGTAAAACTTCATCGTTAAGATAGGAGTGAATTCCCTTACCTTAATGGTGAGTTACCTCGTCTTATTTCTATGGATCCTTAACAATGAGTTGGGATCGAACTTTTTGATTGGTAAGTTAATGGTCATATCTTGGGAATACACCATCAAGTTAGGAGTGAAAACCACACCTTGATGACTACTCTCATTTCTTGATCTTCAACTTACCATGGTTGTAACCAAGTGACGAGACTCATGTAGTAACTTGACGGGTGAAACAATGTTAGTGTTTTGACCTATCAAGCCAAAGCATGATCTCTGAACTTAAAAGAAGGCCCGATCATTTTAGGTTGATTTTGATTCCAAACTTGGAGCATTTAAATTCTTAAATCGATTTCTTTTCCTTTATTCTCATATTTTGACTCGATCTAGCTACAGCGAACCATTAATTCCTTACTTATCAACTTTCATTTTGAGTTATCATTAAAACCTGATTGCGTAATAATAGCTTCCTAAACAACCTTCCTGCCAAATAAAGACATTTTTAATTTGTGTTCATGGCTTCCTAGCCACACGAATGTTTCTCAGCTGTGATTATGAGTTTGATGAATCGCGTGTGCAAGCCGTACTTGGAAAGCTACTTGTGTTTCTCTTTATCAGCAATATTCTGAATTATTTAAATTTTAATCCAATCGTGAACGCTATCGTCGTTGATCAATGCAATTTCTATTATTGTAGCATTTCTTGGACCATCTTTGAACTCCTCATAACAATCTCTAGTAATAATGTCCTTCCCTCAAAACCACACTTATTTGAAAACTCATTACAACGATTTTCCTCATACTAAAGTTAATCTTTAATCTTAACAAACACGATACTTGTATCAACGTTACACCAATAACACTTTGAACCCTCATTGACATGAGTAAACAAGAATTGATCACCTAGAAACCCGTTAAAATTAATTGCTTGAGAAGCTCTTGTGAATTCCATCCAAAAACATCCGAAACTTATTTGAGTCTTGTAAACTTTATGGCAATTTACTTAAAGTTGTGGTTAGTTGAACTTTTGTGGTTACCATGTTATGGCGTTATATGTACAATCATTAACTATTGCTAGCCCAGTGAAGTCATAGATCTATGGGACAGACAACCTATTTGGTGCTAAAGTCGATGAACTGCCGACTCCTAGGAGCCGTATGCTTGTGCACTAGGGAACCAAATACACTTAGCTGATCATATATACTTTTAACGTATAAAACTTGTAAAACTTTGTCGAGGTTTGATTGTTGCATTGTTCATAACATCCCTAATCACTTTATTCACTAACTTATAACTTGAATTGCCATCTTTTATATACTTATGTATTGAAAACTGTGAAATGCTCACCAACATTTTTATGTTGACCTTTTATTTTTAACATGTTTCAGGTTACTCTTTGAAGCTTATCACACTTAGGATTGGACTTAGAGAAATAAACGAATGATCTGGATACTTTTATACTTGTATTCTGGATGTATCTTTGTTTGAACATTTACTGTATTATTACAGTTGAATCTTGATTAATATATTTGGAACAAATAATAGCGTTATGTGGCTGTGAACATTCGTAACTCTCACACCTCGACGATTCCGCCATCAAGGTTGGGGTGTGACAGTATCGTCGAGGTGTGAGATTTACGATTGTTCACAGGCACATAACGCTATGTTTAATTGTAAATATTCAAATTAATAGTTTCAAAAGTGATTACAAACATAAGCCTCAAATACGCAATAAGTTCAAACATAAATCAAACATAACATAGCATTAACTAGGTCCACGTCCTAGTTTTATTGCAAGCTTCAAAACATCACTCTAAACTCGGGGGTTACCTGAAACATGATAAAAATAAAAGGTCAACTAAAAATAGTTGGTGAGTTTCCCAAGTTTCCATACATAATATGAAAAGATTATAAGTAACAATTCATGTCATAGGTTATAAGCTAGTAAGGTTATAGAACACATATCTTTACAATCAAACCTCGACTTGATTACAAGTATATAAGATTGGCTAAGTGTATTTGGTTCCCTAGTGCACAAGCATACGGCTCCCAGGAGTCGGCAGTTCATCGACTTTAGCACCAAATAGGCTTGTCAGGCCCAAAGATCTAAGACGTCGCCAGGCTAGCAATAGTTAATGTGTAAGGCCCCGTTCCCGGGCACCTCACAGTTGGTCATTCATCGCACATAAAACGTTTTAAAACACATATTTACTTTGCAGCGGAATTTAAAAATATACGTTAACAACTAAAACATGTCATTTCATAACTTTGCAACATTATTTTTCATTTCAAAAGACAATGACATGTCAAAATATGGATGCCAGCCTCAACAACTGAGTAGTCACCTCGTGCCATCCTCAGCATCATACCTGCCAACTGGAAAATACATAAAAGTCAGCGATGCTGAGTGAATCCTAGTTTTTAATAAAACATACTTTACTTTCTATCAAAAACCGTTCTTTTAATACATACAATCATACAACATACGTACACGTAGATAATATTATTATTATCTTCATCATTCATTCATTAGCTTTCGTTCGTGCGTTTCTTACTTCAACTCATACGTTCGTTACATTCGTCTTTATGTACGTTACGTTCATTCTTACGTTCATTTCATTTATTAGTACGTTCATTACTTTCATGCATCCTCTATCTTTCACTTTTTATCTAGGTCCAGTCACACTTTACCCTCTTCATGGCACACAGCCATGATTACTGAGGTCAAGTGACATGGATCCCATTTCATACGTTATCATTGTGTTCCTTCCGTTCATTACTATCATTCGTTCGTTCTTTAACTTTCATTCGTTAAGCATGCAAATCTCTAAGGGTCACCTGCCTTCTCTGCCCTCATGGTTCATACCCATGAGCCGACAAGGCATACTCTAACATACTGGTGCCCCTATGGCTCTCAGTCCATAGACCGGCACCTGTTACCCCTAGACTATGCAAGACTTTCTTTCATATTTCTCATTCTCATCTAGATAGTCTCATGCAATTACCCCGACTCATGTCCGACGACTAGCACAGCACCGGGATACGCGACAAAGATCCCGTACGGGTCAATCACAGAGATTGAACTCCATCCGAGTCTGTTGCAACACAAAGTCGCTCACCTCATAACTATGTTTGGCCTTATGCCACACCCCTGAAGTTAACCATGACTCGGGTAACAACACCCCCACCGAAATAGGGAACATCACCCCCACCGAAGTGGGTAACTACACCCCCACCGAAGTGGGTAACATCACCCCCACCGAAGTGGGTAACTACACCCCCACCGAAGTGGGTAACTACACCCCCACCGAAGTGGGTAACATCACCCCCACCGAAGTGGGTAACTACACCCCACCGAAGTGGGTAACATCACCCCCACCGAAGTGGGTAACTACACCCCCACCGAAGTGGGTAACATCACCCCCATCGAAGTGGGTAACTATGACATACTACACCCCCAACTATGTGGGTAACTACTATACACCGTGTACCACACCGAAGGTTAGTCACAAGACTGGGACCCCTACGTGCACCCTTAAAGATTAGCTGAACTACACGCGGCTGAGCTTGAGGCAATTAGAGCCGTGCACTTTGGTACACTTCGCTTGCGAGTCTCTTATGTTTTCATTCGTTCATTAAAGATACATTCATTCATTACTTTCCTCTTTTATTATATTTCGCTACATTTATTAATCATAACTTGTAGAGCTCTGGGAAGGTAAACACGTATCGAAGCAACGAACATCGACCTTTACAAGTCATCAGTATCCGCCATCTGTCATGGTAACATCGTACTTGTCATACTTACATCACTTATATACCTGCAATACTATCTCTCTCCTCGTACATGTCAGCCCTATTTGGGCGATTGGACATACTTCAGCCGAATGGCCTTCACGCGATTGAATCATGCATAAATATTTTACTTATTAATGATTATATTCTTTATTAAACTTTAACATTCTTCATCATGCCATTCCATACATAACAATATTTAAATAATAATATTGTTCACAATAATAAAATACTGATAATAGTATCAATAATAATAAGGGTTAATCATTTATCATCATTACATGCATAAAACATCATTATTAATTAACCCTAGTCATTAATCATGCGAAACCCTACTGCACAAACTCCAAGAAAATTCTGTTAAAAATTCTAAGTGTTTGGGCGTATGAGCCCTGTTCAGTCGTATGAGCCCTGCTCAGTCGTATGAGCCCTGCTCAGTCGTTTCATTTCCCAGACTTAGGAAATTTCTACTGGTCATACGACCACTGTTCAGTCGTATAACCCCATACTTAGAAATTTCTAATGGTCATACGACCACTGTTCAGTCGTATAACCCCACACTTAGAATATTTCTAATTGTCATACGACCACTGTTCAGTCGTATAACCCCACACTTAGAATATTTCTAATGGTCATACGACCACTGTTCAGTTGTATAACCCCACACTTAGAATATTTCTAATGGTCATATGACCACTGTTCAGTCGTATAACCCCACACTTAGAATATTTCTAATGGTCATACGACCATTGTTCAGTCGTATAACCCCACACTTAGAATATTTCTAATGGTCATACGACCACTGTTCAGTCGTATAACCCCACACTTAGAATATTTCTAATGGTCATACGACCACTGTTCAGTCGTATAACCCCACACTTAGAATATTTCTAATGGTCATACGACCACTGTTCAGTCGTATAACCCCACACTTAGAATATTTCTAATGGTCATACGACCACTGTTCAGTCGTATAACCCCACACTTAGAATATTTCTAATGGTCAGACGACCACTGTTCAGTCATATGACCATTATTTGGTCTTATTAGTCGTATTAGCAGCCTATTCATGTGTCTAAGTTATATTCCAGTCCCCAAACATTATAATACCTATTTCTAAGCATGTACCTACGGATTCAGGCTTAACTTAACAGAAACATAGACATACGTTCACCCTAAAGCATACTCTATAATCATACCCAGGTTCATAACATACGGGTTTCATACACAAATCCATAAAAACATACATACATGCATTTTCCAGCCCCAAATCATTTTAAAAACGAGTAAAAAAGGGGGTCTAGAAACTCACCTTTGCTGCTTCCAATCTTAACACTCTTCACCCGAGCTTCTTCAAACGATTCCAACACTTAGAAACCTTCTTAGACTCGAATTTCTTCTTCTTGTTCTTCAAAATCAGAAAGTTTTCTCTGCTTTCTCTCTCTAAAATTCGAACAAGAAAAGAGTGTGCAGTGGGTATGGGCGACCATATCGCCTTTTACACCAACTTTTCAAGATTTTTATCATCTTTTTCACTTTTGGTCTCTCAACTTTGGGGTTGACTTTCTTTTTCCCCTTTTTCTTTCTCTTTTATTCCTTTGTTTCTTTAAAAGAAAAATACGGGTGTTACAAGTCCACCCCCCTTATATAGGTTTTGTCCCCGAAACCTGTTATTCCTTAAACCCTTATGAGCAATACTGTTTCAGCTCTTCTTCCAGTCTCTCATCTGGAATTCAATCGCTCTACATCATTTATCGACATTCGATTTCTGGTCTGTCTTTGACTATTCTGCATTGGCAACCCATGCATACTGATCAATAATTATTTGACCAGCACCTGCGACCTCAAACATGCCATGTAGGGTGCGGTCACTACGATTAAAAGAATCATCACAATATCCGAGCAAAGTCTCGGTGTCATAATCATTGAGCTTCAGAGCATTACTGAGAACCTTCAGCTTTAATGCTTGAAAAACACGGCCATCAACTTGCGTATAGTTGCTAGCCCTTATTTGATGTTCTTTACGTATGAATAATGACCCTTTGGCAACCCAACACTGACAAGAAAGACAATTCGGCTTATTTGGTGACTCAATCCAAATTTAGCTCTTTCCTTTACTTCCAACCTCCCATTCTACTTGTTTGCTACAACGTCGAGACTATCGTACGTTGCCGTTCAATGAACCACTCACAGGCTGAAATTGTTCCTCAGACAACGGGTGACATAACTTTCTTAATTGCATCACGCAATCCTCTAGGGCATCAGGTAACCTAGTGAATCCACTAATAGTAATCTCTACATCTAAGGGCTCATCGATGTTCCTTCTCCTTTTGTTTCCATTCTCTTCCGTTCGTCGTACATCCTTCCCGGTGAAGCCTTCATCATACTCCATTGTCGCAGATCGGCACCGAACTTTTATCGGGCACCACCAATCAATCCATCTCTTTTGCAGCACTTGGTGCTTGCCTCATAAGTTACTATTCGATTCACCCGGAGGTGTATGTCTATCCACCTACGTCTATCAGGGATGGTCTAACAGCAAAAACAAGCGCTCTCTCAATTCTATTGCGGGGTCCTTTAGCGCACTGGGTAATTTAGTAGACTTACCTATAGTAGCTCCTAAGTCAAATGACATCGATTCTTTCATCGTATAACCTCCCCGCCAAATCTACCGCCGACCTAAATGTACTCGGTCGGGCAGCGATCATGTGCCTGCGAATATCCGCTAGCAAACCCTGAATATACCGCTTTATCTTTCGGGATAGAGGAGTCACCTGATCTGGCACCAGACGTGCCATCTCGTTAAATTTTGTGGTGTACTGCTGATGTGTCATTGTTCCCGCTTCTAACTGCAGGAACTCCCTTTCTACTTTGTCCATCTCACGATGGGGACAGAACTCCTCATTCACTAACCTCTTCAACTCTGGCCATCTCATCCTTTCGATAGCCCGACTACCCTCAACTTGAACTATGTTGTCCCACCAGCATAAAGCTAAGTCCACGAAAGAATGAGTGGCAAACTTAACTTTCTGATCTTCCCGGCACTCACTAATTTCCAGTACCGCTTCCATCTCTCTGACCCAACGATGAGCCGTGGCAGCAGTGCCATTACCATCAAAAGTTGGGGTTTGCATCGCCGAAACGCCCCATAATCACAGCCTCGTGCCGTCTCTGGCGCAGGCTCTTCTTCCTCTTCGTCATCGAAGAAAACCGTTTCAGTCTCAAGCCGTCTCCTTGAGCCCGATGATCTACCCCTTTCCTGTCTTTCCCCGTCTCTGACAGCCTTTACCACCTCGGTCACTACAGATGGTAGGATCGTCTGCATGACCTGATGCACTTCTTCAACTACTGCTTCTTTCACCGAGGCTCTCAAGTTAGCACTCTCATCACCACCTCCCGGTTGAGGTGTTTCGGGTTCCTCGTGAGCCACCTGCTCCACTCTAGATCGTGCTCTCGTGACTCGTGGTTCAACACCACGTCCGCTACTACCCCCACCACGGGAAGCCTTAGAAGGTCTACTACCGGTCATTCTCTAACTTACACTGAAAGATTTAAACACTAACACGGTCATTCAAGGGAATAGCCCAGTTCATGTCAAGTATAGTAAGTCCCTAATTACAGTGATCAGTTGTGATTAGCCACTTACCTTACTTTTCATACCCCGAGCATTACCTGTCCTGACTATATTAGCATCTAAATCTAACAGTAACACATAAACACATAACATGCGCACACAATGCCGGTTAACTCTAAGAAAATACCTGATGGCACGCAGCTACTCAGTTTGGCATCCTTTCCCTTTCCATCCCATTCTCAGTTTAAGACTAGGTTTATTATGAAATTTACCCATTTCACTTAAACTCTGGCTCTGATACCAACTTGTAAGGCCCCGTTCCCGGGCACCTCACAGTTGGTCATTCATCGCACATAAAACGTTTTAAAACACATATTTACTTTGCAGCGGAATTTAAAAATATACGTTAACAACTAAAACATGTCATTTCATAACTTTGCAACATTATTTTTCATTTCAAAATACAATGACATGTCAAAATATGGATGCCAGCCTCAACAACTGAGTAGTCACCTCGTGCCATCCTCAGCATCATACCTGCCAACTGGAAAATACATAAAAGTCAGCGATGCTGAGTGAGTCCTAGTTTTCAATAAAACATACTTTACTTTCTATCAAAAACCGTTCTTTTAATACATACAATCATACAACATACGTACACGTAGATAATATTATTATTATCTTCATCATTTATTCATTAGCTTTCGTTCGTGCGTTTCTTACTTCCACTCATACGTTCGTTACATTCGTCTTTATGTACGTTACGTTCATTCTTACGTTCATTTCATTTATTAGTACGTTCATTACTTTCATGCATCCTCTATCTTTCACTTTTTATCTAGGTCCAGTCACACTTTACCCTCTTCATGGCACACAGCCATGATTACTGAGGTCAAGTGACATGGATCCCATTTCATACGTTATCATTGTGTTCCTTCCGTTCATTACTATCATTCGTTCGTTCTTTAACTTTCATTCGTTAAGCATGCAAATCTCTAAGGGTCACCTCCCTTCTCTGCCCTCATGGTTCATACCCATGAGCCGACAAGGCATACTCTAACATACTGGTGCCCCTATGGCTCTCAGTCCATAGACCGGCACCTGTTACCCCTAGACTATGCAAGACTTTCTTTCATATTTCTCATTCTCATCTAGATAGTCTCATGCAATTACCCCGACTCATGTCCGACGACTAGCACAGCACCGGGATACGCGACAAAGATCCCGTACGGGTCAATCACAGAGATTGAACTCCATCCGAGTCTGTTGCAACACAAAGTCGCTCACCTCATAACTATGTTTGGCCTTATGCCACACCCCTGAAGTTAAACATAACTCGGGTAACAACACCCCCACCGAAATGGGTAACATCACCCCCACCGAAGTGGGTAACTACACCCCCACCGAAGTGGGTAACATCACCCCCACCGAAGTGGGTAACTACACCCCCACCAAAGTGGGTAAGTACACCCCCACCGAAGTGGGTCACATCACCCCCACCGAAGTGGGTAACTACACCCCCACCGAAGTGGGTAACGTCACCCCCACCAAAGTGGGTAACTACACCCCCACCGAAGTGGGTAACATCACCCCCACCGAAGTGGGTAACTATGACATACTACACCCCCAACTATGTGGGTAACTACTATACACCATGTACCACACCGAAGGTCAGTCACAAGACTGGGACCCCTACGTGCACCCTTAAAGATTAGCTGAACTACACGCGGCTAAGCTTGAGGCAATTAGAGCTGTGCACTTTGGTACACTTCGCTTGCGAGTCTCTCATGTTTTCATTCGTTCATTAAAGATACATTCATTCATTACTTTCCTCTTTTATTATATTTCGCTACATTTATTAATCATAACTTGTAGAGCTCTGGGAAGGTAAACACGTATCGAAGCAACGAACATCGACCTTTACAAGTCATCAGTATCCGCCATCTGTCATGGTAACATCGTACTTGTCATACTTACATCACTTATATACCTGCAATACTATCTCTCTCCTCGTACATGTCAGCCCTATTTGGGCGATTGGACATACTTCAGCCGAATGGCCTTCACGCGATTGAATCATGCATAAATATTTTACTTATTAATGATTATATTCTTTGTTAAACTTTAAATATTCTTCATCATGCCATTCCATACATAACAATATTTAAATAATAATATTGTTCACAATAATAAAATACTGATAATAGTATCAGTAATAATAAGGGTTAATCATTTATCATCATTACATGCATAAAACATCATAATTAATTAACCCTAGTCATTAATCATGCGAAACCCTACTGCACAAACTCCAAGAAAATTCTGTTAAAAATTCTAAGTGTTTGGGCGTATGAGCCCTGTTCAGTCGTATGAGCCCTGCTCAGTCGTATGAGCCCTGCTCAGTCGTTTCATTTCCCAGACTTAGTAAATTTCTACTGGTCATACGACCACTGTTCAGTCATATAACCCCATACTTAGAAAATTTCTAATGGTCATACGACCACTGTTCAGTCGTATAACCCCACACTTAGAATATTTCTAATGGTCATATGACCACTGTTCAGTCATATAACCCCACACTTAGAATATTTCTAATGGTCATACGACCACTGTTCAGTCGTATAACCCCACACTTAGAATATTTCTAATGGTCATATGACCACTGTTTAGTCGTATAACCCCACACTTAGAATATTTCTAATGGTCATACGACGACTGTTCAGTCATATAACCCCATACTTAGAAAATTTCTAATGGTCATACGACCACTGTTCAGTCGTATAACCCCACACTTAGAATATTTCTAATGGTCATACGACCACTGTTCAGTCGTATAACCCCACACTTAGAATATTTCTAATGGTCGTACAACCACTGTTCAGTCGTATAACCCCACACTTAGAATATTTCTAATGGTCATACGACCACTGTTCAGTCGTATAACCCCACACTTAGAATATTTCTAATGGTCAGACGACCACTGTTCAGTCATATGACCATTATTTGGTCTTATTAGTCGTATTAGCAGCCTATTCATGTGTCTAAGTTATATTCCAGTCCCCAAACATCATAATACCTATTTCTAAGCATGTACATACGGATTCAGGCATAACTTAACACAAACATAGACATACGTTCACCTTAAAGCATACTCTATAATCATACCCAGGTTCATAACATACGGGTTTCATACACAAATCCATAAAAACATACATACATGCATTTTCCAGCCCCAATCATCATTTAAAAACGAGTAAAAAAGGGGTCTAGAAACTCACCTTTGCTGCTTCCAATCTTAACACTCTTCACCCGAGCTTCTTCAAACGATTCCAACACTTAGAAACCTTCTTAGACTCGAATTTCTTCTTCTTGTTCTTCAAAATCCGAAAGTTTTCTCTGCTTTCTCTCTCTAAAATTCGAACAAGAAAAGAGTGTGCAGTGGGTATGGGCGACCATATCGCGTTTTACACCAACTTTTCAAGATTTTTATCATCTTTTTCACTTTTGGTCCCTCAACTTTGGGGTTGACTTTCTTTTTCCCCTTTTCTTTCTATTTTATTCCTTTGTTTCTTTAAAAGAAAAATACGGGTGTTACATAATGATTGTAACAAACTATGTATCTTATATAATCACTTACATCACACAAATAACCATGACAAAATATAAAGATGAATTGCGTGTGCAAGCCATACTTAGAAAGCTACTTGTGTTTCTCTTTATCAGCAATATTCTGAATTATTTAAATTTTAATCCAACCGTGAACACTATCGTCGTTGATCAATGCAATTTCTATTATTGTGGCATTTCTTGGACCATCTTTGAACTCCTCATAACAATCTCTAGTAATAATGTCCTTCCCTCAAAACCACACTTATTCTGAAAACTCATTACAACGATTTTCCTCATACTAAAGTTAATCTTTAATCTTAACAAACACGATACTTGTATCAACGTTACACCAATAACACTTTGAACCCTCATTGACATGAGTAAACAAGAATCGATCACCTAGAAACCCGTTAAAGTTAATTGCTTGAGAAGCTCTTGTGAATTCCATCCAAAAACATCCGAAACTTATTTCTCATGTTCATTAAGCCGAGTCCCGTATCGATGTAATGTATGGTGTTTCATACATGACAAAATTTTTTTAAACCGTATTGAACCGTTTGGAATACAAACATTTATCAATTAAAAATTTTAAAGGAATGACTTGCACACTTTGTCAAGGAACATATAAGATTATGAACGGTGAAACTTAACAAACTTAAGAATCATAGTCAAACTTATTGAATTTAAACATTCCTAAGAGTGCACTCGTGAACACGAAATGACATCTAAGTCTCCTCATAACCTTAAATTTATTTCTCAAGATTAAATTTCGGGACGAAATTTCTTAAAGTAGGGGAGACTGTAACATCTCGTATTTTACGATAGTTAAAATAATAATAATAATAATAATACTAATAATAATAATAATAATAATGATAATAATAATAATAAAATTTTATAACTTTAAACTTGTAAAAAATAAGTATTTTACATGAAATAATAACTTTTTAAACTACAGGGACTAAACTGTAAATTAATTAAAACTGAAATAAAACTTTAAAACTCAAGTGTAAAATTCTTGAAACCTCAGGGACCATACTTGTAAAATTTTTAAAACCCAAACCGCCCACCCATCGACCCCGTCGGACCTGCTACCGCCGGCCATCGGCTCCGGCAAGCCAAGATAACCACCAAAACCTTTGCAATTGAACCCAAAACCGACCCAATCATTTTGTGAACGTGATTCGAACTTTAATCATTTGATTTACAGCTCACGAAACCACTCACAAACCCACGATTTCGGCCGACAAACTTTACACGACCAAATCGCACTACACATTTTTAAAACTCAAAGTAATCACGCACTAACTTAGTTTAATCGTTATAAACTACTATCGAGTTCAATTGCACCAAATCAAACACATACATTTAATTAAATCCTCATTCCCTGTCGCGGCCTGCAAGTGAATCGAAATCTATGTTTGGAGCGATATTAAACCAAAATGATAGAGGGCTTTGCATTAAAAACCCCATTCGAAGCTTCCTGTAAAGCGAATTCAAGTATTATCAACGTTTGCAACCCGAATCAATCCTTCCTTCGCCGCGACCTGTTCTTCTCTGTTCTCAACGATTTGGTTTCGAAAAATGGTAATTGAATATTGTTTAATACTCGATTTCATCTACTGAACAAAAGCCCTATGATTGATTTCACTATCAAGAATGAAATTAGGTCCAATTTGGGATCGATCGATGTAACACCCGTATTTTTAGCAAGAAGAAAAAGAAAAAGGAAGAAAAAGAAAAGAAAATAAAAGAAACTAAAAAGGAGGGACCAAAAGTGCCAAATGGGCAAAGTTATTATTTATTTTGTACAAAAGGAAGGCATGGTCGCCCATTACCTCCTGCACATTTCTTTGCATCGGTTTTTAGAGAGAGAAAGCAGCAGGAGCAGAAAACCATCGGGATTTTTGAAGAAGGACCTGAGAAACTCGAAGTTTTTGGTAAGAAATCTCTAAATTTTGATGTTTAGGACGATTCTAGAACCATTTATGGGCTTATAAATGTAACTAGTGTGTTCGGGTTGCACTGTGTGTGTGATTTAGGTGTATAAACGACTGAGAAGTTCAAGGAAAGGGCATCCAAAACCCGAAGACAAATTAAGGTGAGTTTCTAGACCCCTTTTACTGGTTTTTAAATGTTTTGGGGCTGGAAAATGCATGCAAGTATGTTTTTGTAAAATTTGGGTTGATACCCGTATGAAATGAATGTATATATGTTTATGTTTATGTTAGATTTATGCCTAGAATCATATGTATATGTTTAGAACTAGGCATTATGATGTTTGGGACTTGGACTATGAATTATACACATGAACAGGTTGCTAATATGTCTGAAATTGGGACTTAGAATAAATAAGCACAAGTTGATGAGTCCACCAGTGCTCATACGACCAACAGTGTGGTCGTATGACCAGGATTTTTCTAAGTGTTAAAGCCCATTAGGACTTATACGACCAACAGTGTGGTCGTATGACCAGGAGATATAATTTTCTAAGTGTTGATGAGTCTAACAGGACTCATACGACCAACAGTGTGGTCGTATGACCAAGTTATATTTCTAAGTGTTGGTCCAATATGACTCATACGGCCAACAGTGTGGTCGTATGACCAAGTGATATTTTTCTAAGTATGATGATGAGTCCACTAGTGGTCATACGACCAACAGTGTGGTCGTATGATCAGAACATATTTCTAAGTCTAGGGAATGGTACGACCAATAGTGCTCATACGACCAACAGTGTGGTCGTATGACCAGATAATTCTAAGTATAAGATGAAAAGTCCAGCAGTGCTCTTACGCCTAACAGGGCTCATACGCCCAGAGGGCTTATACGCCCAACAGGGCTAAAACGCCCAGAATACTTAGAATTTTACAGAATTTTCCTGTAAATCCAAAGTTCGAGGTTTTGACCAGGGTGGACTAGGGTTAATAAATGATGATGTTTCGTGCATGTAATGATGATTATGATTAACCCTTATTGTTACTGATATTATTATCAGTGTATTATTATTGTTAACAATATTCTTAACAAAATATTGTTAAGTATGGTATGATGCTAAGTATGATGATGAATGTATGACTTGTGTGTATGTTCCTTGTAATTGTGTATGCTTATCTTTCTGAAACTTTACGAATAACGAGAATGAACTAATGAAGTATTATGTAACGTAAAGTGAAAGATAATGAAAGAGGAACATGATGATGAATGCATGTATTAACGAATGAACGAAAAGAAGAATGATGATGAATACATGCATAAATGAATGAACGAAAGTCTTGCATGGTCTAAGGGGCACGAGATGGAATTGACGGTTATGAAGTCTTTGAAATGGTGCTTAGTTCTAGTAACTAGGCCTATTACAAGCCTTATGGTAGATTATGGACAGTGAGCCATAGTTGCCTTAAGAACAACGGGGCAGTGTCTTTGTGACCTGTCACGGGATAGTTGTTACAGCAGGAGTGGTGACGATCACTCATGGGGTTAACGTGACCCCGGATGAGACGTTGTCGGTCTATGGACAGAGAGCCATAGGGGCAACGAGGTTGTCGGTCTATGGACAGAGAGCCATAGGGGCAACCAGGTTGTCGGTCTATGGACAGAGAGCCATAGGGGCAACCAGGTGTCGGTCTATGGACTGAGAGCCATAGGGGCACCAGGTGTCGGTCTATGGACTGAGAACCATAGGGGCACCAGACGGATACGATATGCTTTGTCGGCTCATGGGTTGGAACCATGAGGGCAGAGAAGAAAGGTGACCCTTAGAGTTTTGCATGCTTGACGAATGAAAGTTAAAGAACGTATGAATGAATGTAAAGAATGTATGTACGAATGTGAATGAGAACGATGAACGGTACACGAATGAAAACTAATGAACGAATGATGAAGATAATAATGAAATTACCTACGTGTACGTACGATGCGTGAACACATATGCATAACGAACGTTTTGGAATGAAAAGTAAAGTATTTTAATTACAAAACTAGAACTCACTCAGCAACGCTGACTTTTATGTATTTTCCAGTTGGCAGGTGACAGATTGCTGAGGATGGCACACAGGGGTGGCTACTTGGTGGGCAAGACTGACATCCATTATGTTTTTGACGATACTGTTGTTTGTAATCCATTCGATTAAATATTTTGTGACTTGTGAACTAGAATGTATTGCTTAACAACAGTGTTTTAAATGAACGGATGGTTTTGTTTAAATAATTCCGCTGCTTTAAATTATATATGCATTTTTTTTTGTTGTGAATGACCAACTGTGAGGTGCCCGGAAAGGGGGCCTTACAAGTTGGTATCAGAGCAAAAGTTTAAGTAAAATGGGTAAATTTTCAAAATGAACCTTAACTTAAACTGAGAATGGGACGGAAAGAGGGATGTCAGCCCGAGTAGCCATGTGCCATCAGGTATTGCTTTTCTTAAAAGTTAATCAGTGTTATGTGCGTGTGCTATGTGATTTATGTGTTCTTAGTAGATTTAGATGCTGATGTAGTCAGGATAGGAAGTGCTTGGGGTGTGAAGAGTAAAGTAAGTGGCTAATCACAACTGGCCACTGTAATTAGGGACTTACTATACTTGACATAAACTGAGCTATTCCTTGAATGACTGTTTTAGTGTTTGAATCTTATAGTGCATAGGAAATGGCTGGGAAGAAACCTTCTAAGGCTGCTAGAGGTAGAGGTCGTCCGCGTACGACTAGGAACAGCACTAAAGCTCCTGAGACGGCTCCTGTGAACCCTGAGGTTCCCGACCGGAATGAAGAAACAGAGAATGCTAGTTTGAATGCCTCAGCTAGGGAGGCGATTGCTGATGAGGTACACCAGGTCCTACAGGCAGTTATGCCATCAGTAGTGACCGATGTTATTCGAGCTATAAGGAATGAGGAAAGGAAGGAAAAAGAGGACAGGAGAGGGTCGACTGAAAAGGAGAGCAAGGAAGAAGAGGAACGACCGGATCCTGAGATAGTAATATCTGACGAGGAGAGAGATGATGTAGTAGGGGCGACGACCAAGGGGTGCAGTTACGGGCATTTCAAAGGTGCAAGCCCCCGACTTTTGATGGAAATGGCACTGCTGTAACCGCTCAACGATGGGTAAGGGAGATGGAAGCGGTACTCGAGATCAGCGAGTGCCGTGAGGATCAGAAGGTGAAGTTTGCCACCCACTCCTTTACTGACTCAGCACTATGCTGGTGGGACAATATTGTCCAAGCGGAGGGTTCCAGGGCCATCGGGAAAATGAAGTGGTCCGAGTTGAAGAAGCTAGTAATTGAGGAATTCTGTCCTCACAGAGAACTTGATAAGGTCGAGAGGGATTTCTTGCAACTCGAGGCGGGAACCATGACACACCAGCAATACACTACCAAATTCAATGAAATGGCAAGGCTGGTACCGGATCAAGTGACACCGGTATCTCGAAAGATTAACCGGTACATTCAGGGACTGCCAGCCGACATCCGCAGGCACTTGATTACTGCCCGACCAAGCACCTTTAGGTCGGCAGTAGACTTAGCTGGGAGGCTCTATGACGAGAGGGAAGTGATGGTGGTGGAATCAAAGAAGGCCGGTGGTGACCGAAACTGGAATGGAAAGCGGTTCGGGCGTGGTGGCTTTACCCCGAATAACAAGAAGGCGAGAAGGGATAACCGTAGGGTGGGGTCATCAAGCTCGGAACCCAAAAGATGTGACAAGTGTGGTAAGGAGCACGGTGGTGAATGTAGATGGGGGTTAAACGTCTGTTTCAGGTGTGGGAAATCCGGTCATATGGCTAAAGACTGTAAGGCTGCGAGGTGTTTCAACTGTGGTGAAGCGGGGCATATGAGTAAAGATTGCAAGAAGTCGAGGGCTGAGAGTTCGGAGGAAAGAAGGTGGCAGGGACTGAGGGGCAGAAGACGAGCGCCAGAGCTTTTACTATGACCAGAGAGGAGGCTAGGACGGACCCCGATGTTGTGTCAGGTACGTTTCTAGTAAATCAAACTCTTGCTTCTGTGTTATTTGACTCTGGTGCTAGTAGGAGTTTCATTTCTGCTACTTTCTGTGATAAATTGTCTGCTAGTAGTAAATGCATTGATGAGCCCTTTGATGTAGAAACCGCTATTGGTAAGTCCACTAGAGTTATTGATGTGATAGAGGACTGTACCATAGAGTTAGAAGGCCATAGGTTTGCTGCCAAATTACATGTGATGCCCTTAGGAGGATTTGATGTAGTGTTAGGGATGGATTGGTTAGCAACCTACGAAGCGAATATCGTATGCCGAAAGAAGATGATTAGGCTGACGGCGACTGACGGAAGTCCGGTGACAATATATGGCGATCGAGTTACGACGATTCCGAAGGTGATCTCGATGGCGGTGGCGGGAAAGTGTATGAGGCGCGGATGTAGCGCCTACTTATGTTATGTAAAGAATGTAGAGACGACAACACCACAACTACCTGATGTACCAGTTGTGCGTGACTTTCCGGACGTGTTTCCCGAAGACTTATCGGGATTGCCACCTGACCGAGAGATCGAATTCCAGATCTACCTGATACCGGGTGCCCAACCTGTCGCAAAAGCACCGTATCGCTTGGCTCCGACGGAGATGAAAGAGTTGATGGAGCAACTGCAGGAGTTGCTTGACAAGGGCTTTATTAGACCGAGTATCTCTCCTTGGGGTGCTCCAGTCTTGTTCGTGAAGAAAAAGGACGGTAGCATGAGAATGTGTATGACTACCGTGAATTGAACAAGTTGACAATAAAGAATCGGTATCCGTTACCGAGAATCGATGACTTGTTCGACCAGCTCCAGGGTGCCAGTTGGTTCTCGAGGATAGATCTTCGATCTGGCTACCATCAATTGAAGGTAAAGGAGCAGGACATTCCTAAAACGGCTTTTCGTACGCGTTATGGACACTATGAGTTTCTCGTTATGTCATTTGGTCTAACTAACGCGCCAGCTGCTTTTATGGATTTGATGAACCGAGTGTGTCGGCCAATGTTAGATAAATCAGTAATTGTGTTCATTGATGATATTCTGATTTATTCAAGGAGCGAGGAAGAGCATGCCGGTCACATTCGGGAAGTGTTGGAGACTTTGAGGAGGGAGAAGCTGTATGCTAAGTTCTCCAAATGTGCTTTTTGGCTACGCGAGGTGCAATTTCTGGGTCATGTGGTAAATGCAGAGGGAATTATGGTGGACCCAGCAAAGGTTGAGGCTGTAATGCAATGGAAATCACCAAAGACGCCATCCGAGATTCGTAGCTTCTTGGGATTGGCGGGCTATTACAGGAGATTTATTCAGGATTTCTCCAAGATAGCCTCACCTTTGACTAAGTTGACTCGCAAGGATGTGAAATTCGTGTGGGGTCGAGAGCAGGAGACGGCTTTTGAGGAGTTGAAGGCAAGACTAACACAAGCTCCTGTCTTGACATTGCCCGAGGGGAATGAAGACTTAGTGGTCTATTCGGATGCATCTTATTCTGGGCTAGGTTGCGTGTTGATGCAACGTGGAAGGGTAATAGCCTATGCATCCCGACAATTGAAAATCCACGAAGCCAACTATCCCACACACGATCTAGAATTAGCTGCGATGGTTTTCGCGTTGAAGATTTGGCGGCACTATCTATACGGGACGAAGTGCACAATCTTCACCGACCACAAACGTTTGAAGTACTTTTTCGAACAGAAAGATCTTAACATGAGGCAGAGACGATGGTTGGAACTAATAAAGGATTATGATTGCGAAATCCACTACCATCCGGGCAAGGCCAACGTGGTGGCCGATGCCCTTAGCCGAAAAGAACGACCTGAGCCGATTCGGGTGGAAGCTTATCAGCTGATCATGACCCCCGACGTGATGACACAGGTTAAGGAGTTTCAGGACGAGGCTTTGAAAGAAGATCGTCTTAACTCCGAAAGGATGAGAGGTCTAGTGACGGAATTGGGTGAGAACACTCTTGGTGTTAAGACCCGATTTGGGCGAATGTGGATTCCTCGATACGGGGATCTACGTGGAAGAATCATGGATGAGGCCCATAAGACCCGATACTCCATTCACCCCGGTGCTACCAAAATGTACCACGATATGAAGAAGGATTACTGGTGGCCGGGTATGAAACGTGACGTAGTGGAGTATGTGAGTAAATGCCTGACTTGTTTACAAGTGAAAGCGGAACACCAGAAACCCTACGGGAAGATCCAACCGTTGGATATACCCGAGTGGAAGTGGGAGCATATCACCATGGATTTCATCACGAAATTACCACGTACCCCTAAAGGATATGATGCCATATGGGTGATAGTGGACCGTTTGACAAAGAGTGCCCACTTCCTACCGATCCGCGAAACGTACTCATCTGAAAGATTGGCGGATCTGTTCATCAAAGAAATTGTAGCTCGTCATGGTGTGCCGGTGTCTATTGTGTCAGATCGCGACACCCGGTTTACCTCTAAGTTTTGGAAGAGATTTCACGATGCAATGGGGACAAGACTACACATTAGTACAGCATATCACCCTCAGACAGACGGTCAGTCTGAGAGGACGATCCAAACACTCGAAGACATGCTTCGGGCGTGCGTGATCGATTTTGGAGGAAGTTGGGATGACCACCTGCCGTTAGCAGAATTCTCGTACAACAATAGCTATCATGCCAGTATTGGCATGCCACCCTACGAGATGTTATACGGTAGGAGATGTAGGACGCCCGTATGCTGGGGAGACATTGGGCAGAAAGAGTTAGGAGGTGTTGAGGTGGTCGAAGCTACGACTGAGAAGTTGGAAAAGATCAAGGCCTTCATGAAGGCGGCGAAGGATAGACAAAAGTCGTATGCTGACAAGAGGCGAAGACCGATAGAGTTCAAGGTTGGTGACCGAGTTATGTTGAAGGTCTCACCTTGGAAAGGAATCATTAGATTCAGGAAAAGAGGTAAGCTAAGCCCGAGGTACATAGGACCCTTCCGAATTGTTGCACGGGTAGGAGAGGTGGCCTATCGACTTGAATTGCCAGATGAGTTAAGTGGAATTCATCCCACATTCCATGTATCCCATCTGAGGAAGTGCTTAGCTGATGAAGACATGGTTGTACCACTGGAGGATATTGAAGTAGACGAACGGCTCAATTACGTGGAGCAACCAGTGGCAATCATTGATCGTAAAGAAAAGAGGTTAAGGAATAAAGTGGTTCCTCTTGTGCGTGTACAGTGGAAGCACAGGAAGGGATCCGAGTCTACGTGGGAGACTGAAGAAGAGATGAGACAACACTACCCACATCTGTTTGAGGAATGACAGGTTTCGGGGACGAAACCTATATAAGGGGGGTGGACTTGTAACACCCGTATTTTTAGCAAGAAGAAAAAGAAAAAGGAAGAAAAAGAAAAGAAAATAAAAGAAACTAAAAAGGAGGGACCAAAAGTGCCAAATGGGCAAAATTATTATTTATTTTGTACAAAAGGAAGGCATGGTCGCCCATTACCTCCTGCACATTTCTTTGCATCGGTTTTTAGAGAGAGAAAGCAGCAGGAGCAGAAAACCATCGGGATTTTTGAAGAAGGACCTGAGAAACTCGAAGTTTTTGGTAAGAAATCTCGAAATTTTGATGTTTAGGACGATTCTAGAACCATTTATGGGCTTATAATTGTAACTAGTGTGTTCGGGTTGCACTGTGTGTGTGATTTAGGTGTATAAACGACTGAGAAGTTCAAGGAAAGGGCATCCAAAACCCGAAGACAAATTAAGGTGAGTTTCTAGACCCCTTTTACTGGTTTTTAAATGTTTTGGGGCTGGAAAATGCATGCAAGTATGTTTTTGTAAAATTTGGGTTGATACCCGTATGAAATGAATGTATATATGTTTATGTTTATGTTAGATTTATGCCTAGAATCATATGTATATGTTTAGAACTAGGCATTATGATGTTTGGGACTTGGACTATGAATTATACACATGAACAGGTTGCTAATATGTCTGAAATTGGGACTTAGAATAAATAAGCACAAGTTAATGAGTCCACCAGTGCTCATACGACCAACAGTGTGGTCGTATGACCAGGATTTTTCTAAGTGTTAAAGCCCATTAGGACTTACGACCAACAGTGTGGTCGTATGACCAGGAGATATAATTTTCTAAGTGTTGATGGGTCTAACAGGACTCATACGACCAACAGTGTGGTCGTATGACCAAGTTATATTTCTAAGTGTTGGTCCAATATGACTCATACGGCCAACAGTGTGGTCGTATGACCAAGTGATATTTGTCTAAGTATGATGATGAGTCCACTAGTGGTCATACGACCAACAGTGTGGTCGTATGATCAGAACATATTTCTAAGTCTAGGGAATGGTACGACCAATAGTGCTCATACGACCAACAGTGTGGTCGTATGACCAGATAATTCTAAGTATAAGATGAAAAGTCCAGCAGTGCTCTTACGCCTAACAGGGCTCATACGCCCAGAGGGCTTATACGCCCAACAGGGCTAAAACGCCCAGAATACTTAGAATTTTACAGAATTTTCCTGTAAATCCAAAGTTCGAGGTTTTGACCAGGGTGGACTAGGGTTAATAAATGATGATGTTTCGTGCATGTAATGATGATTATGATTAACCCTTATTGTTACTGATATTATTATCAGTGTATTATTATTGTTAACAATATTCTTAACAAAATATTGTTAAGTATGGTATGATGCTAAGTATGATGATGAATGTATGACGAGTGTGTATGTTCCTTGTAATTGTGTATGCTTATCTTTCTGAAACTTTACGAATAACGAGAATGAACTAATGAAGTATTATGTAACGTAAAGTGAAAGATAATGAAAGAGGAACATGATGATGAATGCATGTATTAACGAATGAACGAAAAGAAGAATGATGATGAATACATGCATAAATGAATGAACGAAAGTCTTGCATGGTCTAAGGGGCACGAGATGGAATTGACGGTTATGAAGTCTTGGAAATGGTGCTTAGTTCTAGTAACTAGGCCTATTACGAGCCTTATGGTAGATTGTGGACAGTGAGCCATAGTTGCCTTAAGAACAACGGGGCAGTGTCTTTGTGACCTGTCACGGGATAGTTGTTACAGCAGGAGTGGTGACGATCACTCATGGGGTTAACGTGACCCCGGATGAGACGTTGTCGGTCTATGGACAGAGAGCCATAGGGGCAACGAGGTTGTCGGTCTATGGACAGAGAGCCATATGGGCAACCAGGTTGTCGGTCTATGGACAGAGAGCCATAGGGGCAACCAGGTGTCGGTCTATGGACTGAGAGCCATAGGGGCACCAGGTGTCGGTCTATGGACTGAGAGCCATAGGGGCACCAGACGGATACGATATGCTTTGTCGGCTCATGGGTTAGAACCATGAGGGCAGAGAAGAAAGGTGACCCTTAGAGTTTTGCATGCTTGACGAATGAAAGTTAAAGAACGTATGAATGAATGTAAAGAATGTATGTACGAATGTGAATGAGAACGATGAACGGTACACGAATGAAAACTAATGAACGAATGATGAAGATAATAATGAAATTACCTACGTGTACGTACGATGCGTGAACACATATGCATAACGAACGTTTTGGAATGAAAGTAAAGTATTTTAATTACAAAACTAGAACTCACTCAGCAACGCTGACTTTTATGTATTTTCCAGTTGGCAGGTGACAGGTTGCTGAGGATGGCACACAGGGGTGGCTACTTGGTGGGCAAGACTGACATCCATTATGTTTTTGACGATACTGTTGTTTTGTAATCCATTCGATTAAATATTTTGTGACTTGTGAACTAGAATGTATTGCTTAACAACAGTGTTTTAAATGAACGGATGGTTTTGTTTAAATAATTCCGCTGCTTAAAATTATATTATGCATTTTCTTTTGTTGTGAATGACCAACTGTGAGGTGACCGGAAAGGGGGCCTTACAATCGAATTAGGGTTCTTATGTGAAATTGGGGGTTTCTGTTATTGATGTTTAAAAGAATTTGGATCCGGGTTTAAATCGCGGCTGCATGCTTGGTGTGACACCTCACAATATCAAGCAAGGAATATTGTGGATTACTGTCATATTAGTGTGACAGTTCAGATGATACAGATGGATTTAATGAACAAATTCTTAGAAACATTCAAGATATTCCCAAATCAGAAAGGAAACTTAAGATTCTTCTTGTTGAAGATCATGTGGTGAATGCGATGGTGGGTAGCATCTGTCACCAATAGATTGTCGAAGCGGCATTAAGCTCGGTAACTCATCGTGTGTATTAACTAGACTCATGTATTTCTTATAGTCTCATTATTGTTTTAACCGAAATATCTTTGTGTACTCGTCCATATTGTTAACTATCTTTATGTATTTATTATTTATAAATATATATATATCGTTTTAGTTGAAATTCTCGTATACACATTCGTGTTAATAGTAATAATAATAATAATAATAAATAATAAATAATAATAATAACAATACTAATAAATAATAATAATGAAAATAATGATAATAATAAAAATAATCATAACAATAATAATAAAGTAATAATAATAATAATAAGTCCAGGGGCTGTTTTGATATTTTTAAAACTTCAAAAGAATTTTTAAAAACATAAAATAACAAAAATAAAACCACAGGGACCATTTGTGTAAATTTTCAAACCCAAACCCCCCGCCCCTCGTTTTTCCGGCGCCGGCTCCGGCGACATTCCGGCGAGCCCCAAAATCACATAAAAACCCGATTTTAACAGCTCAAAAAGCACAGAACCGTTTCGTGGGTAAGAATCGAACTCAAGCACACACAAAACGCGTTCTAACGGTCGATTAACGGCTCTAATCTTTTCCACTTTATTCCCGACAAATTCGAACGGCTAGATAACCCACTAAAATACTACTTAATCAAATTAATTACGCATGAACGTTACTAGATAACTTCCTAATCGAATACAATCTGAATTCACAACTGAAACACATACAAACAACCAATTCGATTAAACCCTCTGTCGTGACCTGCAATTAATCAAACCGCCACCCTCCGAGCCTTGTAACTCTCAAATAACATAGGGCTTTCGATCCTTAGCACCATTCGAAGCTTCCTGTGCAACTAATTCGAGTTTCATCAGTGTTAATTCCTTTTCGATTTCAAGATAACCGCGGCTTGTTCTTGATTGTTCTTAGCATCAAATCAACTCAAAACAGGTAATTTAACATACCTATACACTCGTTTTATCATGGGGAACAAAAACCCCATGAAATTGTTCGTTAACAGAATCGAATTCGTGTTCAATTTGGGGGAAATCAAATTAGGGTTCATATGGATTGGGGGTAATCGGCTAGGTTGACTTAAAAACAAATAAAACGGGGTTCTGTTGCGGCTGAGGCCTTTGGTTCAGTGGTATGTGTGAGGGTTGGTGAGTTGGAGGTCCCGGGTGCGAACCCGAGCCTCTGCCATTATTTTTAAAACACCTTTTAAGCTTTCAAAAATTATACAAAAATTTCTAAAAATTATAAAATAAATTTTATAAACTACCTGTATTTTAAAACTCACAAAATTATTTCCTATAAATTTATTTTGTTTAGAAACCTTAAAAATATTTATAATCTTATTTGTAAATATTATAAATAATCATTTTTAATAAAAATGGACAATATATAGTGTGTAATTATGAAATGACCACAAAATCATAGAAATTATATACAAATTAATTACGAATGTAATTACATGTTATATTTTATAAACTCAAATTAATAAATTATTATTGAATATTACGGTAAATAATATTTATTTCAAAGGATTACAAAGAAAATATATACGAAATATATTTAAAACATTAGCAGATGTCAAACCTTAGCATCACTAAGTTCATAATCAAACTCAAATATATATATATATATATATATATATATATATATATATATATATATATATATATAACTAATCATGGGCATCAACCGAATCGATTCGAATTCAATCAAACATATCTATTCACACTGAGTATGTTTAAAGGATTAGTTATAATCAATAATAGGTATTGATCGTATCTGAACGTGCATTGCTTGATTCTGTGAAGTCTTTGTGCATTACAACAATTCAAAGTGAGTTTCGTGGCCCTTTTTTATGCTTATACAAATTCTTAATGTTTTATGCTCACCCGTTTTCAATGCTGTACATTGTATATTCTGTTTTCATACTTGGAATCAATGTGATACGTTTTGCATGCATACATGGTGTTATTTTTGGGAACACTCATACAACCATTAATTCCGGGTTAGGAACCAACGGATAGGTATTGGTAGTACTACTGGGTTGACACCCCACCCTTCGACGATTGGTTAACTTGCGAGTTACCAACACAGCTGCCAGCAATCCAACCAAGGGTGAATATATTCCGTTGAATTTATATGCATAACGTCATTAGGGTTTGGTTGTCTTAAACACATGTTATGTGGTTTGTGCTTGCAGTATGATTCCATATCAAAATCTATACAGCATCAATTACATGTTTTCAATTTAAACCTGCGGAACTCACCAACATTATGTGTTGACATTGTTGAGCATATCTTTTCAGGTGAACATAAGCAAAGAGGATAGCTAGTGCTGATGCCTTAGCAGAGACCCTCAGGATTTCATTAGTTTTGCATTTGTAATGTATATCATTTGTATTATTTATGATCTATGTGTGTTTTGGATTTAGAATCAATAAGACTATGATAGTCGTGGGACTGACTAACCACGACACAAGTCACCATTGTGTCGGGGGACGTCATGACACGAGAAGTTTGCATGTATTATATCTCTGTATTTATACCAAGTGTTATGACGATCCCGTCCGTCGCATCCTCGTGTTTCCGCTCTAAGCGAGGGTGTGACAGATATTGTGTCGTGGTTAGTCATGACACGAGAAGTTTGCATGTATTATATCTCTGTATTTATACCTGTTGGACCAAAAGAACCAATGAGCCAAGATCAGGAAAACCTCTAAGTCCCACATGCCACTGCAACAACTGCTGAAGACTCCATCAGCTGTTCTGACAAAGTCTGAAAAATAAACAGCTGAAGTTCAAAGAACTGAAGTACAACAGCTGAAGATCCCAAAGTACTGAAGACAAGTACTGAAGTCTAAAGTACTGATAAACACAAGTACTGAAGACTTCAAGTACTGAAGACAAGTGCTGAAGATCAAAGTCTGAAGAACTGAAGAACTGATGAACAACTGCTGATGCACAAAGTCTGAAGACAACGACTGAAGACATCAGCTGATGACAACTACTGAAGTCATTAGCTGATGAAACATCTGAAGACCAAAGTCTGAAGACCAAGTGCTGAAGTTTCAGAGTTTGTCACAACAGCTGAAGAAGTCTTCTTCAGTTGTTGTGATGGTTTTCCTTTTCAGTAGTTTATTTTTGTTTCAGTAGTTGTATAACAACTGAAGAGCATGTTCTTCAGTTGTTATAGTATCAGTAGTTATAAACGACTGAAGAGTGTGTTCTTCAGTCGTTGTAGGATTTCAGTAGTTTACTCTTGTCAGTACTTAGGAACTTTTGTAAGAAGATGTCAGTTGTTGACATCTTCAGTAGTTTTATGTTTTGTCAGTTGTAATTTGAATATTCAGTGATGTCAGAAAAAGGACATCACGCCCATCCTTTTGCCGCCTATAAAAGGATGGGTAACCATACTGTTTTAATGGCCGAAACGTGCGAACCAATAGAACATTTATTGTTTTGCAGAAACTCTTCTCTCTATGTTCATGCTTTAATTTGAAATATCTTTTATGTTCTTGCTTTAATTGCTAATTAATGAGCTAAATCCGCTGCAAACATAATCTAATTGATCAACGAGAGAGGCTGAGATCCTGTCAAATGGTATCAGAGCAGGTTAATCATTGATCGATTTCATCATTGATCATTTGAAACTGCTCTTTTGATCTCTCAGTTTGATCGAATTAGCAATTTGCAAGAGTTAGTCATAGAGAGTAAGTTTCTGCTGTTTCCGGCCAAAATCTTGAGATCTTTTGGTGGTTTTGAGTTACGTTTGTCGTGTTTAAACTTGTTTTTGACCAAAACTTGAGATGACAACACCAACCAATGATCCTCACAATACTGGTTCCGCAACCAAGCCTCCGATGCTGGTTAGGAACGAGTATAACATATGGCAAAGACGTATGCTACACCACTTGGCTGTCAACAGTGCTGGTTGTTGGAAGTCAGTGGTGCATGGGCCATACAAGCCTATGGTGAGCGTCCCGGAGTCTAATGAACAGGTTGCCAAGAAACCTGAACAATATTCGGACGAAGATCTAAAGCTGTTCGAAATTGATGCCAGAGCCCATGGAATTTTAGCCATGGCCATTCCAAACGAGATATATTCAGGGCTTTTGCATCATGAGTCTGCTCATGACCTATGGGTTGCTCTAAAGGAACAATTTGGAGGAACTGATTCGGTCTTAGCAAACAATAGGGAAATCCTTGCCCAACAATATGAGACTTTCTCATATAGAAAGGGTGAGACTCTGACCCAGCAGTTTGAACGGTTCTCTTGTTTAATCTCTGAGCTGAAGATGGTTAAACAAGAGTACTCCAAAAGCCAGATGAACAACAGGTTCCTCAGGTCATTGCCTGAGAGATGGGACACATATACCATTGTCCTACGCTCTAGTGCTGACCTTGACACTCTATCTCTCACCCAACTTCATGGGAAGCTACTCACTTTTGAGAGAGAAGTAGAGCAAAAGAGGAAGTTGTCATCTTCTGGCAAACTTGCTGATGACTTTGTCCAAGGTAATGCTGCCTTGATAAGTCATGAGTCAGAATATGCTTCATCTGAAAGTTCTTATGATAAGCATATTGATTTCTCTACAAACTCAGAACAAGCTTGTGTTGGTGTCAGTAGTTCAGGAGGAGGTGGTGACAACTTGTGTTTTCTGATGGAGGATTTGAAGGGCATTCCAGATGATGATCTGGAAGAGATGGATATTTTGAACCAAATGGCAATGATAAATATCCGATCTCAGAAGTTCTACAAAAGAACTGGTAGGAAATTCCCAGGACTCTCTTGCAAAACCAAAGTTGGTTTTGACAAGAGCAAGTTGAGGTGTCACAAGTGCCAAGGCTTGGACACTTTGCAAGAGAGTGTAGATCATCTGGATCTAACTCATCTGCACCCTTTGTGACTTTTCCCAGCAATAGCTCACAGCACAAAGGGCAACCTTCCTACAGTTCTTCCCATCCATCTCAGGCACAAGCACCACCTGCTTATTTTGTGCCACAGGGTCATATGCCTTATCCTTACCCCTGTTACTACATGCCTCAGCCTGGTCAAACTCAAGCACCCTCGGCTCAACCACCTCATGCTCTTCCAGAGCCTCATTCTTCCCATCTCATCATCACACACAACCTCAACAACAAGCTTTTTCACCCCAACTGCTGTTGACTGGAGTAGTCTACCAGAAGAGCTATCTGGTCAGGAACCACTACTCCAAGGTGCTGGTCAACATGGTGGTGACCAACCTGTTGGAAATCTTGCTCTGATGGCCCTTGATTCTGCTGAAGGGTCATCATCTAATGCCTCATCTCAGGTATCCACTGAGGCAAAAGCCAAGCTTTGTTCAGAGTCATGCATAGCAGCATTTGCTTCTATTAGAGAAGCAAATGTATCTTTAATAGATAAAAATCTTGAGCTTGAGCACACTATTTCCAAAAGAAAAGCTGATTTTGAGGTTGTTCTAAAAGATAAAAATGATGAGATTTACAAGCTTAACTGCCTAATCAAAGATGCTAAAGCTAGGAAGATGTACTTCTTGAGAAGTACAAAGATCTCAAGGAAACTCTTGCAACCACCCAAGTTGAGTGTGATCGATGGGTGCAATCATGCAAGGGTTTTGAAATGCTTCTTAGCAAGCAAACTGCTTCCAATGTGAAGTTTGGCATTGGTTACAATCACACTACTCCACCCACAGACTTCATTTCAAGAGCAGAAGTTGAATCTGATGGGGAGAGCAGTAACCAATCCTTCTCATCATGTGACTTACTATCCTCTAAATCAGCATCATCAGAGATAGACTGTCACATGACCAAAAGGCTGATCAACTCAGGAGTTGTCACTAGAGTACTGAAGGTACTGGAGAGCAAGTGACAACACCTGAAGTTCATACCTCAAATACTGTTAGCACTAAAGAGAAGAAAACTAACAGTAGGAAAGGTTTGAAGACAGCTAAAGAGGATACCAGGAAAGCAGGCACTAGGAAGAAAAACTGCTAGTACTGATGACAAACAGCTGAAGAACAAGACTTCAGCAGTTAAATCCTCTTCAGCTGATGATCAGCATAAGTGAAAGAAAAGGCCATGTGAGATATGTGGCTTATTCAATCATCTTACTGATGATTGCTGGTACAAAAGGGGTTCCAAACTTAAACAGAAGGAGCAAATCACTGAGAGCATCAATAAAATGAAAAATGAGTTTGAAACAAGTTTGTATTAGCAACATCCAAACCTGAAATCCCTAAGCCCAAAGCTAAATCTAAAAAGAAGGTAGGGATAACTCAGGCAACAGCTGAGGTTGCTCAGAAAAGATGGTACAACATAGGAACTCATCATCAGCAAACTCCAATGTGTCTGAAGAGCTGAAAGCCCTAGCACAGAATCAGACACAATTGGTGATGATGGTTCAGCAGCTAGTGGGAAGAGTCAACCACTTAGATGCTCCTATGTTGAAATCACAGAAAAGGAAGTCCAAGCCAAAGGGTTCCTCTTCTGTACCATCTTCTTCACCTCAAGCTGTCACACACAACACAACTGTTAGTGCTGCACTTGTAGCTGAGAACAGACCTAAAACCAAGCAGGTTTGGGTCTCCAAGACAAACTAACACATAGTTGTGTTTGCAGGGTTCTTCAACATGCCTTAAAAGCATCTGGTATGTAGACAGTGGAGGATCCATGCACATGACAGGAAGCAGTTCCTTCTTAATGACTACTCTCAAGGAAAGAAGGGATTTGTTTCTTTTGGCAATGATGCAAAGGGTTACATCATCGGAAAAGGCTTTGTTCCAATGGGGAAAAAGGTTTGATGATGTTAACCATGTGGAGAATCTCAAGTACAACCTCTTGAGTGTCAGTCAAATGTGTGACAAAGGCCATGTTGCCCTTTTCACAAGCCAGAACTGTCGGATTCTGTCATCCAAAGTTTTGAGTTTGATTGACAAGGCATTGAATGAACACACTCTCCTGAAGACCAACAGGACAGGAAGAGTGTATGCCTTAGATCTTTCAAAAAGATGGATCTAAAAGCCATCCTTGCCTATTCTCCAAGGCATCTCCTCAAGAGTCTACACTATGGCATAGAAGGCTGGGTCATGTAAATTTCAAGAACATGAATCAGCTTATAAGCCATGGTTTAGTAAGAGGATTGCCTCTGAAGGAGTTCAAGTGTGAAGATGACTGCACTGCTTGCTTGAGAGGAAAGCAACACAAAGTTTCATTTCCTTCAATAGAAGAACCAAAGTCCACTGCCTGCTTACAACTTCTGCACATGGATCTCTTTGGTCCTGTCAGAGTAATGAGCATGGCAAAGAAGAAATACTGCCTGGTAATTGTGGATGATTACTCCAGGTTTGTATGGACTTTCTTCTTGCACTCCAAGGATGAAGCAGCAAAGACAATAATGAACTTTGTGTTACAAGTAGAAAGCAGTATTCCCTACAGGTCAAGTGTGTGAGGAGTGATAATGGAACAGAGTTTAGAAACCACACACTTGATGACTTCTACCTGTCCAAGGGAATTAGAAGGCAGTTTAGCATTCCTAGAACTCCTGAGCAGAATGGAGTGGTGGAGAGAAAGAATAGGACCCTCATTGAAGCAGCAAGGTCAATGTTGGCTGACTCTGGATTGCCACTGACCTTTTGGGCTGAAGCTGTCAACACAGCTTGCTATGTACAAAATAGAGCTTTAGTGAATAAGAGGTTGATGAAGACTCCTTATGAAGTTCTTCATCATTTGGCTCCTCTTATTTCATTCTTTAGAGCCTTTGGGTGTCCTTGTTTTATTCTCAACACTAGCAACCCACTCCATAAGTTTGCTAGTAAGGTGGATGCAGGGTACTTTGTTGGTTATTCATCAACTTGCAAAGCATACAGAGTCTTCAACTGTAGAACCAAAGGAGTTGAAGAAACTTTGCATGTTAAGTTCAATGAATCTCCAAAGGACAAGATTCCACAAAACCCTGTGGAGTTGTTTGATCTGGACATACTGCAATATGTTCCTTATCAACCTCCATCTGTTGAGCCTGTCAACAGATCTCCACCTGGTGGTACTGATGATGATGAAGTCAATACTCACCTCTTCAGGATCAGTGACAATCTGCCTAAGTTCACTGAACCTGATGCTCCTGTAGCCTCAGTAGCTCCATCCACTACAAATGCTGATGAGATTTCTGCTTGCTCTACTTCATTTGAGCTGCCATCCTCTACATGGTTTCAGGAATCTCCATCACCATCTGTTGCTGCTGATGGGTCCACAAACACTTGCACAGATATTATAGTTTATCAAGAGCTCAAGAATCACCCTACTTCACAAATTATTGGTGATATCCAAGCTGGAGTTTCAACCAGGAATCAATTGTCTAATTTCTGCTTCTATGCTCTCTTCATCAGTCAGCAAGAGCCAAAGAACTATCATATTGCTTTAAGAGACAATGGATGGGTGGAAGCTATGCAGCTTGAGCTTCTTCAATTCAAGAAACAGCAAGTGTGGGAGCTTGTTCCATTACCCAAAGATAAGTGTGCTATAGGCACCAAGTGGGTATTCAGGAACAAACAGATGAGAAGGGCCAAATTGTCAAGAACAAGGCCAGACTGGTTGTCCAAGGGTTTGCACAGGAGGAAGGCATCGATTATGATGAGACCTTTGCACCTGTGGCTAGACTGGAAGCAATCAGACTGTTCTTAGCTTATGCTGCCTTTCACAGTCTCAAGGTTTATCAATGGATGTCAAAAGTGCCTTCCTATATGGAAAAATAAAAGAAGAGGTCTATGTGTGTCAACCACCAGGCTTTGAGGACAATAAACATCCTGATTGGGTGTACAAGCTTGATAAGGCTCTCTATGGCTGAAGCAAGCTCCTAGAGCCTGGTATGAGACACTCTCAACTTTTCTTCTAGAGAATAATTCACTAGGGCACCATTGATAAAACCCATTCATCAAGACTGTGGGACAACATAAACTCCTTGTTCAGATTTATGTTGACGATATCATCTTGCATCCTCTGATCCAAAGTTGTGTGATGAATTTACAAAGCTTATGAAGCTGAGATTTGAAATGAGTGCTATGGGAGAATTACAGTACTTTCTAGGTTTGCAAATCAAACATTGGATGATGGAATCTTCATCCATCAGTCCAAGTATACCAAGGAGTTGTTGAATAAGTTTGATTTACAAACTTGTAAGCCCTGTTCTACTCCCATGAGCAGCATTACACAACTAGATGTAGATCAGAAAGGTAAAGCGGTTGATGAAACCCTTTACAGATGTATGATTGGGTCCTTGATGTACCTTACAGCTTCTAGACCAGACATCATGTTTTCAACATGTGCTTGTGCTAGATTTCAGGCTGCACCTAAAGAATCTCATTTGATTGCAGTCAAAAGGATCTTTAGATATCTGCAAGGTACCCAATCACTAGGTCTTTGGTATTCAGCTGGGCATTCTTGCAAATTAGTTGCTTTCTCTGATAGTGACTATGCAGGATGCAAAGTCACCAGAAAATCCACTTCTGGTGGTTGCCAATTCCTAGGCAATTGTTTAGTTTCTTGGCAGAGTAAGAAACAAACATCCATTGCTACATCCACTGCTGAAGCTGAGTATATTGCTGCTGCAAGTTGTACTTCTCAAATACTCTGGCTTCAGAACCAACTTCTGGATTATGGCATTACTGAGACTAAGACTCCATTATTAATGGATAGTGCTTCAGCTCTCGTATTGTTAAGAATCCAGTCCAGCACTCAAGGACCAAACATATTGAGATCAGACATCATTTATCAGGGATTGCTATGATAAAGGTCTGATTGATCCCAAGTTTGTACCTAGTGCTGATGAGCTTGCAGACATTTTACTAAGCCCTTAGATAGTGCCACATTCCAAAATCTGGTCCTAAGGCTTGGTATGCTGCAGCTTGATTGATTTGGCCTATGCTGTTCTTGGAGTTCACAACTACTGAAAAGCAAAGGTCAAATACAAGTACTGATGAGTAATTTAGTCTTCAGCAACTACTGAAGACTAAAATGACTTAAAGTACTGATGTACATTATTTATTGAAAAAACTGATGTAGTGAGGTGGATTACAACTACTGATGTATAATTTTCAACTAAATAAGTACTGAAGAACAAATTTTGGTCATAAGTACTGATGTGTAATCTTACACAAATACTGAAGACAAAATTTGTTCACCAGCTCTGAAGAATATTTCATCAGCACTTGTGAACATCTGATCACAAGAGCTGAAGGCATAAATATTCACAAAAGCTGAAGGGTCAATGAAACATCTGAAAATCAGTCAAAGAGCTGATGAGTAAGTGTGGAGGCTAGTATGAAACAACTGATTTGATGGAAACAACTGATGAGTCATTTCTCATCAGTTGATAACAACAGCTGATGTTTCATACACAAACAACTGAAGGACAAGAGCATGTCTTCAGTAGTTCATAACTACTGACATCAGTAGTTCACAACTACTGAAGACTAAAAACCAAGTCCTCAGTTGTTTACAACAGCTGAAGCAAAACATGTCTTCAGTAGTTCACAACTACTGATCTCAGTAGTTACAACTACTGAAGGCTAACACCAAGTCTTCAGTTGTTCCAACGTCTGAAGAATACTAGGTCATCAGTAGTTCATAACTACTGAAGACTGACAGTAACTCTTCAGTCGTTACAACATCTGAAGGACAAAACCAAAGTCTCAGTAGTTTCAACTACTGAAGACTAATACCAAGTTCTCAGATGTTACAACCACTGAAGGTTAAAACCACGTCATCAGTTGTTACAACAACTGATGACTAACACCAAAACCTTCAGTAGTTTTATTTCAACCTTTGCCCTACCCTATAAATACCCCATGTTCAGAGCATTTACTCCTCACTTGACCTAATCCTTACAAACCTCTGAAATTCCCATACACCATTAATGGCGAACATGCAACTGAAACCTCGACACAACTGTGTCGCCCATCTCACCAAGTCGCCATTATGGCCCAAATTTCATCAAGCCGTCGATCTCATGCACGACTCACCTTACAAAACGGCTTTTCTTTTGAACCCCACCTTATACACCGACTCCTTGACGGAGTTTTGGACCAATGTAACCGTCCAAACCGGAGAGCAGAATGCCGAGGTCTCTCTCCGGTCCTCCGTCAACGGCAAACCGGTGGTTATCACTCCAGCTACTCTACGCCAAACCCTAGAGCTGGATGATGCCACTCACCCAACCTCCTATCCCAAAGGTACCCTTGATCTCTCCTTCACATCTCATGACTATCAGGGTAACCTCTCCGCCTCCACCTTGTTGAAGAAACACCTTCCTGACCCCCAACGACTGATTTTTCACATGGTGAATGTATGTCTGGCTCCCAAGACCTCTTCGTGGGACCAGATGTCCACAAGTTGGCAACAGGTATTGTATTCTATCCTTGAGAAACAACCTTTAAATTTTTCTGAAATTTTATTTTTGGAACTCAAGGACATGGCCACAAAACCTTTTCCTAACCGTTGGAACTTATATCCACGGTTCATAATGGCCATGATCGAATACCAGCTTCAGGCTGAGGGATTAGTTGGCACTGGGGTCCCTGCCATGGTTGTTCAAGCCGAGGTATACTCCAGGCACAACTCCGACCAAACACTGAAACAGGCTGGCCGGCTGCGAAAACCCACGCAGCTGGAACCCACAGCCTCCACCTCCAAATCCAGAGTCCCCACCAAGCCAAAAGCCAAAAAGAAGCCCATAAAGGCTACTCAGGGAGATGAGTCCCCTGAGGATGCCCCTGCCACACAAAGGCAGGATGTGCCTGCTGGCTCGATTCTCCCAGCAGGTACCACGACTCCACCCACCACAACCGCACAGGCTTCCTCTCAACAGGAGCCTGATGTAACCAATTTTGGGGCAACCACATTACTGGGGTCTTCCTCACTTGAGGAGGCTGCCATTGAAGAGCACAGTCCTCCCCATGTGCATACTACTTCTAGCCCACATACTGAGGAGACTGCCCCACTAAGCCCAACACTGGTAATAGCCAGAGTGCTGACTGATCTGAGCACCCCACCCTCTCCCCAGAAACCTATTACAACTAGGGAGACTCCAACCGAAGAGAGGGTGGGCACAAGTGCTGATCAGAGCCCACAGCACAGAGAATCAGTTCACTCTCCCAGTGTGGCTAAGGAGAGAGAACAATCTGGTGAGGCTGCCACTTCCCATGCATCAACATCTGAGCAGGGTGAAGCTGGTAACATCTCTAAGACCTCACCAGAGGCAATGGCCGATGATGGATCCAATCCAGAGGCCAGAAGTCCCCAGTACCAAGAACAAGGGGCACATGTCATTACTGAGCCACACTCAGGACATGTTCATCCTGACAATGTCAGGAGGTCAGGTGATTCAGCCTATGCTGATAATGACCTGAGCTTCTTCTTTGATGTAGTTGCTCAAAACACTATCCTTGAGGATGAGATAAGCAGACTCAAAGAGCTGCTTGCTCAGATGACTCAGGATAGAAGTCCATCTGCCACCACTACCCCACAGATGGCACCTTCACCTGAAGGTCTCACATACACTGACCAGCCCCTGCTTCTGGCACTAGCTCTCAGGGACAGAACCCCCCTGAGCAGCTGGATGCTATCCTCCAAAAATCCCTACCTCTCATCACACCCATGCTTAAAGATATAGTTAACCAAACCCTTGATGAGAGGCTTCCCACATACATACAACCCATGGTGGAGGTTGCCATATCTAAGGCTCTTGCTGATAGTCAAACCCCAACCAATGCACCCAAAAGGGGGAGACATCAGTGCAAGACAAGAGGAAGAGGGGTGAGGAGGAGAAAGAGGCAGAGAAAGAGGTGGTGGTAGAGAGGGAGTTGGCTGAGGAGACCAGTAGGGTAAGGGAGAAGGGGAAGAGGAAAGTGAGGGAGGTAGAGCAGATAGGAGTGGCTGAAATCCAAAAGGATTTCATTTTCACTGATAAGAATAAGGGAGAGGGAAAGAAGGTGGCTGATCCTGATCTAGCAGCCCTTGTCAAGGAGGCTGATGCTGAGCACAACCGTTCAATGAACAGAGTCATTGAACAGCTGTTCAGGCAAGGCTTTGACAAGGACACTGCTTTGCTAGATCAAGAGATCAGAAATATGGAGAGGAGAGAAATTGACTACCGATGGACTACTCATAGCCAACAGGAAAGACAAAAACTTGAGCTATGAGTAGGTTCACTTCGAAGTACCTGGGCAGACCAGTCCTTGATGTTAAGGCATGGACCAGGGACAAACTCTTGGCAATAACCACCAAGATTTGTTCGGCTAGTGATTTTACAAAGGGACTGGTCGCAGAGGCCCTATCTGAAGCCGGTGGTGGGAACAGGACACTGCTAGTCAAGCTGACTAAACCAGCACTTATCTCTAGGCTGCTAGCAGTGCCTGCCAACACTCCCACACCAACAACCCAACCACAACCCACAAAACCAACTCCTTTACCACCAAAACCCGCAGCCAATGATCCACCTTTGAAGAAGAAGAGAAGGGTGCTGAGGCTGCAAGATGAAGAAGAGGATGATGAGGAGGATAGTCTGCCACTCTCAGCAGTCATACCTCTACCCAAAGCCAAACCACAAACCATCAATCCCACCTCACAGCAGGACACTGTGAAGGTTAAGTTAGAAGAGGAGGAGCAGCAGAAAAGACATGATGAGGAAATGCTGAAAAGCATTGACAAATGCTATGCTGCTACCACCTCTATCATAAATATGCAGAGAGAATGTCTGAGGTTATTCACCCTCAAACAAACCTTTCAATATGAAAGGGAGAGGGTGAGAACTTGGCCTGACCAAGGGTGGCTCACAGGATAGTCAAGAAGGACATGCCTGTGAGATACAAAAGCCAACTAAAGAGAATCGTAGATGAAGAGATCTCTGTGGCTATTGTAATAACACCCTGGGAAATAGTAGATGAATTCGAGAAAGCTTATAGAGCGGCCAAACACCCTTTTCAATGCTAGATAATAGGGTGGTTAGGAAGGGTCTGGTCTATAAGAAGCTTGAGAATTTTCATAGAGATGAGCTCACTTTGTTGTTAGAGGGTAAACACCCTGATGAGTTTGCATATAGGCAAATCACAACACTTGAGCTCAAAATGGTAGACAGGTCAAGTTCATCTCAGAGGTGTACGGTCGGGAGGGATTGTTTGAAGGTGAGCCTGAAGACCGGTCCAAAGAAGAACAATTGATGTTTCTTCAGGCTTACTGTAGAGAATCCTACCGGCTTGTACGAGGGGGTTGATCTCATGGATGGGATAATAGCTTTGTGTCCAATTCCCCAAGACAGAGCTCCCATCCATACTTAGCCAAACAAATACTTGAGACTACATCTCTGGCCAGTGCTTATCTGGGTCAACTTCTAATCTGATCTAGAAGGAAATAGACCAATCTTTATGCCATCAATAAGTGGGACATCCAATAATTAGAGGTTTTGGCTGCATTGGTTCAGGGGAGTTGTTGGACCAAAAGAACCAATGAGCCAAGATCAGGAAAACCTCTAAGTCCCACATGCCACTGCAACAACTGCTGAAGACTCCCATCAGCTGTTCTGACAAAGTCTGAAGAATAAACAGCTGAAGTTCAAAGAACTGAAGTACAACAGCTGAAGATCCCAAAGTACTGAAGACAAGTACTGAAGTCTAAAGTACTGATAAACACAAGTACTGAAGACTTCAAGTACTGAAGACAAGTGCTGAAGATCAAAGTCTGAAGAACTGAAGAACTGATGAACAACTGCTGATGCACAAAGTCTGAAGACAACGACTGAAGACATCAGCTGATGACAACTACTGAAGTCATTAGCTGATGAAACATCTGAAGACCAAAGTCTGAAGACCAAGTGCTGAAGTTTCAGAGTTTGTCACAACAGCTGAAGAAGTCTTCTTCAGTTGTTGTGATGGTTTTCCTTTTCAGTAGTTTATTTTTGTTTCAGTAGTTGTACAACAACTGAAGAGCATGTTCTTCAGTTGTTATAGTATCAGTAGTTATAAACGACTGAAGAGTGTGTTCTTCAGTCGTTGTAGGATTTCAGTAGTTTACTTTTGTCAGTACTTAGGAACTTTTGTAAGAAGATGTCAGTTGTTGACATCTTCAGTAGTTTTATGTTTTGTCAGTTGTATTTGAATATTCAGTGATGTCAGAAAAGGACATCACGCCCATCCTTTTGCCGCCTATAAAAGGATGGGTAACCATACTGTTTTAATGGCCGAAACGTGCGAACCAATAGAACATTTATTGTTTTGCAGAAACTCTTCTCTCTATGTTCATGCTTTAATTTGAAATATCTTTTATGTTCTTGCTTTAATTGCTAATTAATGAGCTAAATCCGCTGCAAACATAATCTAATTGATCAACGAGAGAGGCTGAGATCCTGTCAATACCAAGTGTTATGACGATTCCGTCCGTCGCATCCTCGTGTTTCCGCTCTAAGCGAGGGTGTGACACTTGGCCTACTGGTTCCCGAGCGCTTTGTTAAGTTGGAGTTCCCGGGTTCGACCCCGGGCACCCCCATATTTTTTAAGGTTTTTTTAGCCTTAAATCAATCTAAGAAATTTTTATTAAATATAAAAATAATTTTTATAACTTTGAATTTTTTTTGACACCAAATAATTTCTGTAATATTTCTAAAATTTAAATAATTTATTTTAAAGGTTACTCATGGATTATTTTAAAATAATTAACAAAATATTAGCGACCCGAACTTTCCTTTAATCTTTAACGTTCAAATCACGATATTTTAAATGGAGATTTATTTCAAAACATTATAAATTCTTTATAATTTAAATGATAAAATATATTATGGTTCAAATTTAGATTATTTAAAACCTTATAAAATCATATGTTTAATGACTAATTATTCATCTAATCATCTTATATCATCATTAGTTAATAAAGTTATTCGTTAACTTTTATTTAACTTCTTGAAATTTATAAAACAATATTCTCTTATTTTGATTTTTAAGGTTTTGTATTATAAAACTTTTATGATAAAATGTTCTAAAAGCTCAAAACTTTATAAAATGAATTTAAATAAATTTTAAAGTCATTTAATAAGTATTCGTTAATGATTGTACATATAACGCCATAACATGGTAACCATAAAAGTTCAACTAACCACAACTTTAAGTAAATTGTCATAAAGTTTACAAGACTCAAATAAGTTTACAAGTGCAATGATATAAGTTAACATGTTTCACCCCAAGTGTGAAAATAAGAAAAAAGGGTATAGAAATACTCATATTGATAAATGCATTAAAGATGATATAAAAGATCAAAAGATAATCCAATGTATTCCTTTACAAGGCACCTAAACATATATTACGAGTTTAAGGTTAATAATAGGATCAACGTTCTATTAGGGTTTTGCTAGATTTAAAGGGATTTGTCCAGTAAATAAATCTTTATAAGTATTTAAGATTAATTAAAATAACGTGTTGATTAATATCAAATTATTGATCGAAAACCATTAGTTAAAATGTAACTTATAAGAAATTATTCTTAATTACTTTGTGTAATTATAAATAATTTCTACGATTATCATGATAAATCTTTAATTAATATAGTGTCCGTTAATATTATAAAGATTTATTGTTTCAAGTCCAATAACTGGTTAACTATTTTAAAAGAAACCCTATTTATACATAAAAGATAAATAATCATAAAAATAATAATGTTTTTTTAATGAACTTCTAAACCTATTCTCAATTATTTATCTGCTACCGCCTTCATCGAAATAGTATTAATAAGGGGTTCATTAACATGGTTTTACGATAATTAAAACATTATTAAATAATGTTTTAATTAAATAATATACATGAATCATTAATTATCCTTTAAATCAAATAATTTTGTAATCAAATAATAATTACATGAATCAAATTAATATTAGATGCCCAAATCACCTCAATCAAATGTTATGATCGTTTTCTTGTATTATAGGGATTTAGGTTATTAAAAATGGTGACCTAGACTATAGGTTATGCATGAACCTCATAGAAAGATCCTAATACTTTTGTGCTTACATATTGTTTGAATGCTACATAATGCTATGCCTTTTGTGCAATTTGATGCCTTAGCATAGGATTGCCTTATGTATGCTTAAAACTTAGTTACTTGACTCCCTAAACTTAACTTTGACTTTTGACTCTTCCCGAAAAATAATGGTTAATCTATGAAAATCTCATCAAGGTTTTGATTCTATGAACCAAAGAAAATTTGTGTGACACATAGACACCTGTATTCTAGATTTCCTGGCAAAAGGCCTTCGGGCTAAGGCAAGCATATCGTATAAATCTCATTGTGAGACCAGTTATGCTTACCTGGGGATTTCTGGGATGAGTGATAAACTATGGTCAATACACTAGTTTCTAAGGCAAATGAGTCAATTTACCTTGACGTGTCAACGATTCCAAATGGTAATGCGTTACCAAATGGAACCATCCTTTTTATATCTTAAAAATCCTTGAATCCTTAAAATGGTTTATCACCAAGTTTTAATATCTTCTCATTCTTAACCTAAATAATGATCCTGTTAATATTGAACTCATCCTACATTTCAACTCTTACGTTTAAACGCTCAACGTGTAACGTGTAACGATATTGAACTCAGCGTTACATGAAACTATTCCTATACCTCGGCCAACGTGAACATGACTTTTAATATACCCAAGGAATATTAGGAATCTAACTCGTATGGTCTTTAAAACTTTAAACCATTACTTATGGTTCTCAAATCTTCTTAAGGATGTGTCCCACAACTAAGAACATGCAATGCTGCAGGTGGAATTCCTACATCTCAGAATACTTTGCTAATTGAAGGTTAACTTTGTTAATTTAAATATTATAAGTGGTCACTCACCTCAATGATCGAATAAACTAATTATAACTATGTTACCACTTATAAGTACGCGTGTCTTCAAGAAGGTTATGGTTGATCTCATATCTTGAGAAGTCCTTGTATTTTCCATTCAATTATGAATCGAATGTTCACATCTCATCATGGTGTTGAATCATTCTTGTCCTTGATTTCGTCTTCCTGATTTAAGACATCCAAGATTTGAACATCATAACAAATCCTGTTACCTCGAACTTTGACCTTAAATTTTGTAAGCATGATTTTCCTTTTAGTTACATTGATGTAACTTGAAATTTTCTAAATTTCTAAGTGATATTCTTTTCCTTTCGTTGTTAAGTGGAACCTTGAACCGTCTGCACCATGGGAGATACAAGGGTTTGTAAGTCAATCTATGACTAAGAACACTTGTACCTCCTAAACGATTCTATCTCATCAAAACAGGGGTGATTCCCTTACTTTGATGATTCTCTATTCGTTTTGATAAATGGTTTCCAATTTTGTGTTTTTATGAAATTTCATTCTCTAGATTATGATGATTTCCTCATCCTGAGGATTGACTACAATTATTCTCATTGAAACTTGCACTTCACAAATGACATGATCTCGCCAAAATAGGATTGAAACCCGTACTTTGGTGACAAATGTTAATCTTTGATCGTTTTCTTGTTATTATGAAGCTCAATCATTAAGATCGGCGTGAATTCCTTGATGATAATTTCATTTTTATGAATTGTATTTCTCAAATGAAACATCCCATCTGTAATCAAACGTCTATCACTGTCCGTTCGTACGCTTATCTTTCATTTAAAACCTCTTATTCGTTTAAGTTTCATTCTTAATTTCGGGACGAAATTCTAAAAGTTAGGGAGACTGTAACATCTCGTATTTTACGATAATTGAAAATAATAATAATAATAATAAATAAAGATAATAATAATAAATAATAATAATAATAATAATGATAATATAATAATAAGATAATAATAATAATAATAATAAAGATAATAATAACAATAATAAAGATATTAATAATAAATAATAATAAGATAATAATAACAATAATAAAGATATTAATGATAATAATAATAAAGATAATAATAATAATAATAATAAAGATAATAATAACAATAATAATAATAATAATAATTATAATTATAATAATAATAACTTAGAATTAAAGTGCAGGGTTGTTTTGTCATTTTAAAAACTTTAAATAAAAGTTTAATACATAAAATAATAACATGTCAAAGTTGAGCAATTAAAACTGTAAAACCCAAACCAACCAACCCCCCCCTTCCCGCTCGTTTTTCCGGTCACCGGACCGGCGGTCTCCGGCGAGCCCAGGACATCAAAAACCAGTCGATTTTTACCAAATCAAATATTACCGACAGTATCACGTGGTAGCTTCGAACCTAACACCCCAAAACAATTTAAAATGGAGTAGATTAGTGCGATCCCGAATCCTTCCACTTTCGGCCACCTTTTACAGACAAATCGATCGCACTCACTTGCAATAATGCAAATTAACTAATCAAAAAGATCGTTTATATGATTTCTTAACTAATGGCACTTCGAATTGCATCTGAAACGAACCCAAATACGAAGATTTACCATCTTCAAACTCGCGGATCTGTTACCACTCGAGCACCATTTTCAAAGCTTCCAAACAGGAAATGAAGAGGGCTTTCACTTATCATCGTCTTTGGAAGAGATCTGCAGAGTTAATTCAAGTATTAACAACATTTGCACCACAAAACAATTCCCACTCTGCCGCGCCTGTTCATCGTGGCGTTCTTCCTCAATTCAAACTCATAATGGTAATTGAATACATGTATCTGCTCGAAAACATGGGGAATCAAAGCCCCATGATTTTTCTATAATTGTTGTCGAATTGGGGTTCGATTTGGATTCAAACGAATTAGGGTTCATCGGGTTGAAGAAGGGTTGCTGTGTATTGTTTTTAAGAAATTGAAACCAATGAACACCGCGGCTTAGGCCCTTGGTTCACTGGTTCTGTACCCCCTTGCAAACTCAGAGATCGCGGGTTCGAAACCCGGCCACCCCATTATTTTTTTAAATAGCTTTTTCAGCTTTAAATAAATTTAGAAAAATTCTTAAAATTATAAAAAAATAGTTTATAAATTTTGTTTAATTTAAAGGATAATAATGATTTTCTAAAATATATTTCTTATAATACATCCAACAGTTTATTTTATATAACTAGTTAAAAATCTTAAAGATAGATTTTAAATAATGTTATTTTGTTAAAACATTACATAACACATTTAGATTATTTTTTTAGCTTATTAATTATCGTTTGTTCAAATATAGATAATAAATATTTTGGTCCAAATGTTACTCTAAAAAAACATAATTATTTTATGATTATTTAACTTTTATGTATAAATAGGGTTTCTTTTAAAATAGTTAACCAGTTATTGGACTTGAAACAATAAATCTATAATATTAACGGACACTATATTAATTAAAGATTTATCATGATAATCGTAGAAATTATTTATAATTACACAAAGTAATTAAGAATAATTTCTTATAAGTTGTAAGGCCCGTTCCCGGTACGCTCACAGCTGTCATTCACAGCATAAAACATACATATATAAATTTAAGCAGCGGAATTTAAATTTCTTTTATTTTATCAAAACCGTCCATTCATTGTAAACACTGTTGTTAAGCAATACATTTTAGTTCATAAGTCACAAAATGATTAGCTGAATGAATTACAAACAACAGTATCGTCAAAACATAAACGGATGTCAGTCTTGCCCGCCAAGTAGCCATCCCGTGTGCCATCTTCAGCAACCAGTCACCTGCCAACTGGAAAATACATAAAAGTCAGCGTTGCTGAGTGAGTTCTAGTTTTATAATTAAAATACTTTGCTTTTCATCTCAAACCGTTCATCATTTGTATGTGATCACACATCATACGTACACGTAGGTAATATCATTATTATCTTCATCATCGTTCAATTCGTACTTTTATCATTAATCTTCACTTAAGCTGTGAGTCTTTTGCGACACCAAGTCACTCACCTCTAAGCCAATCACAAAGATTGACTTTCATCCTGTAAGTCTTTTGCGACACCAAGTCGTTCACCTCTAAGCCAATCACAAAGATTGACTTTCATCCTGTGAGTCTTTTGCGACACCGAGTCGCTCACCTCTAAGCCAATCACAAAGATTGACTTTCATCCTATGAGTCTTTTGCGACACCAAGTCGTTCACCTCTATGTCAATCTCAAGGATTGACCCTGTGTGCATCCTTCGGGTAGCGAACCCGCATCACAGTTGAGCTAACACCTGCCAGGGCTGTGCACCTCCATACATTTGCTTGCAAGCCTTTCATACGTTCATTTACATTCCATTCTTCTTATCATTAATCTTTCACTTTATTAATGATAATAATTCCTGTTTTGATCATGGTCATTCCACGTAGAGTCATACAATATTATTATTAATAAGCATATTAATAATAATAGTAGTAATAATATTAATAATATTATCAATAATAATCTTAATAATAGCCCTAATCATAATATTAATTAAAAGATTAAGAAAAGGGGTATTATTACATTCAACATAATCATACGCATTTAATAAATCCCAGTCAACATTCATGCGAAACCCTACTGCACAGACTCCAGAAATTCTGTTAAAAGTCTAAGTATTTGGGCGTAAGAGCCCTGTTCAGGCGTTTCACCACTGTCGGACTTACCAGCTTACACTTAGAAAAATTTTCAACTATGGGCGTATAAGCACTGCTGGGCGTATGAGCCCTGTTGGGCGTTTGAGCCCTGTTGGGCGTTTGAGCCCTGTGGACTTCTAACCTTATACTTAGAAAATTTTCCTGGTCATACGACCACTATTCAGACTTTTCACCTCCCATACTTGGTAATTTTTCAGACTCATGAGCACTGTTGGGACTCATGTCTTCATCAACTAAGCACTTTCTCAGATGAGATACATGGAATGTGGGATGAATTCCACTTAACTCATCTGGCATTCAAGTCGATAGGCTACCTCTCCTACTCGTGCGACAATCCGGAAAGGTCCTATATATCTCGGGCTTAGCTTACCTCGTTTCCTGAATCTAATGATTCCTTTCCAGGGCGAGACCTTCAACATGACTCGGTCACCAACCTTGAACTCTATCGGTCTTCGCCTCTTGTCAGCATACGACTTCTGCCTATCTTTCGCCGCCTTCATGAAGGCTTTGATCTTTTCCAACTTCTCAGTCATAGCTTCGATCACCTCAACACCTCCTAACTCTTTCTTCCCAATGTCTCCCCAGTACACGGGCGTCCTACATCTCCTACCGTATAGCATCTCGTAAGGTGGCATGCCAATGCTGGCATGATACTGTTGTTGTACGAGAATTCTGCTAACGCAGGTGGTCGTCCCAACTTCCTCCAAAATCAATCACGCACGCCCGAAGCATGTCCTCGAGTGTTTGGATCGTCCTCTCAGACTGACCGTCCGTCTGAGGGTGTATGCTGTACTAATGTGTAGCCTCGTCCCCATTTGTCACACCCCCGCTGATAGCGGAAACACGGGAATGTGAGCTAGACGGATCGTCATAACACATGGTATGCAATAGAGTAGCAATATATGATGACAAGCGTGTCATGACGACACCCGAACACAAATGGAGACTTGTGCCGTGTATAATCGAAGTTCACGACAGCATAGTCATAAGCACTCATAAATGATCACATAACATTAAGGATAACTTGTAATGTAAATTCCCACAACTCGGGAACAAGTATACAAAAAGTCAAGTTCAAGCTTTGCAAAAGTAATAAACACAAAATGCATCCTAGGGTCCCCTCTAAAAGGCAGCACTCCTAGATCCTCAATTACCTTGTTCACCTGAAAAGTAATGCTCAAAAAGGTCAACATAATTGTTGGTGAGCTTCGCAGGTTTTAAGTAATAAAATGTTAAGATGAAAACAGTGTGTAAGTTTAATAAAAGTTACCGCGGCTACACTTATGTATAGGCGGTTTTACTAGTTATAAATAGCTACAGCCAACCTAATGTTCGGTTCCTCACGGGAATTGATGGCTGTAAAGAAACATTCCCAAAGTTTAAATAGTTTATTAGACGTAGCAAGATCCACACAGCGCGTACGTATAGTTTATAACCAAACCAGTCCTTAGGTCCCATTACCGGGATTAATGGTTATATACAAAAAGGTTTTCCATAGCATAATAAGTTTAACTTGACGTAGCATGATCCCACAGCGCCTACGTGTCAAGTTAAACATGACGTAGCAAGATCCACACAGCGCATACGTATAGATTACAACCAAACCAATCTTTAGGTCCCAATTACCGGGATTAATAGTTGTAATGGATGGTCGGCTTAGAAGAACCACACAGAAGAACCACACAGAAGAACCACACAGCCGAGAGCATCCAAGGTCAATGGCATCCACAAGTAGCATAAAACAACACGTACATCAAATAGCATGCATGGTAGTGTAAAACCCCTAAGTAACATACATAGGGTAACATAGCACATAGTTCCAGTTCATATAGCAGCAAACAGTCCGGATCATCATGTAACCGGTTTGAGCACATTCTTAGTATACCGGGGATGCTTAGATATAGGGTCCTCCGCAGCATTCCCACCACATCCGCAATATACATAGAATGATACCTAAACCAGTTACATGACACCCACTTAACCTTAGTATCAATCAACAAGTTTATCAAGGTAGTTACTCATATAAGTAGCAGCCACTTCCATTAAGGAAGGTGCCTGTAATTAAGTAAAAGTGAGCATTCTTTTCCCCAAGTAGAAAACGTTTAGAAAGGTTTTACAAGCGTAAAGGGGCCACGAAACTCACAGAATAGATGATAGCACACGATGAAGTATCCCGGGTTAGATGCTATGAACCGTCAAACACCTATTGACAGATACTGACAAGCATTAATAATGATCATAAAGCATAAGATGATATCAATAGGCTCTGGCAGTTTCGGTTCGGTCGTGGGTAGTACACACACAGGCAGTCACACACTCTCAGACTAGGTTATTTTAAGTAGTATGTGCCTGTTAATAGCGTTGACTTTAATGTTTGTGGTCAAGCTATGACACTTTATTAGTATTACATTATCGTCGTGAGATCTCCGAAGAGGATCCATACGCACACGCACATCATTAGTCATACAACAGGACCGGACGCTCGACTGACACTCTATTCGCACGAGTGGACTTTCAGTCGTACGAATTAGCTACTTTCGTACGATTGAACCTTCATTCGTGCGACTAAGCACTCAGTCGTACCATGCAACTCAGTCATACGACTCAACCTCCATAAGCCCGATTGACCTTCAGTCGTACGATCAGCTTCATTCGTACGATTGAAATTCATTCGTGCGATTGGTCTTTCAGTCGTACGACTCACGCACAATCGCACACCATTTCATTCGCACTGACTCAATCGCATAGACTCAATCGCATACAACACTCAGTCGCATGACTCAGTCGCATGACTCATCGCATGACTCAGTCGTACGACTCACCCAGTCGTACAGCTTAGTCGTACGATAGACTCAGACGCATGGACTCAGTCGTACGACTCACATAGTCGCACGCTCAGTCGCATGACAGCCCCAGTCGCCCTGCACAGCAGGTCGCGACTGCTGAAGTGCAGAGCAGTGTCCAGCTGCCCCGAGCACGAGTTTTACACCACCAAAACTTCCAGAACACTAATCCTAACATCTAGACAAGAAGCACACTCAAGAACACAACATGCAAGCCCACACGACCTCTTGTGCTCGGATGAACCCGAGCACCCGAAACCCTAGAAAACGCAGAAGTGAATTTGAGCAAGAAACGGGTCAAATGAGGTTATCTACCTGCTAGAAGTGAGTATTCACGATGATACCAAGATTTGACGACGAAACGCAACAAACGTGTGAATTTTGGTGCTAGATTGGTGTAGAAAGGGAGAGGAAGAAGAAGATCGATGAAGATGAGATGAAGTGAAGAAAATGCTGGGAAATGGTATTTATACCCAGCCTAGTTTCTCAAAATGTCAAGTTTAGTCCCCGCACTTTGCCCCTGGTTCCCAACTTTTGTTTCGGTTGAAAAACGTTATTTATTTAGTCTTGTCTTATTGATGATAAAATGTTATTAATGTTATTTATAAGTTAAAAATGATTTTTTATTCGTGACAATTATTTTAATATAAAAATGACGCGTTTAGTGTTATCGGGGCAAATCTTGGAGAACGTCTTAAGATAACGACAAGTCAAGCAACGTTAGCACGCATAGAAGGATACTAAGCAAAACAAATATGGTATCCACGTAGTTGGTTTATCAAAATGAGGAATGACTGATAACAAAGGTTAAATCAAACACTAAGTGACGGACCTTCGGTGACGGACCTGGTGACGGATGTCACAGTATTCCCCAGTTGAGGGAATTTCGTCCCGAAATTCAACTGGTGCTAGGTCTAAGGGTGTCATCCTCGAATAGATGTGGATACTTAGTCTCATCTGATCTTCACGTTCCCATGTAAACTCTGGCCCTCGTTTGGAATTCCATCTTATACGAACGATAGGTATCTTGCTGTGCCTCAACTTTTTGACCTTTCGGTCCATGACCTCAATAGGTTCCTCCACAAAATGGAGGCTTTCATCAATCTTGATGTCCTCAATAGGTACGTGAAGTGATTCGTCAGCTAAACACTTCTTGAGGTTCGATACATGGAAAGTATCGTGTACACTGTTAAGCTCTTGTGGCAACCGTAATCGGTACGCCACCGGACCAATTCTTTCTGTGATCTCGAATGGTCCAACATATCTTGGGGCCAACTTCCCTTTCTTTCCAACCGTACGACTCCTTTCCACGGAGAGACCTTAAGCAACACTCGATCCCCAACGTTAAACTCTAGTGGCTTCCGATGGTTGTCGGCGTAGCTCTTTTGGCGGTCTCTAGCAGCTTTGAGGCTGTCTTTGATTTGGAAGATCTTGTCGGTGGTTTCTTGAATGATTTCGGGACCTGTTAGCTGGCTTTCACCAACCTCGGCCCAACATACAGGAATCTACATTTCCGTCCATACAATGCTTCAAATGGAGCGCATCCTATGCTTGTATGGTAGCTGTTGTTGTAAGAGAACTCAATCAACGGTAAATGACGTCCCAGCTACCACCAAAATCGATTACCAAGCTCTAAGCATGTCTTCCAATGTTTGTATCGTTCGTTCACTTTGGCCGTCTGTTTGTGGGTGATAGGCAGTACTCATGTCTAATCGAGTGCCCATCGCTTTCTGTAACGTCTGCCAAAATCGTGAGTGAATCGGCTGTCTCGGTCGATATGATTGACACCGGCACCCCGTGCCGCGTCACGACCTCTTTGATGTACAACCTTGCCAGCTTATCCATTTTGTAGTCTTCTCGGATAGGCAAGAAGTGAGCGGATTTCGTCATTCGATCCACCACGACCCATATCATGTCGTGTCCACTTGGTGTTCTCGGGAGTTTGGTGATGAAATCCATAGTGATGTTCTCCCATTTCCACTTGGGAATTTCAGGTTGTTGCAACAATCCCGATGGTTTCTGGTTTCAACCTTGACCTTTGAACAAGTCAAGCATTTGCTCACACATGTAGCAATATCTTTCTTCATGCCTGGCCACCAGTATAGCTCTTTCAGATCATGGTACATCTTGTCTGCACCAGGATGAATAGAATATCGGGTCTTGTGTGCTTCATCCAAGACTAATGTACGTACACCTCCCCATCTGGGGACCCATATACAATCCACAAAGTAATGTACGCCGTCATCCTTGCGAGTCATTTGTTTATCCACCCCGGAATTCTTCCCCGCAAGGTTTCTTCTTTCAATGCCTCGTTTTGTGCTAGTTGAATCTGAGCCTTTAGATTAGTTTGAATAGTCAAACCCAGCGCTCGAGCACGTAATGGTTTCACGCGTTCTTTGCGACTTAAAGCATCAGCCACCACGTTAGCTTTCCCCGGATGATACCGGATTTCACAATCGTAGTCGCTAAGTAGCTCCACCCAGCGTCGTTGTCGCATGTTAAGTTCTTTCTGATTCATGATGTGTTGAAGGCTCTTATGGTCTGTGTAGATGATGCATTTAGTTCCATATAATAATGCCTCCATATCTTGAGTGCAAATACTACAGCACCCAACTCCAAATCATGAGTTGTGTAGTTCCTTTCATGCACTTTGAGTTGTCGCGAAGCGTAAGCAATTACCTTATCTTTCTGCATTAGTACACAGCCCAAACCTTGATGTGAAGCATCACAGTACACCACAAAATCATCGGTTCCGTCTGGGAGGGACAATATGGTGCGTTGCACAACCTCCCTTCAATGTTTGGAACGCCTGTTCTTGTGCTTTCCCCCAGTGAACTTCTTGTCTTTCTGAGTCAACAAAGTTAACGGTTGGGCAATCTTGGAGAAATTGGCAATGAAGCGACGATAGTATCCGGCCAATCCCAAGAATTGCCGTATTTCTGAGGGGTTTGGGGAGTATCCCACTTCTTCACAGCTTCAATCTTACCGGGGTCCACATGAATTCCGTTTTCGTTAACTACATGACCCAAGAATTTCACCTCTCGAAGCAAGAATTCACACTTCGAGAACTTGGCGAAAAGTTTCTCTCCTTCAACAGTTCTAGAATTGCTTGAGGTGTTTTTTCGTGATCCTCCTTTGAACGGGAGTAGATGAGTATGTCGTCTATGAATACGATCACGAACTTATCAAGATAAGGCTTGCACACCCGATTCATCAGATCCATAAAGACAGCTGGTGCGTTGGTCAACCCAAACGGCATGACCAAAACTCATAGTGCCCGTAACGAGTTCTGAATGCTGTTTTTGGAATATCGTCCTCGAATACTCTTATTGATGATACCAGATCGAAGGTCGATCTTAGAGAAATACGAGGCTCCTTGCAACTGATCGAACAGGTCGTCGATTCTAGGAAGAGGATACCGATTCTTCACGGTCAATTTGTTCAATTCCCTGTAGTCGATACACATACGGAACGACCCATCCTTCTTCTTGACAATAGTACCGGTGCTCCCCACGGTGAATGACTCGGTCGATGAAACCTTTCTCCAGTAGTTCCTGTAGTTGGCTTGACAACTCTTGCATCTCTGAGGGTGCTAACCGATACGGTGTCTTTGCTACCGGTGTAGCTCCAGGAATCAGCTCTATATGGAATTCCACCTGTCGTGGAGGAGGTAATCCAGACAAATCATCAGGGAACACCTCCGGGTAATCCCGTACTATCGGAATGTCTGCCAATTTTGCCTCTTCTTCTTCTTTTCTACTATGTGAGCCAGAAAAGTGTAACACTGCTTTCGTAGACTTTGGCGTGCTTTCATGCAGGAGATAAGCTTCAATTTCTTCCCGGTCGCTCTCCTTGTATTCTGAGTACTTCCCGTCTGACATGGGATCCGCACTACTTTATCTCGGCAAACAATCTCGGCTCCATGTTCGACAACCAATCCATCCCCACTATTACGTCAAAGCTCCCCAACTCAAAAGGTATCAAATCTATGTTGAAGACCTGGTCTTCAACATATTAGGGTGCAGTTCTTAATAATTTCCTCTGCCTGTTCAACCCTACCATTTGCCATTTCTACGGAGTAACTAGTTTCTATCTACTGGCACTCAGATCAAGCATTGCACAAACTCAGATGATATAAAACTATTGTCTGCTCCAGTATCAAACAGTACAGATGCGAAGTGGTTATTGAGTAAGTGCGTACCCGTGACAACGTTCGGATCTTGACGGGCATCATTAGCTCCAATGACGAAGGCGCGTCCCCGTGCAGCATTACCTTGGTTTCCTTGGCCTTGCGCACCTGCTATGGCCAGTATCTGCGGCTGGTTGTTTCCCTGCTGACCCGGTGCCCTGTTCAGTCGGGGGCACATATTCCTGAAGTGATCGAGGCTCCACACTCGTAACAAGCCCTGGCATTTCCAGCGGGGTTAACCGCGTTGATGGGTGCCACCAGGTTTGGTGCTACTCTACAGTCTCTTGCTTGATGCCCCGGGCGTCTGCAGTTCAAACACACCCGGCACGTGTTGCTGGAGGATGATGAAGATTACACCTGTCACATTTCGGGTGCGGCCCAGCATATTCCTTCTTTCCTTGAGTCACAGCCACAAAGTTTCTGGTCGTTTTGGCCCTCTTATCAACTTTCCTGTACTGGACCGGCTCGTTCCCCAGCTTCCTTCCTTTTCTCTGCTCCCTTACCCAATACCCCTGTCTTATCATCTCATCGTGGAGCGCCAGCCTTCAAAATTGCGCTCTGAATCGTGGAGGAGCAGCTGCAGTTACCATTGCTCGTATTTGAAGGCGCGAGTCCCCAAATGTATCTTTCTATCCTCTTAGATTCCGGAGTGACTAAGTGTGGAACTAGTCTAGCCAGCTCGTGGAATCGGTCAGTATAAGCTGCGTGCCCTGCCCCCACCATAGCATGATTCCAGAACTCATGCTCAAGCTTTTGCATCTCGTTGAGGGGGCAGTATTCCTCGGTAATCAAGCCTTGAATTCATCCCAGGTCATCTGCATCGCAGATTCCCTTCCCCTAGCTTGAACCTGGGTGTTCCACCAGGTTAGTGCTCTGCCCTGCAGTGAGCACGTAACATACTTGATCCGTTGGCTGTCGAGGCATTCACTGATGTCGATCACAGCCTCCATTTTCTCCAGCCATCTAATCAGGGCTATCGCCCCACCTTTACCATCGAAATCCCGGGGCTTACAGGCCACAAACTCCTTGTAAGAACAGCCCCGTTTGGCGTTAGCAGCCCCAGTTTCATTACCGGCTGTACAACATTTCCGGTCTCTTGGTTGCTTTCATTCCCAGTCGGGTTCCCATTATCCTCGTTCTCATTACCACCGTCCCCGTGGGGGTGGTTTTGCTGTTGCAGCGCGTCGCTCACCTGAGCTACGATAGTTGGAATCAGGGCAGTCAATTGTTGAGCAATTAAGGCTGCCATATCAGCATTTCCAGTCCCTTGGTTATTGCCAGAAGGGCCTTCATTTGCTATTGGAGGTCTACCCCTATCTCTGCCTCTGCCCCTCGGGGCTTCACTTCCGCTACTATTGCTGCGGGTAGATCTTCGAGGCGGCATGTTCTATTCATACAAGAGGCAACATATAGCTTTAGTCACCTTAAGATACACAAGTATTTACTTATCAAATCCAATGTTTCGTGTTCCAGTCGGTCAAGATCACCATGCAGCCCATTTTAAGCATATTTTCTCGGTATACCGGTGGTGTTTATATATAGGTTCCCCGCAGCGTTCCCACCACACCCACGATGTACCGAGAATGATGCCTAATCCGGTTACATGACATCCGACCTTCCTTCACATCATATCCATAATAATCCATCAAGTCAACTGAGAGCCAAACATGTAATCACGTATAGTCTAGCGGAGGTTGTCTATCTCGCGTCCTTGGGAGGACTCAGACATGGCCTCCTCGGGTCGGTCTCTCAGTATATGAGGTCAAGCGCGATGTATGATCTGTGAAGATCTCTTCGGGTCTCAATACCCGAATTTGGTTATGATAACTTGGCGCACAGAGGGAACGGAAGATCTAATAGGAAGCGTCTCATAGTGGTCGAGCACAAGGGCTCAAGCACAAGTGAAAGATCACAAAACAAAAGGATAACCAAGCATATAAGAGGAACGCATACACGAGATATATAAATGCACACAAGCTTAAGCATGCAAATCTACATGAAGGTTCCTAGGTTATAGTCTAGGTCAAGTGTAATTGCCTAATTCTCTATAACCAATGGCTCTGATACCAGTCTGTCACACCCCCCGGTGATAGCGGAAACACGGGAATGTGAGCTAGACGGGATCGTCATAACACATGGTATGTAATAGAGTAGCAATAATAATATGATGACAAGCGTGTCATGACGACACCCGAACACAAATGGAGACCTGTGCCGTGTATAATCGAAGTTCACGACAGCATAGTCATAAGCACATCATAATGATCACATAAACATTAAGGATAACTTGTAATGTAAATTCCCACAACTCGGGAACAAGTATACAAAAAGTCAAGTTCAAGCTTTACAAAAGTAATAAACTCAAATGCATCCTAGGGTCCCCTCTAAAAGGCAGCACTCCTAGATCTTCAATTACCTTGTTCACCTGAAAAGTAATGCTCAAAAGGTCAACATAATTGTTGGTGAGCTTCGCAGTTTTAAGTAATAAAGATGTTAAGATGAAACAGTGTGTAAGTTTAATAAAAGTTACCGCGGCTAAACTTATGTATAGGCGGTTTTACTAGTTATAAATAGCTACAGCCAAACCTAATGTTCGGTTCCTCACGGGAATTGATGGCTGTAAAGAAATTCCCAAGTTTAAATAGTTTATTAAGACGTAGCAAGATCCACACAGCGCGTACGTATAGTTTATAACCAAACCAGTCCTTAGGTCCCATTACCCGGGATTAATGGTTATATACAAAAAGGTTTTCCATAGCATAATAAGTTTAACTTGACGTAGCAAGATCCACACAGTGCCTACGTGTCAAGTTAAACATGACGTAGCAAGATCCACACAGCGCATACGTATAGATTACAACCAAACCAATATTTAGTCCCAATTACCGGGATTAATAGTTGTAATGGATGGTCGGCTTAGAAGAACCACACAGAAGAACCACACAGAAGAACACACAGCCGAGAGCATCCAAGGTCAATGGCATCCACAAGTAGCATAAAACAACACGTAACATCAAATAGCAGTGCATGGTAGTGTAAACCCCTAAGTAACATACATAGGGTAACATAGCACATAGTTCCAGTTCATATAGCAGCAAACAGTTCGGATCATCATGTAACCCGGTTTGAGCACATTCTTAGTATACCGGGGATGCTTATATAGGGTCCTCCGCAGCATTCCCACCACATCCGCAATATACATAGAATGATACCTAAACCAGTTACATGACACCCACTTAACCTTAGTATCAATCAACAAGTTTATCAAGGTAAGTTACTCATATAAGTAGCAGCCAACTTCCATTAAGGAAGGTGCCTGTAATTAAGTAAACCGGTGAGCATTCTTTTCCCCCAAGTAGAAAATGTTTAAAAAGGTTTTACAAGTGTAAAAAGGGCCAGAAACTCACAGAATGATGATAAGCACAACGATGAAGTATCCCAAGGGTTAGATGCTATGAACCGTCAAACACCTATTGACAGTTACTGACAAGCATTAATAATGATCATAAAGCATAAGATGATATCAATAGGCTCTGGCAGTTTCAGTTCGGTCGTGGGTAGTACACAACACAGGCAGTCACACACATCTCAGACTAGGTTATTTTAAGTAGTATGTGCATGTTAATAGCGTTGACTTTAATCTTTGTGGTCAAGCTATGACACTTTATTAGTATTACATTATCGTCGTGAGATCTCCGAAGAGGGGATCCATACGCACACGCACATCATTAGTCATACAACAGGACCGGACGCTCGACTGACACTCCATTCGCACGAGTGGACTTTCAGTCGCACGAATTAGCTACTTTCGTACGATTGAACCTTCATTCGTGCGACTAAGCACTCAGTCGTACCATGCAAGACTCATTCATACGACTCAACCTCCATACGCCCGATTGGACCTTCAGTCATACGAATCAGCTTCATTCGTACGATTGAACATTCATTCGTGCGATTGGACTTTCAGTCATACGACTCACGCACAATCGCACACCATTTCATTCGCACTGACTCAATCGCATACAACACTCAGTCGCATGACTCAGTCGTACGACTCACCCAGTCGTACAACTTAGTCGTACGATAGACTCAGATGCATGGACTCAGTCGTACGACTCACATAGTCGCACGGCTCAGTCGCATGACAGCCCCAGTCGCCCTGCACAGCAGGTCACGACTGCTGAAGTGAAGAGCAGTGTCCAGCTGCCCCGAGCACGAGTTTTACACCACCAAACTTCCAGAACACTAATCCTAACCAGTCTAGACAAGAAGCACACTCAAGAACACAACATGCAAGCCCACACGACCTCTTGTACTCGGATGAACCCGAGCACCCGAAACCCTAGAAAACACAGAAGTGAATTCGAGCAAGAAACGAGTCAAATAAGGTTATCTACCTGCTAGAAGTGAGTATTCACGATGATAACCAAGTTTTTACGACGAAACGCAACAAACGTGATGAATTTTGGTGCTAGATTGGTGTAGAAAGGGAGAGGAAGAAGAAGATCGATGAAGATGAAGATGAAGTGAAGAAAAGTGCTGGGAAATGGGTATTTATACCCAGCCTAGTTTCTCAAAATGTCAAGTTTAGTCCCCGCACTTTGCCCCCGGGTTCCCAACATTTGTTTCGATTGAAAAACGTTATTTATTTAGTCTTGTCTTATTGATGATAAAATGTTATTAATGTTATTTATAAGTTAAAAATGATTTTTATTCGTGACAATTATTTTAATATAAAAATGACGCGTTTAGTGTTATCGGGGCAAATCTTGGAGAAACGTCTTAAGATAACGGCAAGTCAAGCAACGTTAGCATGCATAGAAGGATAACTAAGCAAAACAAATATAGTATCCACGTAGTTGGCTTATCAAAATGAGGAATGACCGATAACAAAGGTTAAATCAAACACGCTAAGTGACGGACCTTCGGTGACGGATGTCACCCATTGGATCATGAAATCTTTTCCAAAACTTGGAGGTAAACCGGGTGTCACGATCAGACACAATAGACACCGGTACATGAACACAATCGGGCGAATGGACAAGGCGACTGACTGAAACTGGGCGACTGAACTGGCGAACGACTCAGCTGGGCGACTGGAGTTGACGATTGACTCAATCGGGCGACTGGCTATACGACTGACTCAATCGGGCGATTGAACTGGGCGACTGGGTTCAGTCGTACGATTGAGATAATCGTGCGACTGGGTCGGCTGAAAACGAGATTTTTCGCAAACTTTGACCTAGAACACAAGTTTTTGCACCCTAGACGGCTGAAACTCGAAAAAGATTGATTTTTCAGAACATGCACACGTAAAAATCAATTTTTGAGCAGAAAGAACGGATCTTTTCGCTAAAAACGTAGATTTTTTTTCACAAAAACGATTGAATCAACGAAGAATCAAGAGCATAAGCTCTGATACCAATTGTGAAGTCACTGGATCGATAAACATCCGAGCGTGTTCTTGACGGAAGGATAAACTACCAAAAGATAACAAGAGTACGAACAATAATCGAATGATTTCATTGATAAAACATAACGATTTTAAGCTCGTTACAACTTAAAGATCAAGACTTTTGGCAAGGGGAGATCGAGCATGATCTCCCCTCTCATCCGGCAGCACCTGGGCGCCAGGAACCCTATTAAAAACCCTTAGGTTTCTACACATTGAAACTGGTATATATAGGCTTCGGCCCATATTAGATACGACTGGGCCCATTCGTGCGATTGGACCATGCGTATGGTTCAATCGTATGACTGGACCATGTGTATGGTTCAATCGTACGACTGGACCATTCTTATGGTTCAGTCTTACGAATGCCCCAATCGCATCTCTCAGTCGCACGACTGGTCCATTAGCATGGCTCAGTCGTACGACTGAGTCTCATTCGCATATGCTCCTGCGAATGACCCAGTTTCATGTATTTACAAGGTGTATAACATTAAGCCTAGACTATTCGTCAAGCGACGGACACACTATATATGACTATATATGCTCCAACAAATTCCCCCTTGGACGTTGCTTGCGAATAGTAGATAACACCTCTTACAATCTTCAGTCAATCTTTGCTCTGGTTTCCAATAGAATCAAACGAACAACCATATTAGCCAACATTGTCGATCCGTCAGGTTACTACCATATCCCTGAAAATGAATTTAGGCACAATAGCTTCTGTTTACTTTGCAGAACACCATCATAGCTGCAAGATTCCCCATATGACTGATTTTTCCAGATAACGACATGACCAGTTTTCCATTGCTTCAATCTTCACACAGTCTAACCTGTTTAACATTAACAACTGTAGAAATTCCCCCTCACGTTCAGCATATCCCATATATATACATTGTGCTCTTCTATCGTCTTCATACGATGTATTGGGCAAAATGTTGAAGGTTCCAATCCACAGCTGACATTATCAAACAAATCAGCATGCACGAAGATTCATCATCAGAAACCTGCTCACATCATCACTTTCTGATTGCGTTTTCAATTTCTCTATACATGGATTCCCCCTAAGAATAAGAATCCTCTCTGTGCGGATAAATATAACTTGATTGGCCCATAAATAGTCAGATGCTCCTGACTACCCCACAAATTCAGCACCGACAGCTGACATCTTCTCTTTTCTCTTTTGTGTTCTAACAACATTCACCGATTCTGGAAGTCCAACGAATAATGGGGTATCCATCGAACTTGTTTGACATAAGAAACTCAGGGTGAATGTGCTTTGCTCATCCTCAACTCTTGCATAGACTCTCCAGGACAAACTTCACTATTGACCCAACATGAACCGAAAATGACCTGATAATTTTCCCAAAAATTTTTTTTTATTTTACCAAACTTCTTCAGAAGGCTTCCCGACTGATAAAATGGTTTAGGGAAAAAATCGTGCAAGACATACGTATGAATGGGTGATTCGTGCGAATGGATACTCCGAATGGGTCAGTCGTGCGAATGAAGTACACGAAAGGCTCAGTCGTGCGAATGAATTTTCATTCGTACGAATAGACATGCGACTGGGTTAGTCGTAAGAATGGACCATACGAATGGTTCAGTCGTGCTATTGAGGCCCAGTCGCATGGCCCAATCGCATGAACGGGTCTGAACGCAGAAAACCAGATCTGCAGCCGCCACAAGGCTGAAAAACCCTAATCCGATGATTTGGACGAGACACAGCACAATAATTGTACCACCGGATTCGTTTTTATGATCTGAAGAAGATTCCGAGTCTGCTTTTAACAAATAAACATCACGCGCAATGAGATTTGAGCAAAACAAGATGAACACGAAGTGGGTTTAACGTCAAGATCTGAACTTTGATCCAGAAATCAAGAGCTCGGGTTGCTAGAATGATTGTTAGATCATTCTAGCAGTAACCGGCTCTGATACCACTTGTTAGGACCGTGTACGTACAGAGTACTAACTGATTCTTTGTTATACCGAATCAAATAGTGCGGAATCCTATTTGATTGGTGATCCAATCAGGGAGAACGTAATCCGGATCAAAACTAACGATTAGAAAATGTTAATAATTGATTAGCAAAGATCAGGAACGCTCTGTGAAGTTAGAATGGACGATCTGGACGCTCTGGGTCGACTAGGGTTTCACGTATTCGAAGTGTTATGTTTTTCCACGAATTAAGTGGTATTTATAGGTTACAGCTTTCATTCGTACGACTGAGCCAAGCGACTGGCTCAGTCGTGCGACTGAGTCATACGATTGGTTCATTCGGACGACTGAGTCAGTCTCATGACTCAATCGTACGATTGACTCAATCTCCTGGTTCAGTCGTCCGATTGGCCCATTCACATGGTCCAGTCATGCGACTGAATCAGATTACTTAGTTAAACACACTCTTGAACCTTAACTGATTCAGAACATGTTAAACAACTGTAAACCTATATAACATGGTCGTATATGCGTGTAACAATAAATAATGTAAGTAGATATAACATTAAATAACCAACAACCATATGTAGAAGAGATTCTCAGTATATTGATTCAACATTACATATGAGTTACAAGAAGAAGTTCTATTACATTTAAGCATACTAGACTAGAACTGGGGACATGTGTACCAACAGTACACCATGACGAGCTACAATTTCTTTGATGAACAGATCCGCCAATCTTTCAGATGAGTACGTTTCGCGGATCGGTAGGAAGTGGGAACTCTTTGTCAAGCGGTCAACTATCACTCATATGGCATCATACCCTTTTTGGGGTACGTGGTAGCTTCATAATGAAGTCCATGGTGATGTGCTCCCACTTCCACTCGGGTATATCCAACGGCTGGATCTTCCCGTACGGTTTCTGGTGTTCTGCCTTTACTTGTAAACAAGTTAGGCACTTACTCACGTACTCCACTACGTCCCGTTTCATACCCGGTCACCAATAATCTTTCTTCATATCGTGATACATTTTAGTAGCACCGGGATGAATGGAGTATCGAGTCTTATGGGCCTCGTCCATAATCCTTCCACGTAGATCCCCGTATCGAGGAATCCACATTTGTCCGAATCGGGTCTTAACACCAAGAGTGTTCTCACCCAATTCCGTAACTAGACCTCTCATCCTTTCGGAGTTAAGACGATCTTCTTTCAAAGCCTCATCTTGAAACTCCTTAACCTGTGTCATCACGTCGGAGGTCATGATTAATTGATAAGCCTTCACCCGGATCGACTCAGGCCTTTCTTTTCGGCTAAGGGCGTCTGCCACCACGTTGGCCTTGCCTGGATGGTAATGGATTTCGCATTCATAATCCTTTATGAGTTCCAACCATCGCCTTTGCCTCATATTTAGATCTTTCTGCTCGAAGAAGTACTTCAAGCTTTTGTGGTCGGTGAAGATTGTGCACTTCGTCCCATATAGATAGTGCCGCCAAATCTTCAACGCAAAAACCACCGCGGCTAATTCTAGATCATGTGTGGGATAGTTGACTTCGTGGGTCTTCAGCTGTCGAGATGCGTAGGCTATTACCCTTCCCCGTTGCATCAATACACAACCTAGCCCAGAGTAGGATGCATCCGAATACACCACTAAGTCTTCGTTTCCCTCGGGCAATGTCAAGACAGGAGCTTGTGTTAGTCTCGTCTTCAACTCCTCAAGGCAGTCTCCTGCTCTCGACCCCACACGAATTTTACGTCCTTGCGGGTCAATTTTGTCAAAGGTGAGGCTATCTTGGAGAAGTCTTGAATAAATCTCCTGTAATAGCCCGCCAATCCCAAGAAGCTACGAATCTCGGATGGCGTCTTTGGTGATTTCCATTGCATCACAGCCCTAACCTTTGCTGGGTCCACCATGATTCCCTCTGCATTTACCACGTGACCCAGAAATTGCACCTCGCGTAGCCAGAAAGCACATTTGGAGAACTTAGCATACAGTTTCTCCCTTCTCAAAGTCTCCAACACTTCCCGAATGTGACCGGCATGCTCTTCTTCGCTCCTCGAATAAATCATGATATCATCGATGAACACAATCACTGATTTATCTAACATTGGCCGACACACTCGGTTCATCAAATCCATAAAAGCAGCTGGCGCATTGGTTAAACCAAAGGACATAACGAGAAACTCATAGTGTCCATAACGCGTACGAAAAGCTGTTTTAGGAATGTCCTGCTCCTTTACCTTCAATTGATGGTAGCCAGATCGAAGATCTATCCTCAAGAACCAACTGGCGCCTTGGAGCTGATCGAACAAGTCATCGATCCTCGGTAGTGGATACCGATTCTTTATTGTCAACTTGTTCAATTCGCGGTAGTCGATACACATTCTCATACTACCGTCCTTCTTTTTCACAAATAAGACCGGAGCACCCCAAGGAGAGATACTCGGTCTAATAAAGCCCTTGTCAAGCAACTCTTGCAGTTGCTCCATCAACTCCTTCATCTCAGTCGGAGCCAATCGATACGGTGCTTTAGCGACAGGTTGGGCACCGGGTATCAAGTCAATTTGAAACTCGATTTCGCGGTCAGGTGGCAATCCCGATAAGTCTTCCGGGAATACGTCTGGAAATTCACACACAACCGAACATCGGATAGTTGTGGTGTTGGCGTTTCCACATCCTTTACGTAACATAAGTAGGCGCTGCACCCACGCCACATACACTTGCCTGCCACCGCCATCGAAATCACCTTTGGAATTATCGTTACCCGATCACCGTATATTGTCACCAGACTTCCGTCAGATGCCGTCAGTCTAATCATCTTCCTTCGAGATACGATATTCGCTTCATAGGTTGCTAACCAATCCATCCCTAGTACTACATCAAATCCACCTAGGGGCATCACATGTAACCTAGCAGCAAACCTATGACCTTCCAATTCTATAGCGCAGTCCTCTATCACATCAGTAACTCTAGTGGACTTACCAATAGCAGTTTCTACATCAAAGGGCTCATCAATGCAGTTACTACTAGCAGGCAATATACACAGAAAGTAGCAGAAATGAAACTCCTACTAGCACCGGAATCAAATAACACAGAAGCAAGAGTTTGATTTACTAGAAACGTACCTGACACAACATCGGGGTCCGTCCTAGCCTCCTCTCTGGTCATGGTGAAAGCTCTGGCACTTGCCTTCTGCCCTTCAGTCCCGGCCGTCTTCTTTGCCCCGGAGCTCTCCACCCTCGGCTTTCTGCAGTCTTTGCTCATATGGCCCGCCTCACCGCAGGTGTAACACCTCAGCTCCTTACAGTCTTTCAAGATGTGGCCCGGCTACCCGTACTTGAAACACACTTTGAGCCCCATTCTGCACTCACCCGTATGCTCCTTCCCGCACTTGCCACACCTTTTAGGCCCCGAGCTTGATGACCCCACCCTACGGTCATCCACTCTCATCCTTTTGTTGTTCAGGGTAAAGCCACCGCGCCCGAACCGCTTCCCATTCCAGTTACGGTCACCCCCACCAGCCTTCTTCACCTCTGCATCCGCTACCTCCCTCTCATCATAGAGCCTCCTAGCCAAAACCACTGCCGACCTAAAAGTGCTTGGTCGTGCAGCAATCAAATGCCTACGAATGTCGGCTGGCAGCCCCTGAACGTACCGGTTAATCTTGCGAGATACCGGTGTCACCTGATCCGGCACCAGCCTCGCCATCTCATTGAATTTAGTAGTGTACTGCTGGTGGGTCATGGTTCCCGCCTCGAGTTGCTGGAACTCCCTCTCAATCTTATCAAGTTCCCTGTGAGGACAGAATTCCTCAATTACCAGCTTCTTCAGCTCGGCCCACTTCATCTTGCCTATAGCCCTGCTGCCCTCAGCTTGGATGATATTGTCCCACCAGCATAGTGCTGAGTCAGTAAAGGAGTGGGTGGCTAACTTCACCTTCTGATCCTCCCGGAACTCGCTAATCTCGAGTACCGCCTCCATCTCTCTTACCCAACGGTGGGCAGCAGCAGCATTGCCATTTCCGTCAAAAGTCGGGGGCATGCACCTCTGGAATGCCCCGTAATTGCATCCCTTGGTCGTCACCCCTACCACATCATCTTCCTCCTCATCAGACACTACTATCTCTGGATCCGGTCGTTCCTCTCCCCCTTTGCTTTCCTTTCCAGTCGACCCTCTCCTATCTTCCTTCTCTTTCCTTTCCTCGTTCCTTACAGCTCAAATAACATCAGTCACTACAGATGGCATAACTGCCTGCAGGACCTGGTGTACCTCATCAGCAATCGCCTCCCTAGCTGAGGCATTCAGGCTTGTATTCTCAGTTTCTTCATTCCGGTTAGGAACCTCGGGGTTCATAGGAGTCGCCTTAGGAGCTTTAGCACTGCTCCTAGTCGCACGCGGTCGACCTCTACCTCTAGCGGCCTTAGAAGGTTTCTTCCCAGCCATTTTCCTATGCGCTATAAGATTCAAACACTAAAACAGTCATTCAAGGAACAGCTCAGTTTATGTCAAGTATAGTAAGTCCCTAATTACAGTGGCTAGTTGTGATTAGCCACTTACTTTACTCTTCACACCTCAAGCATTTTCTATCCTGACTACATCAGTATCTAAATCTACTAAGAACACATAATCCATATAGCACATGCATATACGTCTGGTTGACTTTTAAGAAAACAATACCTGATGGCACATGGCTACTCGGGCTGACATCACTCTTTCCGTCCCATTTTCAGTTTAAGTTAAGGTTTATTTTGAAAAATTTTACCCAATTCACTTAAACTTTGGCTCTGATACCAACTTGTAAGGCCCCGTTCCCGGGACGCTCACAACTGGTCATTCACAGCATAAAACATACATATTATAAATTTAAGCAGCGGAATTTAAATTTCTTTTATTTTATCAATAACCATCCATTCATTGTAAACACTGTTGTTAAGCAATACATTTTAGTTCATAAGTCACAAAATGATTAGCTGAATGAATTACAAAACAACAGTATCGTCAAAACATAAACGGATGTCAGTCTTGCCCGCCAAGTAGCCATCCCCATGTGCCATCCTCAGCAACCTGTCACCTGCCAACTGGAAAATACATAAAAGTCAGCGTTGCTGAGTGAGTTCTAGTTTTATAATTAAAATACTTTGCTTTTCATCTCAAACCGTTCATCATTTGTATGTGATCACACATCATACGTACACGTAGGTAATATCATTATTATCTTCATCATCGTTCAATTCGTACTTTTATCATTAATCTTCACTTAAGCTGTGAGTCTTTTGCGACACCAAGTCGCTCACCCCTAAGCCAATCACAAAGTCTGACTTTCATCCTGTGAGTCTTTTGCGACACCAAGTCGCTCACCTCTAAGCCAATCACAAAGATTGACTTTCATCCTGTGAGTCTTTTGCGATACCGAGTCGCTCACCTCTAAGCCAATCACAAAGATTGACTTTCATCCTGTGAGTCTTTTGCGACACCAAGTCGCTCACCTCTATGTCAGTCTCAAGGATTGACCCTGTGTGCATCCTTCGGGGTAGCGAACCCGCATCACAGTTGAGCTAACACCTGCCAGGGGTGTGCACCTCCATACATTCGCTTGCAAGCCTTTCTTACGTTCATTTACATTCCATTCTTCTTTATCATTAATCTTTCACTTTATTAATGATAATAATTCCTGTTTTGGTCATGATCATTCCACGTAGAGTCATAGAATATTATTATTAATAAGCATATTAATAATAATAATACTAATAATATTAATAATATTATCAATAATAATCTTAATAATAGCCCTAATCATAATATTAATTAAAATATTATGAAAAGGGGTATTATTACATTCAAACATAATCATACGCATTTAATAAAATCCCAGTCAACATTCACGCGAAACCCTACTGCACAGACTCCAGAAAATTCTGTTAAAAGTCTAAGTATTTGGGCGTAAGAGCCCTGTTCAGGCGTTTCACCACTGTCGGACTTACCAGCTTACACTTAGAAAAGTTTTCAACTATGGGCGTATAAGCACTGCTGGGCGTATGAGCCCTGTTGGGCGTTTGAGCCCTGTTGGACTTCTCACCTTATACTTAAAAAATTTTCCTGGTCATACGACCACTATTCAGACTTTTCACCTCCCATACTTAGTAATTTTTCAGACTCATGAGCACTGTTGGGACTCATGAGTACTGTTGGGACTCATTATCTTGTACTTAGTTTTCTAAGTCCAAATTCCAGACACATGACTACTATTTGGGCTTGTTAGGCGTATTAGCAGCCTGTTCATGTTTCTAATTCATATTCCAATCCCCAAACGTCATAATACCTAGTTCTAAACATGTACACATGATTCCAGGCATAAACTTAACATAAACATAAACATACGTTTATCCCAAAACATACTCGATAAACATACACATGTACATATCATACGGTTATCATACCCAAATTTATAAAAAAAACATACATACATGCATTTTCCAGCCCCAAATCATTTAAAAACGTGTAAAAAGGGGTCTAGAAACTCACCTTTGTTGTTCTTCACTTTCACACTCTTCACCCGAGACTCTTCGACTGTTCTAACACCTAAAACACACACACACCATGCAACCCGAACACACAAGTCATATTTATAAGCACATAAATGGTTCTAGAATCGTCCTAAGCAACATAATTCGAGATTTCTTACCAAAAACTTCGAACTTCTTGTTTCTTCTCAAAAATCCGAAGTTCTGCTCTTTCTCTCTCTAGAAATACCGAGTTCTGCTTTCTTTCTCTGAATTTTCCGAATGAGAGGATATGCAGACAACATGGGCGGCCATGCCTCCCTTTTTGTACAAATTAATTGTAAATTTTGGGCTCTTGCCACTTTTGCCCCCTTCACTTTAGGTTGACTTGCATTTCCTTCTTTTTCTTTCTCTTTTTATTCTTTTATTTCCTTAAAAAGAATACGGGTGTTACAGTTTACCAGTTTTTAATAGCTACAGCCAAACCTAAACATCGGTTCCACATGGGAATTGATGGATGAAAGGAAACATTCCCAAAGTTTAAATAGTTTATTAAAACGTAGCAAGATCCACACAGCGCATACGTATAATGTATAACCAAACCAGTCCTTAGGTCCCATTATCGGGATTAATGGTTATATAAAAAGGTTTTCCATAGCATAATGAGTTTAATATGACGTAGCAAGATCTACACAGCGCATACGTTTAGGTTACAACCAAACCAATCCTTAGGTCCCAATTACATAAGTTACATTTTAACTAATGGTTTAGATCAATAATTTGATATTAATCAACACGTTATTTTAATTAATCTTAAATACTTATAAAGATTTATTTACTGGACAAATCCCTTTAAATCTAGCAAAACCCTAATAGAACGTTGATCCTATTATTAACCTTAAACTCCTAATATATGTTTAGGTGCCTTGTAAAGGAATACATTGGATTATCTTTTGATATTTTATATCATCTTTAATGCATTTATCAATGTGAGTATTTGATACCCCTTTTTCTTATTTTCACACTTTGGGGTGAAACATGTTAACTTATATCATTGCACTTGTAAACTTATTTGAGTCTTGTAAACTTTATGGCAATTTACTTAAAGTTGTGGTTAGTTGAACTTTTGTGGTTACCATGTTATAGCGTTATATGTACAATCATTAACTATTGCTAGCCCAGCGAAGTCATAGATCTATGGGTAAGACAAGCCTGCTTGGTTGATCCAAGTACACTTAGCTGATCGTATATACTTATAACTTGGTTGGTCCAAGTACACGTTTGAGACTTGTAAAACATTGTCGAGGTTTGATTGTTGCATTGTTCATAACATCCCTAATCACTTTATTCACTAACTTATAACTTGAATTGCCATCTTTTATATACTTATGTATTGAAAACTATGGAATGCTCACCAACATTTTTATGTTGACCTTTTATTTTTAACATGTTTCAGGTTACTCTCTGAAGCTTATCACACTTAGGATTGCACTTAGAGAAATAAACGAATGATCTGGATACTTTTATACTTGTATTCTGGATGTATTTTTGGTTGAACATTTACTTGTATTGTTACAATTGAATCTTGATTAATATATTTGGAACTAATAATAGCGTTATGTGGCTGTGAACAATCGTTAACTCTCACACCTCGACGTTTCCGCCGTCTAGGTTGGGGTGTGACAGATGGACAGTATCACGTGGTAGCTTCGAACCTAACACCCCAAAACAATTTAAAAATGGAGTAGATTAGTGCGATCCCGAATCCTTTCACTTTTGGCCACCTTTTACAGACAAACCGATCGCACTCACTTGCAATAATGCAAATTAACTAATCAAAAAGATCGTTTATATGATTTTTTAACTAATGGCACTTCGAATTGCATCTGAAACGAACCCAAATACGAAGATTTACCATCTTCAAACTCGCGGACCTGTTACCACTCGAACACCATTTTCAAAGCTTCCAAACACGAAATGAATAGAGGGCTTTCACTAGAAATGGTGACCTAGACTATAGTTGCATCCTGTATTTTTATGATAATTGAAAATAATAATAATAATAATAATAATAAAGATAATAATAATAAATAATAATAATAATAATAATAATAATAATAATAATGATAATAATAATAAAGATAATAATAATAATAATAAAGATAATAATAACAATAATAAGATATTAATAATAATAATAATAAAGATAATAATAACAATAATAAAGATATTAATGATAATAATAATAAAGATAATAATAATAATAATAATAAAGATACTTATTTTCATAAAAAAAATTCTAAAAATTATAATAAATCATTTTCATAAACTTCGTGTATTTTAAACCATGGAGATATTAGAAATGTTTATCAATTAAAAATAGATTGGTATCAGAGCCCATAACTATAGGGATTTAGGTTATTAGAAATGGTGACCTAGACTATAGTTGCATGAACCTCATAGAAAGATCTTTATACTTTTGTGCTCACATATTGTTTGAATGCTACATAATGCTATGCCTTTTGTGCAATTTGATGCCTTAGCATAGGATTGCCTTATGTATGCTTAAAACTTAGACTCCCTAAACTTAACTTCGACTCTTTGACTCTCCCCGATAAATGAACTTCCTAAACTTATTGTCAACGACATGTGGAATCTACACTTATCATCGTGAGTTCAATTCCTTAGACTTTATGTCTAATCTATGAAAATCTCATCAAGGTTTTGATTCTATGAACCAACGAAATTTGTGTGACACATAGACACCTGTATTCTGGATTTCCTGGCAAAAGGCCTTCGGGCTAAGGCAAGCATATCGTATAAATCTCATTGTGAGACCAGTTATGCTTACCTGTGGATTTCTGGGATGAGTGATAAACTATGGTCAATACACAAGTCTCTAAGGCAAATGGGTCAATTTACCTTGGCGTGTCAACGATTCCAAATGGTAATGCGTTACCAAATGGAACCATCCTCTTGCATATTGAAAATTCTTGAATCCTTGAACTGGTTTATCACCAAAGTTTAAATACCTTCTCATTCTTAACCTAAATAATATTCCTGTTAATATTGAACCCATCCTACAATTCAACTCTTACGTTTAAACGCTCAACGTGTAACGTGTAACAGTATTGAACTCGGCATTTCATGTAACTATCTTCTTATCTTGACCAACGTGAACATGGATTTCAATATACCCAAAGATATTGAGAATCTAAACCGTATGATCTTTAAAACTTTAAACCGTTACTTATGGTTCTCAAATCTTCTTAAGAATGTGTCCCATAACTAAGAACATGCAATGCTGTAGGTGGAATTCCTACATCTCGGGATACTTTGTCTAAACAAAGTGTAAATGGTGATTTGACTCGATCATTGAATCCATTTACTTGACTCGAAACCTTTGTGATGATTGATCACTTATAAGTACGCGTGTCTTCAGTAAGGCTATGGCTGACCTCAAAACTTAAGAAGTCCATGTATTCCTTTCGATTGTGAATCGAATGTTCACATCTCATTGTGATGTCGAATCACTTTTATCCTTGAATTCGTCTTCCCGATTTAAACCATCCAAGATTTGAACACCATCATAACAAATCCTGTTACCTCGAACTGTGACCTAGAATTTTGTAAGTATGATTTTCCTTCCGGTTACATTGATGTAATTTGAAATTTTCTAAATTTCTAAGTGATATCCTTTTCCTTTCGTCGTTAAGTCAAACTTTGAACCATCTGCACTGTGGGAGATGCGAGAGTTTGTAAGTCAATCTATGACTAAGAACACTCGTACCTCCTAAACAATTCTAACTCATCAAAGCAGGGGTGATTCCTTTACTTTGATGATTCTCTATTCGTTTTGATAAATGGTTTCCAATTGTGTATTTTATGAAATTTCATCCTCTGGATTGGAGTGATTACCTTATCTTGAAGATTGACTCTAAGTATTCTCTTTGGAATGGCTTTTCACAAATGACATGATCTCACCAAAATAGGATTGAAACCCGTACTTTGGTGACAAGTGTTAATCTTTGATTGTTTCCTTGTTATTATCAAGATAGGCGTGAATTCCATACCTTGATGATAATTTCATTTATGTGGATTGTATTCTCTCAAATGAAACGATCTCATCAAAGGAGGAGTGAATTCTGGATTTTGATGAAGAAGTTCATCCTGTTATATTTTGTTTTTGTAAAACTTCATCGTTAAGATAGGAGTGAATTCCCTTACCTTAATGGTGAGTTACCTCGTCTTATTTCTATGGATCCTTAACAATGAGTTGGGATCGAACTTTTTGATTGGTAAGTTAATGGTCATATCTTGGGAATACACCATCAAGTTAGGAGTGAAAACCACACCTTGATGACTACTCTCATGTCTTGATCTTCAACTTACCATGGTTGTAACCAAGTGACGAGAAGCATGTAGTAACTTGACGGGTGAAACAATGTTAGTGTTTTGACCTATCAAGCCAAAGCATGATCTCTGAACTTAAAAGAAGACCCGATCGTTTTAGGTTGATTTTGATTCCAAACTTGGAGCATTTAAATTCTTAAATCGATTTCTTTTCCTTTATTCTCATATTTTGACTCGATCTAGCTACAGCGAACCATTAATTCCTTACTTATCAACTTTCATTTTGAGTTATCATTAAAACCTGATTGCGTAATAATAGCTTCCTAAACAACCTTCCTGCCAAATAATTAATAGCATTATTTGAATCGACCATGTCGGACCTGCTACCGCCGAATAAACTAATTATATACAAATCCTGTTACAAGACTAACCATAATTATTGAGGTGAGTTTGAAGATGGTAAATCTTCGTATATGGGTTCGTTTCAGATGCAATTCGAAGTGCCATTAGTTAAGAAATCATATAAATGATCTGTTTGATTAGTTAATTTGCATTATTGCAAGTGAGTGCGATCGATTTGTCTGTAAAAGGTGGCCGAAAGTGGAAGGATTCGGGATCGCACTAATCTACTCCATTTTTAAATTGTTTTGGGGTGTTAGGTTCGAAGCTACCACGTAATACTGTCGGTAATATTTGATTTGGTAAAAATCGACTGGTTTTTGATGTCCTGGGCTCGCCGGAGACCGCCGGTCCGGTGACCGGAAAAACGAGCGGGAAGGGGGGGGGGTTGGTTTGGGTTTTACAGTTTTAGTCCCTCAACTTTCACATGTTATTATTTTATGTATTAAACTTTTATTTAAAGTTTTCAAAATGACAAAACAACCCCCTGCACTTTAATTCTAAGTTGTTATTATTATTATTATTATTATTATTATTATTATTATTATTATTATTATTATTATTATTTATTATTATCTTTATTATTATTATTTTTATTATTATTATTATCTTTATTATTATTATCATTAATATCTTTATTATTGTTATTATTATCTTTATTATTATTATGATTAATATCTTTATTATTGTTATTATTATCTTTATTATTATTATTATTATTATCTTTATTATTATTATCATTATTATTATTATTATTATTTATTATTATTATCTTTATTATTATTATTATTGCCCAGGACATCAAAAACCAGTCGATTTTTACCAAATCAAATATTACCGATAGTATCACGTGGTAGCTTCGAACCTAACACCCCAAAACAATTTAAAAATGGAGTAGATTAGTGCGATCCCGAATCCTTCCACTTTCGGCCACCTACAGACAAATCGATCGCACTCACTTGCAATAATGCAAATTAACGAATAAAGAAAATTGGGGTTTTCTTTAATCAAAGATTAACGATGTTTGCCTATTATAGTTGCATGAACCTCATAGAAAGATCCTTATACTTTTGTGCTTACATATTGTTTAAATGCTACATAATGCTATGCCTTTTGTGCAATTTGATGCCTTAGCATAGGATTACCTTATGTATGCTTAAAACTTAGTTACTTGACTCCCTAAACTTAACTTTGAGTTTTGACTCTTCCCGAAAAATAATGGTTAATCTATGAAAATCTTATCAAGGTTTTGATTCTATGAACCAAAGAAAATTTGTGTGACACATAGACACCTGTATTCTGGATTTCCTGGCAAAAGGCCTTCGGGCTAAGGCAAGCATATCGTATAAATCTCATTGTGAGACCAGTTATGCTTACCTGGGGATTTCTGGGATGAGTGATAAACTATGGTCAATACACTAGTTTCTAAGGCAAATGAGTCAATTTACCTTGACGTGTCAACGATTCCAAATGGTAATGCGTTACGAAATGGAACCATCCTTTTTATATCTTAAAAATCCTTGAATCCTTAAAATGGTTTATCACCAAAGTTTTAATATCTTCTCATTCTTAACCTAAATAATGATCCTGTTAATATTGAACTCATCCTACATTTCAACTCTTACGTTTAAACGCTCAACGTGTAACATGTAACGATATTGAACTCAGCGTTACATGAAACTATTCCTATACCTCGGCCAATGTGAACATGACTTTTAATATACCCAAGGAATATTAGGAATCTAACTCGTATGGTCTTTAAAACTTTAAACCATTACTTATGGTGATCAAATCTTCTTAAGGATGTGTCCCACAACTAAGAACATGCAATGCTGCAGGTGGAATTCCTACATCTCGGAATACTTTGCTAATTGAAGGTTAACTTTGTTAATTTAAATATTATAAGTGGTCACTCACCTCAATGATCGAATAAACTAATTATAACTATGTTACCACTTATAAGTACGCGTGTCTTCAAGAAGGTTATGGTTGATCTCATATCTTGAGAAGTCCTTGTATTTTCCTTTCAATTGTGAATCGAATGTTCACATCTCATCATGGTGTTGAATCATTCTTGTCCTTGATTTCGTCTTCCTGATTTAAGACATCCAAGATTTGAACATCATAACAAATCCTGTTACCTCGAACTTTGACCTTAAATTTTGTAAGCATGATTTTCCTTTTAGTTACATTGATGTAACTTGAAATTTTCTAAATTTCTAAGTGATATTCTTTTCCTTTCGTTGTTAAGTGGAACCTTGAACCTTCTGTACCATGAGAGATACAAGGGTTTGTAAGTCAATCTATGACTAAGAACACTTGTACCTCCTAAACGATTCTATCTCATCAAAACAGGGGTGATTCCCTTACTTTGATGATTCTCTATTCGTTTTGATAAATGGTTTCCAATTGTGTGTTTTTATGAAATTTCATTCTCTAGATTAGGATGATTTCGTCATCCTGAGGATTGACTTCAATTATTCTCATTGGAACTTGCACTTCACAAATGACATGATCTCGCCAAAATAGGATTGAAACCCGTACTTTGGTGACAAATGTTAATCTTTGATCGTTTTCTTGTTATTATGAAGCTCAATCATTAAGATCGGCGTGAATTCCTTGATGATAATTTCATTTTTATGAATTGTATTTTCTCAAATGAAACATCCAATCTGTAATCAAACGTCTATCACTGTCCGTTCGTACGCTTATCTTTCATTTAAAACCTCTTATTCGTTTAAGTTTCATTCTTAATTTCGGGACGAAATTCTTAAAAGTTGGGGAGACTGTAACATCTCGTATTTTACGATAATTGAAAATAATAATAATAATAATAATAATAATAATAATAATAATAATAATAAAGATAATAATAATAATAAAGATAATGATAATAATAATAATAAAGATAATAATAATAATAATAAAGATAATAATAACAATAATAAAGATATTAATAATAATAATAATAAAGATAATAATAACAATAATAAAGATATTAATGATAATAATAATAAAGATAATAATAATAATAATAATAAAGATAATAATAACAATAATAATAATAATAATAATAATAATAATAACTTAGAATTAAAGTGCAGGGGTTGTTTTGTCATTTTGAAAACTTTAAATAAAAGTTTAATACATAAAATAATAACATGTGAAAGTTGAGGGACTAAAACTGTAAAACCCAAACAACCCCCCTTCCCGCTCGTTTTTCCGGTCACCGGACCGGCGGTCTCCGGCGAGCCCAGGACATCAAAAACCAGTCGATTTTTACCAAATCAAATATTACCGACAGTATCACGTGGTAGCTTCGAACCTAACACCCCAAAACATTTTAAAAATGGAGTAGATTAGTGCGATCCCGAATCCTTCCACTTTCGGCCACCTTTTACAGACAAATCGATCGCACTCACTTGCAATAATGCAAATTAACTAATCAAAAAGATCGTTTATATGATTTCTTAACTAATGGCACTTCGAATTGCATCTGAAACGAACCCAAATACGAAGATTTACCATCTTCAAACTCGCGGACCTGTTACCACTCGAACACCATTTTCAAAGCTTCCAAACACGAAATGAATAGAGGGCTTTCACTTATCATCGTCTTTGGAAGAGATCTGCAGAGTTAATTCAAGTATTAACAACATTTGCACCACAAAACAATTCCCACTCTGTCGCGTCTGTTCATCGTGGAGTTCTTCCTCAATTCAAACTCATAATGGTAATTGAATACATGTATCTGCTCGAAAATACATGGGGAATCAAAGCCCCATGATTGTTTCTGTAATTTTTGTCGAATTGGGGTTCGATTTGGATTCAAATGAATTAGGGTTCATCGAATTGGGGTTCGATTTGGATTCAAACGAATTAGGGTTCATCGGGTTGAAGAAGGGTTGTTGTGTATTGTTTTTAAGAAATTGAAACCAATGAACACCGCGGCTTAGGCCCTTGGTTCACTGGTTCTGTACCCCCTTGCAAACTCAGAGGTCGCGGGTTCGAAACCCGGCCACCCCATTATTTTTTTAAATAGCTTTTTCAGCTTTAAATAAATTCAGAAAAATTCTTAAAAATTATAAAAAAATGTTTATAAATTTTGTTTAATTTAAAAGATAATTAATGATTTTCTAAAAATATATTTCTTATAATACATCTAACATTTTATTTTATATAACTAGTTAAAAATCTTAAAGATAGATTTTAAATAATGTTATTCTGTTAAAACATTACATAACACATTTAGATTATTTTTTTAGCTTATTAATTATCGTTTGTTCAAATAATAAAGATAGATTTTAAATAATGTTATTCTGTTAAAACATTACATAACATATTTAGATTATTTTTTTAGCTTATTAATTATCGTTTGTTCAAATAATAGATAATAAATCTTTTGGTCCAAATGTTACTCTAAAAAAAACATAATTATTTTTATGATTATTTAACTTTTATGTATAAATAGGGTTTCTTTTAAAATAGTTAACCAGTTATTGGACTTGAAACAATAAATCTTTATAATATTAACGGACACTATATTAATTAAAGATTTATCATGATAATCGTAGAAATTATTTATAATTACACAAAGTAATTAAGAATAATTTCTTGTAAGTTACATTTTAACTAATGGTTTAGATTAATAATTTAATATTAATCAACACGTTATTTTAATTAATCTTAAATACTTATAAAGATTTATTTACTGGACAAATCTCTTTAAATCTTGCAAAACCCTAATAGAACGTTGATCCTATTATAAACCTTAAACTCGTAATATATGTTTAGGTGCCTTGTAAACGAATACATTGGATTATATTTTGATCTTTTATATCATCTTTAATGCATTTATCAATGTGAGTATTTCTATACCCCTTTTTCTTATTTTCACACTTTGGGGTGAAACATGTTAACTTATATCATTGCACTTGTAAACTTATTTGAGTCTTGTAAACTTTATGGCAATTTACTTAAAGTTGTGGTTAGTTGAACTTTTGTGGTTACCATGTTATGGTGTTATATGTACAATCATTAACTATTGCTAGCCCAGCGAAGTCATAGATCTATGGGACAGACAACCTATTTGGTGCTAAAGTCGATGAACTGCCGACTCCTAGGAGCCGTATGCTTGTGCACTAGGGAACCAAATACACTTAGCTGATCATATATGCTTTTAACGTATAAGACTTGTAAAACTTTGTCGAGGTTTGATTGTTGCATTGTTCATAACATCTCTAATCACTTTATTCACTAACTTATAACTTGAATTGCCATCTTTTATATACTTATGTATTGAAAACTATGGAATGCTCACCAACATTTTTATGTTGACCTTTTATTTTTAACATGTTTCAGGTTACTCTTTGAAGCTTATCACACTTAGGATTGGACTTAGAGAAATAAACGAATGATCTGGATACTTTTATACTTGTATTCTGGATGTATCTTTGTTTGAACATTTACTGTATTATTACAGTTGAATCTTGATTAATATATTTGGAACAAATAATAGCGTTATGTGGCTGTGAACATTCGTAACTCTCACACCTCGACGATTCCGCCGTCAAGGTTGGGGTGTGACAGATTGGTATCAGAGCGCATAACTATAGGGATTTAGGTTATTAGAAATGGTGACCTAGACTATAGTTGCATGAACCTCATAGAAAGATCCTTATACTTTTGTGCTTACATATTGTTTGAATGCTACATAATGCTATGCCTTTTGTGCAATTTGATGTCTTAGCATAGGATTACCTTATGTATGCTTAAAACTTAGTTACTTGACTCCCTAAACTTAACTTTGACTTTTGACTCTTCCCGAAAAATAACGGTTAATCTATGAAAATCTCATCAAGGTTTTGATTCTATGAACCAAAGAAAATTTGTGTGACACATAAACACCTGTATTCTGGATTTCCTGGCAAAAGGCCTTCGGGCTAAGGCAAGCATATCGTATAAATCTCATTGTGAGACCAGTTATGCTTACCTGGGGATTTCTGGGATGAATGATAAACTATGGTCAATACACTAGTTTCTAAGGCAAATGAGTCAATTTACCTTGACGTGTCAACGATTCCAAATGGTAATGCGTTACCAAATGGAACCATCCTTTTATATCTTAAAAATCCTTGAATCCTTAAAATGGTTTATCACCAAAGTTTTAATATCTTCTCATTCTTAACCTAAATAATGATCCTGTTAATATTGAACTCATCCTACATTTCAACTCTTACGTTTAAACGCTCAACGTGTAACGTGTAACGATATTGAACTCAGCGTTACATGAAACTATTCCTATACCTAGGCCAACGTGAACATGACTTTTAATATACCCAAGGAATATTAGGAATCTAACTCGTATGGTCTTTAAAACTTTAAACCATTACTTATGGTTCTCAAATCTTCTTAAGGATGTGTCCTACAACTAAGAACATGCAATGCTGCAGGTGGAATTCCTACATCTTGGAATACTTTGCTAATTGAAGGTTAACTTTGTTAATTTAAATATTATAAGTGGTCACTCACCTCAATAATCGAATAAACTAATTATAACTATGTTACCACTTATAAGTACGCGTGTCTTCAAGAAGGTTATGGTTGATCTCATATCTTGAGAAGTCCTTGTATTTTCCTTTCAATTGTGAATCGAATGTTCACATCTCATCATGGTGTTGAATCATTCTTGTCCTTGATTTCGTCTTCCTGATTTAAGACATCCAAGATTTGAACATCATAACAAATCCTGTTACCTCGAACTTTGACCTTAAATTTTGTAAGCATGATTTTCCTTTTAGTTACATTGATGTAACTTGAAATTTTCTAAATTTCTAAGTGATATTCTTTTCCTTTCGTTGTTAAGTGGAACCTTGAACCGTCTGCACCACGGGAGATACAAGGGTTTGTAAGTCAATCTATGACTAAGAACACTTGTACCTCCTAAACAATTCTATCTCATCAAAACAGGGGTGATTCCCTTACTTTGATGATTCTCTATTCGTTTTGATAAATGGTTTCCAATTGTGTGTTTTTATTAATTTCATTCTCTAGATTAGGATGATTTCCTCATCCTGAGGATTGACTTCAATTATTCTTATTGGAACTTGCACTTCACAAAATGACATGATCTCGCCAAAATAGGATTGAAACCCGTACTTTGGTGACAAATGTTAATCTTTGATCGTTTTCTTGTTATTATGAAGCTCAATCATTAAGATCGGCGTGAATTCCTTGATTATAATTTCATTTTTATGAATTGTATTTTCTCAAATGAAACATCCCATCTGTAATCAAACGTCTATCACTGTCCGTTCGTACGCTTATCTTTCATTTAAAACCTCTTATTCGTTTAAGTTTCATTCTTAATTTCGGGACGAAATTCTTAAAAGTTGGGGAGACTGTAACATCTCGTATTTTACGATAATTGAAAATAATAATAATAATAATAAAGATAATAATAAATAATAATAATAATAATGATAATAATAATAAAGATAATAATAATAATAATAAAGATAATAATCACAATAATAAAGATATTAATAATAATAATAATAAAGATAATAATAACAATATAAAGATATTAGTGATAATAATAATAAAGATGATGACAATAATAATAATAATAAAGATAATAATAACAATAACAATAATAATAATAATAATAATAACTTAGAATTAAAGTGCAGGGGGTTGTTTTATCATTTTGAAAACTTTAAATAAAAGTTTAATACATAAAATAATAACATGTGAAAGTTGAGGGACTAAAACTATATAACCCAAACCAACCCCCCCCTTCCCGCTCGTTTTTTTCCGGTCTCCGGCGAGCCCAAGACATCAAAAACCAGTCGATTTTTACCAAATCAAATATTACCGACAGTATCACGTGGTAGCTTTGAACCTAACACCCCAAAACAATTTAAAAATGGAGTAGATTAGTGCGATCCCGAATCCTTCCACTTTCGGCCACCTTTTACAGACAAATCGATCGCACTCACTTGCAATAATGCAAATTAACTAATCAAAAAGATCGTTTATATGATTTCTTAACTAATGGCACTTCGAATTGCATCTGAAACGAACCCAAATACGAAGATTTACCATCTTCAAACTCGCGGACCTGTTACCACTCGAACACCATTTTCAAAGCTTCCAAACACGAAATGAATAGAGGGCTTTCACTTATCATCGTCTTTGGAAGAGAACTGCAGAGTTAATTCAAGTATTAACAACATTTGCACCACAAAACAATTCCCACTCTGTCGCGTCTGTTCATCGTGGAGTTCTTCCTCAATTCAAACTCATAATGGTAATTGAATACATGTATCTGCTCGAAAATACATGGGGAATAAAGCCCCATGATTGTTTCTGTAATTGTTGTCGAATTGGGGTTCGATTTGGATTCAAACGAATTAGGGTTCATCGGGTTGAAGAAGGGTTGCTGTGTATTGTTTTTAAGAAATTGAAACCAATGAACACCGCGGCTTAGGCCCTTGGTTCACTGGTTCTGTACCCCCTTGCAAACTCAGAGGTCGCGGGTTCGAAACCCGACCACCCCATTATTTTTTTTAAATAGCTTTTTCAGCTTTAAATAAATTCAGAAAAATTCTTAAAAATTATAAAAAAATAGTTTATAAATTTTGTTTAATTTAAAGGATAATTAATGATTTTCTAAAAATATATTTCTTATAATACATCTAACATTTTATTTTATATAACTAGTTAAAAATCTTAAAGATAGATTTTAAATAATGTTATTCTGTTAAAACATTACATAACACATTTAGATTATTTTTTTAGCTTATTAATTATCATTTGTTCAAATAATAGATAATAAATCTTTTGGTCCAAATGTTACTCTAAAAAAAACGTAATTATTTTTATGATTATTTAACTTTTATGTATAAATAGGGTTTCTTTTAAAATAGTTAACCAGTTATTGGACTTGAAACAATAAATCTTTATAATATTAACGGACACTATATTAATTAAAGATTTATCATGATAATCGTAGAAATTATTTATAATTACACAAAGTAATTAAGAATAATTTCTTATAAGTTACATTTTAACTAATGGTTTAGATCAATAATTTGATATTAATCAACACGTTATTTTAATTAATCTTAAATACTTATAAAGATTTATTTACTGGACAAATCCCTTTAAATCTAGCAAAACCCTAATAGAACGTTGATCCTATTATTAACCTTAAACTCGTAATATATGTTTAGGTGCCTTGTAAAGGAATACATTGGATTATCTTTTGATCTTTTATATCATCTTTAATGCATTTATCAATGTGAGTATTTCTATACTCCTTTTTCTTATTTTCACACTTTTGGGTGAAACATGTTAACTTATATCATTGCACTTGTAAACTTATTTGAGTCTTGTAAACTTTATGGCAATTTACTTAAAGTTGTGGTTAGTTGAACTTTTGTGGTTACCATGTTATGGCGTTATATGTACAATCATTAACTATTGCTAGCCCAGCGAAGTCATAGATCTATGGGACAGACAACCTATTTGGTGCTAAAGTCGATGAACTGCCGACTCCTAGGAGCCGTATTGTCACACACTCGCTAATAGCGGAAACACGAGGATGCGACGGACGGGATCGTCATAACACTTGGTATAATTACAGACACATAATACATGCAAAATCCTCGTGTCATGACGTCGCCCGACACAATGGTGACTTGTGTCGTGGTTAGTCAGTTCCACGACTATCATACTCTTATTAATTCTAAATTCAAAATACACAGAGTTCACAAATGAAAACAAATGATATACATTACTAATGCAAAACTATTGAAATCCTGAGGGTCTCTGCTAAGGCATCAGCTCTAGCTATCCTCTTTGATTATGATCACCTGAAAAGATATGCTCAAAAATGGTCAACATAATTGTTGGTGAGTGTCACACCCTCATTTTCCACGTACGGGGTTTTACCGTCAGGCGTGTGACATAACCAGGATATCAGGTAAGCATTAGTTACACCAAACGACTCGATAATTACAAATCATATAAGTTGCTTAATTTTAAGGAAACAGACCAATTGTATTTAAGTAATGCGGAAGCGAATACAGTGAAACATTCAACAATAGTTTTGAAACACACAAACATGTGTCCAAACCAGTTTACGTAAAGTAAATGCAAATTAAATCTTGAAAACAGTTTGTGGTGAATACAGAATGACATGCTGTAGATGCTGTGCTCCTAAACGTGCCACATCATTGTCCTGAGAGAAAACATGCAAAAATCTCAGTACAAGACTGGTGAGTTCACAGGTTTATTAGAAAACAGTAATTATCAGTAATGAAGTTCCCGGATTATGAAATCCGTCAAGTATGTAATTCCCGGATTATGTAATCCGTCAAGTATGTAATTCCCGGATTATGTAATCCGTCAAGTATGTAATTACCCGGATTATGTAATCCGTCCAGTATGTAATTTCCCAGATTTAGTAATCCGATAAGTAAATGAAATCCCCGGAATTATTAATCTGGTCAGTATAAATGAAATCCCCGGATTTATTAATCCGGTCAGTATAAATGAAATCCCCGGATTTATGAATAAAGCATATAATGGGTAGCTAGTCCATAATGATCACTATGTGTATGAAGGCGCGGCCGAACTGACATGTAATCAAATAAATAAACAGGCCCGGATGTGGATCACACACCACAACACTTGTAATTAGGCTAACCGTTCACCCGTTTGACGAACGTTGTGCTAGCGCGACTAGCCCGGGTGGGGTATGTCAATCCCAGTAGTACTACTAACAATTACCTCGTTAAGTCCATATTAACGGTCCGTTGGGCAAGTATACACCATAGTATCAAGTATATGCAGTATTACAGAAATCCAAATGTAATGTAACTTTTATGAAAACAGCATGTTTCTCTCCCCCAAAAAGAGTATAAAGTAAAAGTGGGGCTGTAAACTCACCTTGAATTGATGTAATGTATATGAACAAGAACTTCAAAGAATTAGGCAATGCACGGTCAAGCACGATCGATACCTATTATTAATTATAACTAATTCTTTAAAAATGTGTTCATTGCGAATAAATATATGTGGTAAGATTCGGGTTGGTTTGGTTTGACGTACACGATTTGATATACTAACAATACCATGTATTAATAATATTATCAATATTGATATTAATGATAACAATGGTATAATTATAATGTTAATAATTGTATTTGTGAATAGTTTGTAAAATTATTACGTATAATTCTTACCTTTAACATAATTAATCCGTAATTAAAATAATATAAGGTTCATTAATATCTTGATGATTATTGTTTAAAGTCCATTTTATAAAATAAATTTTATAACATTTGAAATAACTTTTATAAATAATAAATAAATAGGTTTTTAAAGAAATATTTTTCCAGAAAATAATTATATAGTTTCTGAAATAAACAAGGTTTATAAAACTGTTTATATAATTTTTAGAAATTTTTCCGTATTTTTAAAAGGTTCAAAAGGCCTTTAAAAAAAATAAAAGAGGGTGCCCGGGTTCGAACCCGGGACCTCTTGGATTGCAAAGGGACGGGAGACCAGTGAACCATGGCATACAGCCGCGATAAGACTCCATCCCCTTTCATTTTAAACACAATCAAATCAAACCCCAAATTCGAATAAACCCTAGATCACAATTGATCAAATTGAACCCTGATTCGAAGTTGATACTCAAATTAATGTTAGGGCTTTTATTCCTTATGTAAAAACGAATATATTGGAGTGTTTAATTACCTGTTTTAGTTTGGTTTGATGCTAAGAACAACGAAGAACATGCCGCGATATAACCCGCAATTGAATGATGATCAAACGATGATGAAAACCAAATTGCTTGCACAGGAAGCTTCTAATTAGGCTTATAATCAAAGCCCTATGTTAATTGTAGAATAAATTGCTCGGATGATGTTGTTCGAGTATGGTGCAGGTTACGGTCGAAGGTGGTGATCAATGGAGGTGTTTAAGTTTGTTTCAAACGCGATTGAAAGTTGCATTCTATTAGGAATAGTTATGGGGTCTTATATAAACGATTAGTTGAATTATTTTAGTGTTAATGGTGATCGTGGATTGCTTGTTTTGGCCGACAATGGAGAGGGTCGGTTTCAGTGGAATTCGCACTCGCATTTTTCAATTGAATGGTGACTCGCGTTCGACTCCACCACGGGAATGTGTCGGTAACTTTAATTAGGTCGAAAACACTTTATCTTGGCGTTTAGGGGAGTCGCCGGAGCCGCTCCGGCGATGGCCGGAGGGTCGGCCGGAGTTACGGGGGGAAAGGGGGTTGGGTTTTGGTTAATTGCACAAATGGTCCCTGTGGTTTTTAACTTGTGTTATTTTATGCAGAATCATTTTTAAACAAGTTTTAAAATTACATTTTAACCCCCTAAACCTTTGTAAAACAATATTATTATTATTATTATTATTATTATTATTATTATTATTATTATTATTATTATTATTATTATTATTATTATTATTATTATTATTATTGTTATTATCAGTATTATTATTATTATTGTTACATATATATATTTTAAGTTTTTAAAAAAAAATTTCCGGGTTGTCACATCATCCCCTTGTTAGAGGAATTTTCGTCCCGAAAATTAGAACACTGGAGTAAATAAACTAATATACGGAGAATTCGGTTTAACCGATGAATAAACTATGAAAATGCATGAGGACAGTTAATACACACAGTGAGTTAACGAGCTTAATGCTAACTGACATACTAGTTAGTGACAGATGTCACACGCCATCACATTTACCACATGATCTTCAACAAGAAGAATCTTAGGTTTCCTTTCTGATTTGGGAATATCTTGAATTTTTCTAGTACTTTTTGTTTATCAAAAGGTGACCATGAATCCATCTGTATTATCTGATTTATCACACGCACGTGAAACTTTATGAGGTAGAACAAATGTGAAAATAGACCCACAATGTTCTTTACTTGATATCGTGAGATGTCACAGTATCCCTCAGTTGTGAAAATTTCGTCCTGAAATTCAGTTGGAGTTAGGTTCTAAAGGTGCATTCATGAATAAGTGCGGATATTTAGACTTCATCTGATCCTCCCGTTCCCATGTAAATTCTGGTCCCCGTTTAGAGTTCCATCTTACGCGCACAATGGGAATTTTGCTACGCTTTAGTGTCTTGACCTCTCGATCCATGATCTCCACTGGTTCTTCAATGAAATGTAGTTGATCATCTATCTTTAATTCCTCCAAAGGCACGATCAACGATTCATCAGACAGACATTTCCTCAGATTGGATACATGAAACACATCATGTATCCCCCTGAGTTCTTCAGGTAAATTCAACCGATAGGCTACAGGACCAACCCGTTTGACAATCTCGAATGGTCCCACGTACCTTGGGCTTAACTTTCCATGCTTTCCAAAGCGTATTACACCTTTCCAGGGTGAGAATTTCAACAGTACTTTGTCACCAACCCGAAACTCCAATGGTTTACGACGCTTGTCAGCGTAACTCTTTTGTCGATCACGTGCTGCTGCCATACGGTTACAAATTTGCACGATCTTCTCAGTCGTTTCGTGCACAAGTTCGGGTCCTGTAAGTTGGCTTTCTCCTACTTCTGCCCAACAGATAGGTGATCGACACTTACGTCCATACAATGCTTCAAATGGAGCTGCCTTGATCGAGGTGTGATAACTGTTATTATAGGAGAACTCAACCAATGGTAGATGAGTTTCCCAACTGCTGCCAAAATCGATCACACAGGCACGCAACATGTCTTCCAGTGTTTGGATTGTACGCTCACTTTGACCATCGGTCTGCGGGTGATATGCAGTACTCATATCCAGCCGCGTTCCTAATGATCGTTGTAATGATTGCCAGAAGTGAGAAGTGAACCGAGCGTCACGATCAGAAATGATAGATATTGGTACGCCATGCCGGGAGACTATTTCCCTTAAATAGATACGTGTTAGCTTCTCCATTCGATCAGTCTCTCGGATTGCCAGAAAGTGTGTGGATTTCGTTAAGCGATCTACTATAACCCAAATGGTATCGCATCCGCTGGGAGTTCTGGGTAACTTCGTGATGAAGTCCATGGAGATTTGCTCCCATTTCCACACTGGAATTTCCGGTTGTTGGAGTAATCCAGATGGTCTCTGGTATTCTACCTTAACCTTGGAACAAGTTAGGCATTTGCTTACGTATGTGGCTATCTCCCCTTTCATTCTCGGCCACCAGTAAAATTCTTTCAGGTCCTGATACATCTTGTCTGAACCTGGATGGATCGAGTAACGGGACTTATGGGCTTCATCCATTATCAACTCTCGCAGATTCCCGTGCTGTGGTACCCAGATCCGTTTCATAAAATAACGGATTCCATCAGTTCTAACCTCCAACTGTTTCTCCATGCCGCGCATGGACTCTGCCTTCAGATTCTCCGTCTTCAAGGCCTCAGATTGAGCAGCTTTGATTTGTGCTGGTAGGTCAGATTGGATAGTCATTTGTAATGCGCGCACCCGACGAGGCTTTAGGGTTTCCTTACGACTAAGGGCATCCGCTACCATATTAGCCTTTCCCGGATGGTACTTGATCACACAGTCATAATCATTGAGTAATTCTAACCATCGTCGTTGCCGCATATTTAGTTCCTTCTGGTTAAATATGTGTTGGAGGCTCTTATGATCCGTATAGATCGTGCACCTGGTTCCGTATAGGTAGTGCCTCCAGATCTTCAAGGCAAACACTACAGCTCCTAGTTCCAGATCATGCGTTGTATAGTTCTTCTTATGCACCTTGAGCTGTCTAGATGCATAAGCAATGACTTTGTCACGTTGCATCAATACACACCCCAAACCCTGGATGGATGCATCACAGTAAACAACAAAGTCATCAGTTCCTTCTGGTAAGGCTAGGATTGGTGCGCTGCAGAGTTTGTCTTTAAGTGCCTGAAACGCTGTTTCCTCTTTGCTACCCCACTTATAAATTATTCCTTTATGAGTCAGGGCAGTCAAAGGTTGCGCCAATTTAGAAAATCCTTCGATAAATCTCCGGTAATAGCCTGCCAAACCAAGGAATTGTCGCACCTCAGTAGGCGTCCTGGGTGCCGGCCAATCCTTGATTGCTTTAATCTTTGAAGGATCAACATGTATACCCTTTTCATTCACCACGTGCCCGAGGAATTGCACTTCACGCATCCAGAAGTCACATTTTGAGAACTTTGCGTAAAGTTGTTCATCTCTTAGCAATTCCAGTATGGTTCTCAAATGTCCCTCATGATCCTCCTTATTACGGGAGTAGATTAGTATGTCATCAATGAAGACAATGACAAACTTATCCAGATAAGGTTTGCAGACACGGTTCATGAGGTCCATGAAAACTGCTGGGGCATTGGTTAGCCCAAAAGGCATTACGGTGAACTCATAGTGCCCATAGCGTGTTCGAAACGCAGTCTTGGAGATGTCTTCCTCTCGAACCCTCAACTGATGATACCTGATCTTAAGTCAATCTTGGAATAGTAGCTAGATCCTTGCAACTGGTCGAACAAATCATCAATGCGTGGAAGTGGATACCTATTCTTGATTGTCACCTTGTTCAGTTCGCGGTAGTCAATACACATCCTGAAGGTTCCATCTTTCTTTTTAACGAAAAGCACTGGAGCTCCCCAAGGTGAAGAGCTGGGACGTATGAATCCTTTGTCTAACAACTCTTGTAATTGCTTAGACAACTCTTGTAGTTCGTTCGGTGCCAGACGGTACGGCGCCCGAGCGATCGGAGTTGCTCCTGGTGCTAGTTCAATTTGAAATTCTACCTGTCTGTGTGGAGGAAGGCCATGTAGGTCTTCGGGAAATACCTCAGGAAAGTCTCTAACAACAGGAATATCTTCAACTCGCCTTTCATCCGCCTTCGGTTCAGTAACAAGTGCTAACAAGGCAAGGTGTCCTTTTCTGAGACATTTCTGAGCCTTCAAATATGATATGATGCCGACTACCGCACCCACCTTTTCACCTTCCACAATAAGAATTTCATCGTCCGAAATAGGTAACTTGATCAGCTTCTCCTTGCAGACGATCTCAGCACTATTCTGGGATAACCAATCCATCCCGACGACTACATCGAAGCTTCCTAGTGTGACAGGAATAAGGTCTATGTTGAAGGTGTGTCCGGTTAAGCCTAGCTTACAGTTTTTAAACACTTGTGTTGCTGTTATCGTCCTACCATTGGCTATTTCTATGGCATAATTAGAACTCAAATCAGTAGGCACCATCCTTTAGTGTTTTACTAAACTTGGTGGACATATAACTCTTATCAGCACCAGAGTCAAATAAAACAGAGGCATAACACCCATTAATAGAGAATCTACCAGATACTACAGTAGGGTCGTTTCGAGCCTCACCTGAGCCCATGATGAAGACTCTGCCTCTGCCACCGCCACCACCATTGTTGTTGTTCTTGGGCTTATCAGCAGCACCATTATCACCATTCTTTTTCAGTCTCGGGCAATCCCTTTTAAAGTGTCCGGGTTGACCACATTCATAGCACACAGTCTGATTGTGGTTCTGCTGTTGTTGAGGTGCTTTTCCCGAGAGATTCACCCGGCAATACTTGGCAACATGCCCGAACTTCCCACACCTCTCACACGTGCTCTTTGTGCACTGCCAAGTATGATGGAGCTGACATTTGTTGCACTTTGGGAGATTTCCCTGATAGCCGCCCGAATGAGAGGGTTGGGACTGATTAAACTTCTTGTGTTGAGGTTGATAAGTGGAGGATGAAGATTGCTTTCCGCTGGTAGATGGTTCCCATTTCCTCTTGTTATTGTGGAAACCAGATGCAGCACCTCGCGGGGGCAGTTTTCCTTGCGCGACAGCCTGGTCAGTCAACTTGTGGGCTAGTTGAACAGCTTCCTGAATGGTAGCTGGTCTAGCTGTGGTGACCATGCTTTGGATTTCAGGTACCAGTCCGTCGATGTATCTTTCAACCCGTTTGTAAGCGGGTTAATCATAGTAGGGCACAGAGTAGCCAACTCGTGAGAACGAGTTGTGTAAGCTTCAATTTCAGAACCTACCATCTTCAGGTTCCAAAATTCGGTTTCCAGTTTTTGTATTTCGTCTCGTGAACAGTACTCCTCTTTCAGCAGAGTCTTGAATTCTACCCATGTTGTGGCGTTTGCAGCTTCAACGCCCAGCATCTGAACTTGTGTGTTCCACCAGCTCAGAGCAGCTCCATCCAGTGTGCCAGCAGCATATTTTACCTTATTCCAGCAGGGCAGTTGCAGATTTCGAACACCGATTCTAGTTTTTCGAACCAACGGAGCAGTCCCACCGCTCCCTCGGTTCCATTGAACGGATTAGGCTTGCAGTCCATAAAGGACTTGTAGGTGCAAGTCGGTTGACCAATAGGGTTCTGCTGTGGAGGGGGTTGGTTTGCCAACGCTACGGTAATACTATGATTGATTATTGCTGCCAATTCCGCAGGCGTCAGTGAGATGTTACCTCTTCCACGTCCACGTCCTCTTCTCGACATTCTTTACATTACCATATATCAAAAGCTATCAGTCATATGAAAATAGTCCTTTTGTCTTGGAATGAAAAGGAAGAGAAATTCAAAGATTTAAAGAAATAGACAAGCTAGAGAATCAGTCCGAATCTGAGGGATTAACATAAATGACATAGTTTGAATTTCGTCCAAATTCAAGGTAAGTGTGAGCATTCCTACAAATAGAACTGATAAATAGTTTCCACATTAGTGACTATGTTCTATGAGAACCGAGGCTTTCTTGCTCAACGTGTAGGAATGATGACTTATACTGACTACAATGTTACCTCCCGACCAGATTTACCGAACTTAGCATGCACGACAAATTACAATTACGTGTGCACCCGTAGTGGTAATTTGCTTTGCATGATCACCCCGGCTCCTCCTATCAGGCTAACATATCTTACAGGGGGTGCTTGTGACACCCTACACATATCCCACATCGGCCGTGGACAGGAGAGATTCCTGGTTCATAAGGAATGTCTGGCCTCTAATATCAACAACGCGTTTTGGGCGTATTGGCTGTGGATGAGAGGAGAACTCCACAGTTAAGCGTGCTCAGGTGGGAGCAATCCAGGGATGGGTGACCTTCCTGGGAAGTTTTCACCCGGGCAACCAAAAGCAAATCCGTGAGCTCCTCGTGGGCGAAGCGGACAATATTGTGGGTATGAGGGGCCGGGTGTTACAGATCTGTCACACCCTCAAATTCCGGGTCTGGAATCTATCACGGAGGGGTGAGCAAACAGGATCGAACACAGTAGTTACACATGAGATGCAGTTATCTATATGATAATTTTTAGATAACCAATCCATTATTATTCAGAGCATTTGATTTTATACGCAGCGGAAATAAATATATGTATCGTTTCTTAACAACACGTCTAATCACGTCTTATCAATAACCAATATGTATCTTGAGCTCTTATATGATCCTACGTGCATGACCATAAGCTCCTAGTAGATACCTGAGAATACATGTAAATTAAGTGTCAACACAGGGTTGGTGAGTTCATAGGTAAGTAAAACATATTTGATAAATCATCCATTATCATTCAAAGAAGGGTTTATTGTCAAAGTGTGAGTTTAATTTACTCACCGGTATATGAATAGCCTGTCGGAACCCTTTTTAATAAGGTGAACCCGCTATCCCACATACCCACTAAGTACAAGCCCAACAAATCCATCACTTTGAATTTGTCCATGTCACTTAGTTTATTATTTCTATGTACAAGTCCAACAAATCCTTCACATAGGATTTGTCCATGTATCATAGTTTAATTTTTCCCTTTTCCTTTTTATGTGTGTATTATGCCAGTTTTAATAATTCAAATCAGAGGGCGCGAATCCTCTCTTTACATTTATCCTCATATGGGTGGTAAGTGGAACTATAATGGCAAAACTTATATAGCGCAACAATCTGCCTTCCCACAGAATAGTCATCCCGAATGACAGCGAGATCTTTGTGCATCTGATAAGGACCACATGTCCAAACCTTTGTGGGGTTAGTCACTCCCCGATAGTACTATCCAAAAGATCCCTGCCTTGTTTATAGCCCAGTTTACACAGAAGGATTTTCATAATAACCATATGTAATCATAAATGTGATCCAATTATTATCTAACATAATACACAAAATAATTTGTAAATTTAATTACAACATGTATTCCAGCCCCAAAATATTTAAATGGTTAAAAAGGGGAATAGTTATGAACTCACCTCAGTCCTTTGTGTTGTTGACAAGCTAGTAAATTCCTGCTAAGGAATTATATTTCACGTAAGCAAACAGATACAAATCCAAAACCTAAATAAGTTAGATCTTGAACCTGGCGTTCAATTGATCTAGGATTTGGTTCTCGAGGATTTGTCATAAAAATATAATTAAATCATTTAATTATTTTTGTAATTCTTTAATAGCTCAAGATTTATATTTCATAATATTTAATTAGTTTAATAATGATTTTAACATATCATTATGTTCCAAATAAATCTTAGACGTTATTTAAATATGTAAATTTATATTTAATTTTGTAAGATTTTATAAATTGACACAAATTGTCCAAACATTTGATTTATGTGATAATATATTTTTAATTGGACATATAAATAATAACATATTTACATGACAAACATAATATAATTTATTGAATTATTAATTACGTTCAATAATTAATAATCATAACATAATAGATTATGTTCAACAAATAATATAAATTATCTAATTATTAATTTTGTTATCCATATTTAAATTTTTATTTAGGATCTTATTTTTATAAAAATGACTATATATAAGATTTATAAATAATATTTTATAAAACTACTAAAGAGTTTTTATTAATTAAATTTCACAGAAAATTACTTGGATGCCTTTAAAATAAGAACGTTTATAAAATTTATTTTTATAATTTTTAGGAATTTTTACATATTTTTAAATACTCAAAAAGGCCTTAAAAATAAGTGAGGGTCCCCGGGGTCGAACCCGGGACCTCATAGTTTGCAGGTAACCAGTGAACAGTGAACCAAGGCCGCAGCCGCGGTATAACTGGTTCCAATTACTTTTAAATACTAGCCGCATTCAATCCCCAAAACCTTTAGAACCCTAATTCGAATTCAATCAAATTGATCATTGTTTCGAATCTGTTATCAATTATATTCATGGGGCTTTTGATCCCCATGAAGAATCGAACATATACATGTATTTAATTACCTAAATGGTGTTGTTCTGAAGTGAAACACCTCGATGAACAGCCGCGACTAATGTGGAATTCAAACGATGATCAAACGCTGATGATACTCGAATTATTTGCACAGGAAGTTTCTAGTGGTGTACACGATCAAAATACTTCTGTCAATTTGGGTTTAGAATGTGTCTAGGTGGGATTTCAAATAGTTGCAGGTCCGCGGGGAAGGTGATGATCGAACTACGGGTTTTAGGTTGTTTCAGATGTAATTCAAGTTTGGGTTCGATTAGGAACATTTATAGGGTTGTTTTGATAAGGTTAATTGCATTATTATAAACCTTTAGTGCTCGAATGGTGCGGATGTTCGGCCGAAAGTTCGGTCGAGTGGGAATTGTTTTAAACCGACCCAATTACTCAACTTGATGTGGCCCCTAAGTTCGATTCAAGCACGAGATATTGTCGGGACGGTTGAATCAAGTCAAAACCAGCTAAATATGGTGTTTGGGGTTGCCGGAGTGGCGCCGGAATAGTCGCCGGAGGAACGGTCGACGAGAAAGGGGCGGTGGGTTGGGATTTAAAACAAATTTACAAAACTGGTCCCTGAGGTTTATTATGTTTATTATTTCATGCCCAAAGTTTCTAAAACAAGTTTCAACAATTACAAACCACCCCCTTGGACTTAAATTAAGTTTAATAAATTTTATAATTTATTATTATTAATAATAATAATATTTTCATTATTATTATTATTATCATTATTAACATTATTATTTTTAATAATAATATTATTATTGTTATTATTATCATTATTTTTATTATTATTAATAATAATAATAAAAACAATTTGTAAATTCACTTAAATATTATATTAAATTAAAAAAAAATTTCGGGTTGTCACATCATCCCCCTGTTAGAGGAATTTTCGTCCCGAAAATTAAGATGTACGGGCAACATCTTTGAACAGGTTAGGATACCTGCGCATCATTTCGTCATCTCGTTCCTAAGTGAACTCAGGACCACGTCAGGAGTTCCACCGAACTCTGACAACTGGAATCTCGCTATGCTTTAATTGTTTAACTTCCTTATCCATGATTTCAACTGGTGCCTCAACAAGTCTGACTTTCTCACATACTTGCAGTTCCTTGAAAGGCACAACCAGTAATTCATCGGATAAACACTTCCTTAGATTTGATACGTGAAAAACATTATGCACACCACCAAGTTCAGCAGGTAGATTTAATTCATAGGCTACTGGGCCAATCCTTCTGACAATTTCAAAAGGTCCCACGTAGCGAGGGTTCGATTTCCCTCGTTTCCCAAAGCGTATAACTCCCTTCCAGGGAGATACCTTTAGCGAAACTTTATCTCCTTCCTGAAATTCAGGTGGCTTGCGGTGTTTATCAGCGTAGTTTTTCTGGCGATCCCTGGCAGCAGCCATGCGTTCACTAGACAATTTTCTCATGAATTTCAAAGATCAATTCTAACTTGTCTTGGGGTCCTAATCAACCTAGGGCACACCTATGGTAATGGTCGGAACTCCAACCTTCTTAATGTCCCCGTTTAACACGTTAGCTTAATCGTATCAATTAACATAGCTAGGTTCACAATATTGGTATTAAAGCAATTATCTAAACCATCAGAGAGGCTTATTCTACTACTTACTAGATTTTTCCAGTGTCCTTCTTAATTCTATTTGGTCTAATGTCATAAGGTATGACATCAGTTTTATCAATTCATGGAGTTTGTATGAAGAGCACGACTTAACCCTACCATTGCATGATTTTAGAATTACAATTCTATCTTTTGCATTTCATTCCTTAGGTATAGTAACCCTTTTATAAGCATCACCGGTATACTAAGAATATGCTTAAACCGGTACACGACATCCTATTTTTCCTTAGCATCATCCCAAAGAATATGTATAGTGAGTATCATCACTCTTCTATAATTCCTGTAGTTCACTTCTATTCTAAGCATTCAATCAGTCCCTCAATTACTGAAATGCTAAGTGGAGGAATGCCTCTTAAAGGATAAAATTAATATTATGATTGGAAATACCATGAAGGTTCTAAGTAGGACAGGACTTAAGTAACAGCAGGTAAACTACAAGCACACAAGTACAATATGTCTAATGATAGCTGCCTATCCTTCATACCTACAGGATTTCAGGTATAACATGTCAGGGCAAGTACTAGGGAAACAAGTCTCACTTTAGGTTAGGACAAGTGTAGCACAGATTACCAAATGGAATACGTCAAGGTAATTTTGATTCATATGTCTTAAAGGCTTGTATATTGACCACAGTAACTTCACGTGCTACAATAGCAGCAATCTTACGACTAGAGTTTCTAGACCGTGAACGGTTTTGACGAGAAGCCATTCTGAGAGATCATTAAGAATGTTCATGGAAATATGTTCTATGAGAACCGAGGCTTTCTTGCTCAACGTGTAGGAATGATGACTTATACGGACTACAATGTTACCACCCGACCAGATTCACCGGACTTAGCATGCACGACAAATTACAATTATGTGTGCACCCGTAATGGTAAGTTGTTTTGCATGATCACCCCGGTTCCTCCTATTGGGTTAACATATCTTGTCAAGTATAGTGGTCATTAATGATGGAAGTACCAAATATGTATGTATTATATCGGGAAAACAAAATCAAGGTCAAGAATTATTCAACACGACAATGAGATGTTCCGAGTGTATTCGTTTGATTCGTGAATCAAAGCGAGTACGTTGACTAATCAAAGTATTGAGTCAATCACAACTTTGTTGAAGACATGCGTACCTATAAGCAGATACTCATCCCAAGGGTTCCCAGGTAAGGTAAACAGGTCCATCGGTTGATTTGGATATATGCGAATACCTTGCCTAGACAGAACACCCGAGATACAGGCATCACGCTCTTCCAGCATTACATGTTTCAAGTTGTAAGACACAGACTTTGACGATTTTGAAAACCATGAATAACAATCGAGTTTTGGAGTTTGAAATCACTTGAATTAGGCACACAATGCCTTAGAATATGCCTTAAGATTCGTGTGTGTATTGATAGGAATCAAGGTATAAGAGGAATCACATAAGGCATATAACTTCTTAATCTTAGTCAATCTCTAACTAAGGCAATTTACTTTGTGCAACTATTGTGTGTGGCTATAGGCTAGATGCAATTCCTAACTCACTATAACCAATGGCTCTGATACCAATCTGTCACACCCTCAAAATCCGCTAACGGGATTTTACCGTCAGGCGTGTGACACACCAGGATCTCAGATAAGCATCAGTTACACCAAACACAGTAATTACAAAACATAACATTAAGTAATTAGTTGTTTAAATCAAACATGAGTGTTTCAGATTTGCGGAAGCGTTTCAAATATAGAAATCAACAGTGAATCGTTTCAACACGCGTTTCAACCATAAGAATCAATAGCGTTTCACAAAATAAACCAGTTGTGTTGTGATGTATGCCATGCATGCATCCTAGCTGAGTTCTTAATCTTGTGCGTTTCTGTGACCTGAGAAAACATGCTAAAATATGTCAACATAAAGTTGGTGAGTCCACAGGTTTTAATCAACTAGAAATGTACCAGAAAGCGTTTCATATGTTTCATCAACCAGAACTGTGTCCAAAATCGTTTCACATGGTTAGTATATAAAGCATATCGATAGGTCGCGAGCATATAAACGAGTTAGTTAGTGTTTCAAACCGAAGCTGACTGTGTGTGTTTAGTGCCTTTCCACCACGTCTTAACTGACCGTGGCAATCGTTACAGGTCAATTAAGCACCCGTTCGACCTCCAATCAAGCTAGCGCGACTAGCCCGGGCGGGGTTTGTCAGACCCAGTAGTACTACTCAAAATTTCCTCGCTAATCGTGTTACTAACGGTTTGATACTGTAAGGACTTTCAAATGCGTTTCGCACTAACATAACAAGCGATATCAATAATACTGACAACCATGACAAAAATAGTGTTTGCATGTTTCCTCCCCCAAAAAGAAAAGAAAGTAAAAAGGGGCCGTGGAACTCACCTCGAGTGTAGAGCAACAAGTAATTGTAAGCACAAAAGATCGGGTTTCAATTAACCTGTGTTTCATTCAGTATATATATATACATATAGTTAATATCAATTATTAATTATAAATATAATAACTGTACGGTTTCGCGTCTCACAAATCGGTTCGATTTGACGCGCAATACGCACACAAATAGATATATATATATATATATATATATATATATAATATATATGTTACAATATTTAAGTTTAATAATACGATTAACGTTAAATCGAGGGTTAGGGTTTCATTTGATATTTGGGGTTTTAATATCTAATTTAAATAAAATGATATAAACGGTTATGTTGTGATCCCATGAAAGTGGAATATACTATTTGACCATTTGAATTAGAGAACGAAACATTAAAGTTTAAAGACAAGTTTAAATAACCTTTATATATATATTAATATTTCTGCTTTAAACAATGATATATAGATAATGGTTTACCCTAAATAATAATTTAGTGATTCAACCCCTTATTTAAAGTCTATAAAAATAATTATGTGTAAAATTTGTAAATAATATTTTATAAAAATTATTAAGGTTTTTAATGAAATAAATTTACAGAAAATAATTATGAAGCATTTAAAATAAGGAAGTTTATAAAACTTATTTTTACGATTTTTAGAATTTTTATGTATTTTTTTAAAGCTTAAAAAGAATAAAACAAATAAAAAGAGGCTGCCCGGGGTCGAACCCGGGTCCTCTCCCTGCCCACACACACACCGAACCAGTAAACCAAGGCTCTAAGCCGCGATTATTCTGGTTTTAATTTCTTTTAACCCATTTAATTCCCTTTCCCCCAAATCATAGAACCCTAATTCGATCGAAGCCAAATTGATCACCCAATTGATGTTGTTAACATCTAGAATCATAGGCCTTTGATTACTCATGTTAAACCGAGTGTATTGATGTAATCAATTACCTCTTTTGATGTTTGATTGATGGTGAACACTCGATGAACAAGCCGCGGGTTGTCTTGAATCAAAATGATGAACAAACCTTGTTGGAAATCAAATTAATTGCATAGGAAGCTTCGTGTGATGCTAATGAACTAAATCTCTGTGTTAATTTCAGTGAATATGAGTCGGAGTGTGGTGTTTGTATGGGTTGCAGGTCCGCGACCAAGAGAGGATCGAATTGTGTGATTTCAAATGTTTCAGGTGCAATTGCAAGTATAGACCGATTAGGAACATTTATAGGATGATTTTGGTAAAGTTAATTCGATTATTTTTATCGTTTAAGTGGATTGGAGTAGGTATGTGAAAGTGGGTTCGGTTTAGTGGTTCATTACCTAAAATCAGGACAGCTTTTCCCCGATTAGTGCATGTATTATTGTTGCATTTTGTCCCGCGAGTATTTTGATAGATTGTGGGGTTAAAACCGCGGCCAAAAGGCCGGTTTTTGGCTTCGCCGGAGCCGCGGCCGGCGGCGAGCTTCCGGTGGCCGGAAAAGCGGGGGGGTCGAGGGTTGGTTTTGAAAATTCGAAAGTTACACAATAGTCCCTGCGGTTTGAAACTTATTATTTCATGTTTTAAGTTTTTAAAACATGTTTCAAATTTACAAAACAACCCCTGGACTTATTAAATCAATTTTAATAAATTTTGTTTATTATTATTAATAATAATATTTTCATTATTATTATTATTATCATTATTAGCATTATTATTTTAATAATACCATTATTATTATTATTATTATTATTATTGTCATTGTTATTATTATTATCATTAAATAATAATAAAAATATAAAAATAAATTATAAATTCACATAAAAATTTTATTAAATCATGAAAAATTTTCGGGTTGTCACATTATCCCCTTGTTGAAAGAATTTTCGTCCCGAAAATTAGGACATGAACATCAACAAGTGACTAGTGAGCAAACCAATCAGTTATCTGGAACGTAGACGGGGTAAGCTTTCCAAGGGTTTCTAAAATGAATCATTTTTTTGGGCGTATTGGCTGTGGATGAGAGGAGAACTCCACAGTTAAGCGTGCTCAGGTAGGAGCAATCCAGGGATGGGTGACCTCCCTGGGAAGTTTTCACTCGGGCAACCAAAAGCAAATCCGTGAGCTCCTCGTGGGCGAAGCGGACAATATTGTTGGTGTGAGAGGCCGGGTGTTACAGAATGGTATCAGAGCCACTCCTGTGCCGTTCGGGGTGTGGGACATACCTCACCAAGGATGGTGACTTCTCGGCTCATCGAGGACGATGAGTCGAAACAGGGGGTGCTTGTGACACCCTACACATATCCCACATCGGCCGTGGACAGGAGAGATTCCTGATTCATAACGAATGTCTGGCCTCAAATATCAACAACGCGTTTTGGGCGTATTGGCTGTGGATGAGAGGAGAACTCCACAGTTAAGCGTGCTCAGGTGGGAGCAATCCAGGGATGGGTGACCTCCCTGGGAAGTTTTCACTCGGGCAACCAAAAGCAAATCCGTGAGCTCCTCGTGGGCGAAGCGGACAATATTGTTGGTGTGAGAGGCCGGGTGTTACAGTGAGCTTCACAGGTTTTATGTAATAAAAGATATTGATGATGAAAACAGTAAGTTCAATAAGCGTTACCGCGACCACACTTATGTATAGGCGGTTTATGTAAGGCCCGCTTCCCGGAGACCTCACAGTTGGTCATTCACAGCATAAAACATACATATTATAAATTTAAGCAGCGGAATTAATTTTAACAAAAACTCATTCATTCATTATAAATACTGTTGTTAAGCAATACATTCTAGTTCGTGGATCACAAAATAATTAGTCGAATGAATTACAAAACAACAGTATTGTCAAAACATAATGGATGTCAGTCTTGCCCGCCAAATAGCCATCCCCGTGTGCCATCATCAGCAACCTGTTACCTGCCAACTGGAAAATACATAAAAGTCAGCATTGCTGAGTGGGTTCTAGTTTTATAATTAAAATACTTTGCTTTTCATCTCAAACCGTTCATCATTTGTATGTGATCACACATCATACGTACACGTAGGTAATATCATTATTATCTTCATCATCGTTCAATTCGTACTTTTATCATTAATCTTCACTTAAGCTGTGAGTCTTTTACGACACCAAGTCGCTCACCTCTAAGCCAATCACAAAGATTGACTTTCATCCTGTGAGTCTTTTGCGACACCACGTCGCTCACCTCTAAGCCAATCACAAAGATTGACTTTCATCCTGTGAGTCTTTTGCGACACCGAGTCGCTCACCTCTATGTCAATCTCAAGGATTGACCCTGTGTGCATCCTTCGAGGTAGCGAACCCGCATCACAATTGAGCTAACAGCTGCAAGGGGTGTGCACCTCCATACATTTGCTTGCAAGCCTTTCTTACGTTCATTTACATTCCATTCTTCTTTATCATTAATCTTTCACTTTATTAATGATAATAATTCCTGTCTTGATCATGATTATTCCACGTAGAGTCATACAATATTATTATTAATAAGCATATTAATAATAATAATACTAATAATATTAATAATATTATCAATAATAATCTTAATAATAGCCCTAATCATAATATTTATTAAAATATTAAGAAAGGGGTATTATTACATTCAAACATAATCATACGCATTTAATAAAGTCCCAGTCAACATTCATGCGAAACCCTACTGCACAGACTCCCGAAAATTCTGTTAAAAGTCTAAGTATTTGGGCGTAAGAGCCCTGTTCAGGCGTTTCACCACTGTCGGACTTACCAGCTTACACTTAGAAAAATTTTCAACTATGGGCGTATAAGCACTGCTGGGCGTATGAGCCCCGTTGGGCGTTTGAGCCCTGTTGGACTTCTCACCTTATACTTAGAAAATTTTCCTGGTCATACGACCACTATTCAGACTTTTCACCTCCTATACTTAGTAATTTTTCAGACTCATGAGCACTGTTAGGACTCATGAGTACTGTTGGGACTTATTATCTTGTACTTAGTTTTCTAAGTCCAAATTCCAGACACATGACTACTATTTGGGCTTGTTAGGCGTATTAGCAGCCTGTTCATTTTCTAATTCATATTCCAATCCCCAAACGTCATAATACCTAGTTCTAAACATGTACACGTGATTCCAGGCATAAACTTAACATAAACATAAACATACGTTATCCCAAACATACTCGATAAACATACACATGTACATATCATACGGTTATCATACCCAAATTTATAAAAACATACATACATGCATTTTCCAGCCCCAAATCATTTAAAAACGTGTAAAAAGGGGTCTAGAAACTCACCTTTGTTGTTCTTCACTTTCACACTCTTCACCCGAGCCTCTTCGACTGTTCTAACACCTAAAACACACACACACCATGCAACCCGAACACACAAGTCACATTTATAAGCACATAAATGGTTCTAGAATCGTCCTAAGCATGATAATTCGAGATTTATTACCAAAAACTTCGTACTTCTTGTTTCTTCTCAAAAATCCGAAGTTTTGCTCTTTCTCTCTCTAGAAATACCGAGTTCTCTTTCTTTCTCTGAATTTCCGAATGAGAGGATATGCAGACAACATGGGCGGCCATGCCTCCCTTTTGTACAAATTAATTGTAAATTTTGGACTCTTGCCACTTTTGCCCCCTTCACTTTAGGTTGACTTGCATTTCCTTCTTTTTCTTTCTCTTTTTATTCTTTTATTTCTTTAAAAGAATACTGGTGTTACAAGTCCACCCCCCTTATATAGGTTTCGTCCCCGAAACCTGTTATTCCTCAAACAGATGTCGGTAATGTTGTCTCATGTCCTCTTCAGTCTCCCACGTAGACTCGGATCCCTTCCTGTGCTTCCACAGTACACGCACAAGAGGAACCACTTTCTTCCTCAACCTCTTTTCTTTACGATCAATGATTGCCACTGGTTGCTCCTCGTAGTTGAGCCTCTCATCCACCTCAATATCCTCCAGTGGGACAACCATGTCTGCATCAGCTAAGCACTTTCTCAGATGAGATACATGGAATGTGGGATGAATTCCACTTAACTCATCTGACAATTCAAGTCGATAGGCTACCTCTCCTACTCGTGCGACAATCCGGGAAGGTCCTATATATCTCGGGCTTAGCTTACCTCGTTTCCTGAATCTAATGATTCCTTTCCAGGGCGAGACCTTCAACATGACTCTGTCGCCAACCTTGAACTCTATCGGTCTTCGTCTCTTGTCAGCATACGACTTTTGTCTATCTTTCACCGCCTTCATAAAGGCTTTGATCTTTTCTAATTTCTCAGTCGTTGCTTCAATCACCTCAACACCTCCCAGCTCCTTTTGACCAATATCTCCCCAACATACGGGCGTCCTACATCTCCTACCGTATAGCATCTCGTAGGGTGGCATGCCAATACTGGCATGATAACTGTTGTTGTACGAGAATTTTGCTAACGGTAAGTGATCATCCCAACTTCCTCCAAAATTGACCACGCACGCCCGAAGCATGTCTTCGAGTGTTTGGATCGTCCTCTCAGACTGACCGTCCGTCTGAGGGTGATATGCTGTACTAATGTGTAGCCTCGTCCCCATTGCATCATGAAATCTTTTCCAAAACTTGGTGGTAAACCGAGTGTCACGATTAGACATAATAGACACCGGTACACCATGATGAGCTACAATTTCTTTGATGAACAGATCCGCCAATCTTTCAGATGAGTACGTTTCGCGGATCGGTAGGAAGTGGGAACTCTTTGTCAAGCGGTCAACTATCATCATATGGCATCATACCCTTTCGGGGTACGTGGTAGCTTCATAATGAAGTCCATGGTGATGTGCTCCCACTTCCACTCGGGTATATCCAATGGCTGGATCTTCCCGTACGGTTTCTGGTGTTCTGCCTTTACTTGTAAACAAGTTAGGCATTTACTCACGTACTCCACTATGTCGCGTTTCATACCCGGCCACCAATAATCTTTCTTCATGTCGTGATACATTTTGGGAGCACCGGGATGAATGGAGTATCGAGTCTTATGGGCCTCGTCCATAATCCTTCCACGTAGATCCCCGTATCGAGGAATCCACATTCGTCCGAATCGGGTCTTAACACCAAGAGTGTTCTCACCCAATTCCGTAACTAGACCTCTCATCCTTTCGGAGTTAAGGCGATCTTCTTTCAAAGCCTCATCTTGAAACTCCTTAACCTGTGTCATCACGTCGGAGGTCATGATTAACTAATAAGCCTTCACCCGGATCGGCTCAGGCCTTTCTTTTCGGCTAAGGGCGTCTGCCACCACGTTGGCCTTGCCTGGATGGTAATGGATTTCGCAGTCATAATCCTTTATGAGTTCCAACCATCGCCTTTGCCTCATATTTAGATCTTTCTGCTCGAAGAAGTACTTCAAGCTTTTGTGGTCGGTGAAGATTGTGCACTTCGTCCCATATAGATAGTGCCGCCAAATCTTCAACGCAAAAACCACTGCGGCTAATTCTAGATCATGTGTGGGATAGTTGACTTCGTGGGTCTTCAGCTGTCGAGATGCGTAGGCTATTACCCTTCCACGTTGCATCAACACACAACCTAGCCCAGAATAAGATGCATCCGAATAGACCACTAAGTCTTCATTTCCCTCGGGCAATGTCAAGACAGGAGCTTGTGTCAGTCTCGTCTTCAACTACTCAAAGCAGTCTCCTGCTCTCGACCCCACACGAAGTTTACGTCCTTGCGGGTCAATTTTGTCAAAGGTGAGGCTATCTTGGAGAAGTCTTGAATAAATCTCCTGTAATAGCCCACCAATCCCAAGAAACTATGAATCTTGGATGGCGTCTTTGGTGATTTCCATTGCATCACAGCCTTAACCTTTGCTGGGTCCACCATGATTCTCTCTGCATTTACCACGTGACCCAGAAATTGCACCTCGCGTAGCCAGAAAGCACATTTGGAGAACTTAGCATACAGTTTCTCCCTTCTCAAAGTCTCCAACACTTCCCGAATATGATCGGCATTCTCTTATTCGCTCCTCGAATAAATCAGGATATCATCGATGAACACAATCACTGATTTATCTAACATTAGCCGACACACTCGGTTCATCTAATCCATAAAAGCAACTGGCGTATTGGTCAACCCAAAGACATGACGAGAAACTCCTAGTGACCGTAACGCGTCCGAAAAGCTGTTTTAGGAATGTCCTGCTCCTTTACCTTCAATTGATGGTAACCATATCGAAGATCTATCCTCGAGAACCAACTGGCACCCTGGAGCTGGTCGAACAAGTCATCGATCCTCGGTAACGGATACCGATTCTTTATTGTCAACTTGTTCAGTTCACGGTAGTCGATACACATTCTCATGCTACCGTCCTTCTTTTCACAAATAAGACCGGAACACCCCAAGGAGAGATACTCGGTCTAATAAAGCCCTTGTCAAGCAACTCTTGCAGTTGCTCCATCAACTCCTTCATCTCAGTCGGAGCCAATCGATACGGTGCTTTAGCGATAGGTTGGGCACCGAGTATCAAGTCAATTTGAAACTCGATTTCGCGGTCAGGTGGCAATCCCGATAAGTCTTCCGGGAATACGTCTGGAAATTCACACACAACCGGAACATCGGATAGTTGTGGTGTTGGCGTTTCCACATCCTTTACGTAACATAAGTAGGCGCTGCACCCACGCCTCATACACTTGCCTGCCACCGCCATCGAAATCACCTTCGGAATCATCGTTACCGATCACCGTATATTGTCACCAGACTTCCGTCAGATGCCGTCAGTCTAATCATCTTCCTTCGACATACGATATTCGCTTCATAGGTTGCTAACCAATCCATCCCTAGTACTACATCAAATCCACCTAGGGCATCACATTTAACCTAGCAGCAAACCTATGACCTTCCAATTCTATAGCGCAGTCCTCTATCACATCAGTAACTCTAGTGGACTTACCATAGCAGTTTCTACATCAAAGGGCTCATCAATGCATTTACTACTAGCAGGCAATTTAACACAAAAGTAGCAGAAATGAAACTCCTACTAGCACCAGAATCAAATAACACAGAAGCAAGAGTTTGATTTACTAGAAACGTACCTGACACAACATCGGGGTCCATCCTAGCCTCCTCTCTGGTCATGGTGAAAGCTCTGGCACTTGCCTTCTGCCCTTTAGTCCCGGCCGTCTTCTTTGCCCCGGAACTCTCCACCCTCGGCTTTCTGCAATCTTTGCTCATATGGCCCGCCTCACCGCAGTGTAACACCTCAGCTCCTTACAGTCTTTCAAGATGTGGCCCGGCTTCCCGCACTTGAAACACACTTTGAGCCCCATTCTACACTCACCCGTATGCTCCTTCCCGCACTTGCCACACCTTTTAGGCCCCGAGCTTGATGACCCCACCCTACGGTCATCCACTCTCATCCTTTTGTTGTTCGGGGTAAAGCCAACACGCCCGAACCACTTCCCATTCCAGTTTCGATCACCCCCACCAGCCTTCTTCACCTCTGCATCCGCTACCTCCCTCTCATCATAGAGCCTCCTAGCCAAATCCACTGCCGACCTAAAAGTGCTTGGTCGTGCAGCAATCAAATGCCTACGAATGTCGGCTGGCAGCCCCTGAACGTACTGGTTAATATTGCGAGATACCGGTGTCACCTGATCCGGTACCAGCCTCGCCATCTCATTGAATTTAGTAGTGTACTGCTGGTGGGTCATGGTTCCCGCCTCGAGTTGCAGGAACTCCCTCTCAATCTTATCAAGTTCCCTGTGAGGACAGAATTCCTCAATTACCAGCTTCTTCAATTCGGACCACTTCATTTTCCCGATGGCCCTGCTGCCCTCAGCTTGGACGATATTGTCCCACCAACATAGTACTGAGTCAGTAAAGGAGTGGGTGGCAAACTTCACCTTCTGATCTTCCCGGCACTCGCTGATCTCGAGTACCGCTTCCATCTCCCTTACCCAACGGTGTGCGGCAGCAACATTGCCATTTCCATCAAAAGTCGGGGGCTTGCACCTCTGGAATGCCCCGTAACTGCATCCCTTGGTCGTCACCCCTACTACATCATCCTCCTCCTCATCAGATACTACTATCTCAGGATCCGATCGTTCCTCTCCTCCCTGCTTTCCTTTCCAGTCGACCCTCTCCTATCTTCCTTCTCTTTCCTTTCCTCGTTCCTTACAGCTCGAATAACATCAGTCACTACAGATGGCATAACTGCCTGCAGGACCTGGTGTACCTCATCAGCAATCGCCTCCCTAGCTGAGGCATTCAGGCTTGCATTCTCAGTTTCTTCATTCCGGTCAGGAACCTCGGGGTTCACAGGAGTCGCCTTAGGAGCTTTAGCACTGCTCCTAGTCGCACGCAGTCGACCTCTACCTCTAGCGGCCTTAGAAGGTTTCTTCCCAGCCATTTTCCTATGCACTATAAGATTCAAACACTAAAACAGTCATTCAAGGAAACAGCTCAGTTTATGTCAAGTATAGTAAGTCCCTAATTACAGTGGCCAGTTGTGATTAGCCACTTACTTTACTCTCCACACCCCAAGCATCTCCTATCCTGACTACATCAGTATCTAAATCTACTAAGAACACATAAATCACATAGCACACGCACATAATACTGATTAACTTTTATGAAAAACAATACCTGATAGCACATGGCTACTCGGGCTGACATCCTTCTTCTTGTCCCATTCTCAGTTTAAGTTAAGGTTTATTTTGAAAATTTACCCGTTTCACTTAAACTTTGGCTCTGATACCAACTTGTAAGGCCCGGTTCCCGGGGAGCTCACAGTTGGTCATTCACAGCATAAAACATACATATTATAAATTTAAGCAGCGAATTAATTTTAACAAAAACCCATTCATTCATTATAAACACTGTTGTTAAGCAATACATTCTAGTTCATGGATCACAAAATAATTAGTCGAATGAATTACAAAACAACAGTATTATCAAAACATAATGGATGTCAGTCTTGCCCGCCAAATAGCCATCCCCGTGTGCCATCATCAGCAACCTGTTACCTGCCAACTGGAAAATACATAAAAGTCAGCGTTGCTGAGTGAGTTCTAGTTTTATAATTAAATACTTTGCTTTTCATCTCAAACCGTTCATCATTTGTATGTGACCACACATCATACGTACACGTAGGTAATATCATTATTATCTTCATCATCGTTCAATTCGTACTTTATCATTAATCTTCACTTAAGCTGTGAGTCTTTTGCGACACCAAGTCGCTCACCTCTAAGCCAATCACAAAGATTGACTTTCATCCTGTGAGTCTTTTGCGACACCAAGTCGCTCACCTCTAAGCCAATCACAAAGATTGACTTTCATCCTGTGAGTCTTTTGCGACACGGAGTCGCTCACCTCTATGTCAATCTCAAGGATTGACCCTGTGTGCATCCTTCGGGTAGCGAACCCGCATCACAGTTGAGCTAACACCTGCCAGGGGTGTGCACCTCCATACATTTGCTTGCAAGCCTTTCTTACGTTCATTTACATTCCATTCTTCTTTATCATTAATCTTTCACTTTATTAATGATAATAATTCCTGTCTTGATCATGATCATTCCACGTAGAGTCATACAATATTATTATTAATAAGCATATTAATAATAATAATACTAATAATATTAATAATATTATCAATAATAATCTTAATAATAGCCCTAATCATAATATTAATTAAAATATTAAGAAAAGGGTATTATTACATTCAAACATAATCATACGCATTTAATAAAGTCCCAGTCAACATTCATGCGAAACCCTACTGCACAGACTCCAGAAAATTCTGTTAAAAGTCTAAGTATTTGGGCGTAAGAGCCCTGTTCAGGCGTTTCACCACTGTCGGACTTACCAGCTTACACTTAGAAAAAATTTCAACTATGGGCGTATAAGCATTGCTGGGCGTATGAGCCTTGTTGGGCGTTTGAGCCCTGTTGGACTTCTCACCTTATACTTAGAAAATTTTCCTGGTCATACGACCACTATTCAGACTTTTCACCTCCCATACTTAGTAATTTTTCAGACTCATGAGCACTGTTGGGACTCATGAGTACTGTTGGGACTCATTATCTTGTACTTAGTTTTCTAAGTCCAAATTCCAGACACATGACTACTATTTGGGCTTGTTAGGCGTATTAGCAGCCTGTTCATGTTTCTAATTCATATTCCAATCCCCAAACGTCATAATACCTAGTTCTAAACATGTACACATGATTCCAGGCATAAACTTAACATAAACATAAACATACGTTTATCCCAAACATACTCAATAAACATACACATGTACATATCATACGGTTATCATACCCAAATTTATAAAAACATACATACATGCATTTTCCAGCCCCAAATTATTTAAAAACGTGTAAAAAGGGGTCTAGAAACTCACCTTTGTTGTTCTTCACTTTCACACTCTTCACCCGAGCCTCTTCGACTATTCTAACACCTAAAACAGACACACACCATGCAACCCGAACACACAAGTCACATTTATAAGCACATAAATGGTTCTAGAATCGTCTTAAGCATCATAATTCGAGATTTCTTACCAAAACTTCGAACTTCTTGTTTCTTCTCAAAAATCCGAAGTTCTGCTCTTTCTCTCTCTAGAAATACCGAGTTCTGCTTTCTTTCTCTGAATTTTCCGAATGAGAGGATATGCAGACAACATGGGCGGCCATGCCTCCCTTTTTGTACAAATTAATTGTAAATTTTGGGCTCTTGCCACTTTTGCCCCCTTCACTTTAGGTTGACTTGCATTTCCTTCTTTTTTTTCTCTTTTTATTCTTTTATTTCTTTAAAAAGAATACGGGTGTTACAGTTTACCAGTTTTTAATAGCTACAGCCAAACCTAAACATCGGTTCCACATGAAAATTGATGGCTGAAAGGAAACATTCCCAAAGTTTAAATAGTTTATTAAGACGTAGCAAGATCCACACAGCGCATACGTATAATGTATAACCAAACCAGTCCTTAGGTCCCATTATCGGGATTAATGGTTATATAAAAAGGTTTTCCATAGCATAATGAGTTTAATATGACGTAGCAAGATCCACACAGCGCATACATTTAGGTTACAACCAAACCAATCCTTAGGTCCCAATTACCGGGATTAATGGTTGTAGTGGATGCTCGGCAAAGAAGAAGCACAAAGTAGACCCACAAAGAAGAACCACACCGCCGAGAGCATCCAAGAACAATAGTATTCACAAGTAATCATCACACCACCCATAGCATCAAAGTAATAGCACATTGTAATGTAAAACCACCAAGTAACATACGAGGTAGCAACATAGCATAGAGTCAAGATTCATAATAACCTCATTCAATAAGATAAGCAATATAAGTTAACCATAAATATTGCAGCAGACTTCCACTAGGGAAGGTGCTTGAAAATATGTTAAGTAAGTGAGCATTCTTTTCCCCCAAGTTTAAAATGTTTAAAAGTTATATAAGCGTAAAAAAAGGGCCACGAAACTCACCTTGAATTGATGTAATGTATATGAACAAGAACTTCAAAGAATAAGGCAATGCACGATCAAACACGTTCAACACCTATTATTGATTGTAATCGAGTCTTTAATATGTGTTCACTGTGAATCAATATATTTGGTAAGGTTCGGGTTGGATTGGTTTAACACGTGACACGTACACAAATAGGTGTATATATGTTACAAGATTTAAGTTTGAAATTAACATTAAATCAAGGATTAGAATTATGGGGTTTTAATAGGTATTAAGTTTACAAAGTATTTATTTGCATTTTGATTCCATTAGGAGGATTATACATGTATGTTTAAATATTTTAGAATGATATAGGAATCATAAGGTTTAATATGTAATTTATAATTATCTAAGAATAATTATAAATAGTATTTCGATAGATATTAATCTTATTATTAATTAAAATATATTTTACAAAAAATAATCTACAATTTCATTTGTAAATAATTTGTGAATTTATAAAATATATTAATCTATATTCAAAGATAATATAGTGTCTATTTTTATAAAAATAATTATTTATAATATTTATAAATAATTTATGTATGATTTCTATGATTTTCGTGATTATTTCATAGTTATACACGATTTAGAATCCATTTTATAAAAATAAGTATTTTTAATGTTTATAAATAATATTTTGTAAAAATTTATTAAGGTTTTTAAATAAAAGAAATTTACAGAAATAATTATGTAGGATTTAAAATAAGGGAAATTTATAATATTTATTTTTATAATTTTTAAGAATTTTGTATATTTTTAAAATGGTTAAAAAGCATTAAAAAATAAAGAGGTTGCCCGGAGTCGAACCCGAGTCGAACCCGGGACCTCTCACCTGCCCACACATGCACCAAACCAGTGAACCAAGGCTCTAAGCCGCGGTTTATCTTGGTTTTAAATTCTTAAATACATTAATTAGTAAAATTCCCCAAATCATAAGAACCCTAATTCGATTTCAATCAAATTGAACACGAATTCAATACTGTTAATGGCCAAATTCATGGGGCTTTTGTTCCCCATGATCAAACGAGTAGATTGATATGTTTGATTACCTGTTTGCTTTCGAAATTGTAGATGAATACTTCGATGAACAGCCGCGGCTATCTCGAATTCGAAAAGGGAATCAAACACTGATGATAATCGAATTAACTACACAGGAAGCTTCTACTGGTGTTAAAGATGGATAGCCCTCTGTCAATTTAGGATTATATTGACCAGAAGTGTGTGTTTGACTAACTTGCAGGTCGCGGATGAGGGAGGGATTCGAATTTGTTTGTGTGGTTGTTTTCTGGTGCAATTGAAAATGGCAGTAGCATAGCGACAGTTATAGGATTGTTTTGGATCATTTAATCGAATTATTGTAATGTGTAATGCGATTCGTGATGTGTAAAGCAGCCGAAAGTGAAAAATATTTGAATCAGTGCGATTGTGAGCTGTATTTCAATTGATTAAAGTGTGTGTTAGGTTCGATTTTCATCCACGAACAATTTGGTATGATTTTTGGTGTTTAAAAAACGTTTTTGTGGCTTTTGGAGTCGCCGGAGGGCCGCCGGAGTTCGTCGGACCGGTGGCCGGAATTACGGGGGTTGGGCGGGGGTTTGGGTTGTAAATTTAAAATTTACACTTTTGATCCCTGTGGTTTCCAGCTTAGTATTTTATGCATAAACTTTTAATTTCAAGTTTAATAAATTACACAACTACCCCCTGGACTTAATTAATATTATTATCACTATTATTTTTATTATTGTTTTTATTATTGTTATTATTATTATTATTATTATTATTATTATTATTATTATTATTATTATTATTATGATTATTATTATAATTTTTTGTAACTATTGGAATTAGTAACGTATTAAACTTAATTGTTTTATAAAATACGGGATGTTACAGTCTCCCCTGCTTTAGGAAATTTCGTCCCGAAATTTTAATCATGAGGAGACTGAAACGAAAAGATATGGGTACTTGGATTTCATTTGTCGTCACGTTCCCAGGTGAACTCTTGGTCATGTTTAGATTCCCAGCGGACCTTGACAATCGGTATTCGGCTGCGTTTGAGTTGTTTGATTTCCCGATCCGTAATTTCCAGAATATAGTTTCGTGGTAAGGTGATGTCTAGAAATCAAGATAAGACTAACAATGATGAGAAAGGTTAATCGTCAGAATTTAAGAATCCCAAACGTCATCATGTCATTTAAAATAAGAGGCTTTTAGTGAATGAAAAGTTAAACAGGAGATTCACGGGAACACGGAAGTTAAGTTTTGTCATGTATAAAGATAAAACACTTGGACACATGCCAAGTTATGTCTTTTCCTTTAGGCTAAACCCATGTCTACAAGTTACGAAGGTTTATGAACCTTTATATTCACATTGTATTGAGGATAATAACGAGTCTTGTTGTTCGAATTCAAGATAGAGTTTTAAATATTTCCAAGGTTAAGGATTCAAGATCGATTCAAGAAGTTATACAAACAATAAGAAAAGGTATTGTAAACATGTTTTGCAAGTAACAAATTTCCAATGCAGATTTGCATACGTGCTTTATCAAACCCATAAGTACAGTCGAGAACATTCGTATGTCTAGGAGGACCTAATCACAAGTTGATAATGTCTTTATTTAGTAGAAATATTGCTTACCATCACTCAATCATGCGTTGATGATATCTCAAAATGAAAGTTGATAAGTAAGGAATAAATGGTTCCATTTGGCTAGATCGAATCAAATCATATGGATAAAGGGAAAGAATTTGATTTAAGAATTTAAATGTTCCAAGCTCGGAATCGAAATTAATCTAGAGCGATCGGGTCTTTGGCGAGCATCATTTGCCCCGATGACGAACGCACGTCCTCAGGCAGCATTTCCTTGATTCCCCTGGCCCGGATTACCAGCTATGGTCATCACTTGCTGCTGGTTATTTCCTTGTTGACCCGGTGCCCTATTCAGTCTGGGGCACATGTTTCGGTAGTGATCAAGACTTCCGCACTCATAACAAGCCCTGGCATTCCAGGCGGGGTTAACCGCGTTGACGGGTACTAATAGATTCGGCACAGTTCTATAATCCTTCGCTAGGTGCCCCGAGTGCCTACAGTTCACACACGTCCTACACTGCATTGCTGGGTGATGATGAAGAGTGCATCTGTTACATCTAGGGTACGGCCCACCATATTCTTTCCTTCCTTGTGTCACAGCCACAAAATTTGGGGTTGTCTTGGCCTTCTTATCAAAATCTTCCGGCATCAGACAGGCTCGTTTCCCCAACCTCCTTTCTCTTCTCTGCTCCCTTACCAGCAGTCCGGTTCTCACCATTTCATCAGTAAGAGCGCCAGCCTTCAGAATTTCGCTCTGGATTGTAGGAGGAGCAGCTGCTGTTACCAGTGCTCGGATTTGAGGCACAAGTCCCCAAATATACCTCTCGATCCTCTTGGATTCCTGGGTTACCAAGTGCGGAACCAATCATGCCAATTCGTGGAAACGATCGGTGTATGCTGCGTGCCCAACTCCCACCATCGCATGATTCTAGAACTCTTGCTCGAGTTTCTGCATTTCATTGAGAGGACAATATTCCTCGGAAATCAATGCTTTAAACTCATCCCAAGTCATCTGCATTGCTGACTCCCTTCCTCTAGCCTGAACCTGGGTGTTCCACCAGGTTAATGCCTTGCCTTGCAGTGAGCAGGTGGCATATTTGATCCGTTACTGTCGACGCATTCACTAATGTCGATTACTGCCTCCATCTTCTCGATCCATCTGGTCAAGGCTATCGCTCCGCCTTTCCCATCGAATTCGTGGGGTTTGCAAGCCACAAATTCTTTATATGAGCATCCCCGTTTGGTATGGTTGACACCAGATTCGTTTCCATTTGTTCTACCAATGCCAGTATCATCCACTACCCCTTGGTTATGTTGGCCATTGGTGTTACGATCCCCGTGGAGAGGTTGATTTAGCAGGGTGTCGCTTACTTGGGTTACGATGGTTGGAACCAATGCAGCTAGCTGCTGAGCAATCATAGCAGCTATATCAGGAGTGCTAGTTTCCTGATTATTGCCAGCTGGAGCACCACCAGTTCTTGATGGCCTACCCCTTCTCCTGTTTTGCGGGGCTTCAGCTTCTTGGTTTGTTCTACGGGTGACTCTCTTAGGTGCCATCTTCTATTTACAGAAAGATATGAACTTTAGTTACCGTATGATTTTGCCTATCAAGTTTCTATAACCCATGCTTTGGTCCATTAAGATCATTACGTAGCCCAGTTTAAGCACATTCTTAGTATACCGGTGATGTTTATATATAGGGTTCCCCGTAGCGTTCCCACCACATCAACGATATACCTTGAATGATACTTAAACTAGTTACATAACATCTTAATTTTCCTTAGCACCTACTCAAATAATAACATTTTGTATGGGTAGAGAGTATCATTACTCCTCTACATTCATGTATTCCACTTTTATTCTAAGCATTAATCAGTAGTTACTAAAACGCTAAGTGGAGGAATGTCTCATAAGGTCAATATCGTGATTGGAAATACCATGAAGGCTTTAAGTAGGACAGGACTTGAGTATATGATAATGTTTGATTGCCTTAACAAGGACTTACTAGAATTATGACCCTAGCACCCTAGGGAATAGAATAGAAACTTGTGATACTCATGATCGTTACCTCATGGTAAGATTAGCTAGACTTCTCATGCATGGTGAATTACAATTACGTGTGCACCCGTAATGGTAATCTATCTTGCATGATCACCCTTAACTTCACTTACCCCAAGTTAACATCATAGTATTATCTAGATTCATCAAGCACAAATAATGTAATGTCCTCTTGTCCATGAGCCAGTATTCCAATTGTAGCATGTAATAGCAAATAAGCACATAAGCACAATATGTTTAATGATAACTGCATAGGATTCCAGTCATAACTATGATAGGGTCGGATTCAATATCCGAAATCGACGCCAAGCGTGATCACCGAAGTTCCCTATTGATGTTGTACGCATACAAGCGTAAAGTTCTAGTATCAAAGTATCCCACGGAGTAAGACTAAGAGTATTAATGTCTTCCTCGGGATGTTCAGATAACACGTGTATATGTATAAAATCAAGTATGTAGGAACATACTTGTATATTAAATTCATAGATTTAATATACTTAACCCATTTGTCTTGTAGTTTTGCGTATTGACCATAGTTTATCACTCATCCCAGAAATCCCCAGGTAGCGTAACGGGTCTCGCAATGAGATTTATACGAATACGCTTGCCTTAGCCCGAAGGCCTTTTGCCAGGAAATCCAGAATACAGGTGTCTATGTGTCACACAAATCATGAAAGACATTTAGGTAAAATCAAATGCACACAATTCCTAGCATGCATTCTATATGAATGTTCTTAGGTTATAGTCTAGGTCGAGTTCTCTACCTAATTCTCTATAACCAAGGCTCTGATACCAATCTGTCACACCCTCGCTAATAGCGGAAACACGAGGATGCGACGGACGGGATCGTCATAACACTTGGTATAATTACAGAGACATAATACATGTAAAATCCTCGTGTCATGACGTCGCCCGACACAATGGTGACTTGTGTCGTGGTTAGTCAGTTCCACGACTATCATAGTCTTATTAATTCTAAATTCAAAATACACAGAGTTCACAAATGAATCAAATGATATACATTACTAATGCAAAACTATTGAAATCCTGAGGGTCTCTGCTAAGGCATCAGCTCTAGCTATCCTCTTTGATTATGATCACCTGAAAAGATATGCTCAAAAATGGTCAACATAATTGTTGGTGAGCTTCGCAGGTTTTATGAAATAAAAGATATTGATGATGAAAACAGTAAGTTCAATAAGCGTTACCGTGACCACACTTATGTATAGGCGGTTTACCAGTTTTTAATAGCTACAGCCAAACCTAAACATCGGTTCCACATGGGAATTGATGGCTGAAAGGAAACATTCCCAAAGTTTAAATAGTTTATTAAGACGTAGCAAGATCCACACAGCGCATACGTATAATGTATAACCAAACCAGTCCTTAGGTCCCATTACCGGGATTAATGGTTATATAAAAAAGGTTTCCATAGCATAATGAGTTTAATATGACGTAGCAAGATCCACACAGCGCATACGTTTAGGTTACAACCAAACCAGTCCTTAGGTCCCAATTACCGGGATTAATGGTTGTAGTGGATGCTCGGCAAAGAAGAACCACAAAGTAGACCCACAAGAAGAACCACACCGCCGATAGCATCCAAGAACAATAGTATTCACAAGTAATCATCACACCACCCAGAGCATCAAAGTAATAGCACATAGTAATGTAAAACCACCAAGTAACATACGAAGTAGCAACATAGCATAGAGTCAAGGGTCATAATAACCTCATTCAATAAGATAAGCAATATAAGTTAACCATAAATGTTGCAGCAGACTTCCACTAGGGAAGGTGCTTGAAAATATGTTAAGTAAGTGAGCATTCTTTTCCCCTAAGTTTAAAATGTTTAAAAGTTATATAAGCTTAAAAAAAGGGGCCACGAAACTCACCTTGAATTGATGTAATGTATATGAACAAGAACTTCAAAGAATAAGGCAATGCACGATCAAACACGTTCAAACCTATTATTGATTGTAATCGAGTCTTTAATATGTGTTCACTGTGAATCAATATATTTGGTAAGGTTCGGGTTGGATTGGTTTAACACGTGACACGTACACAAATAGGTGTATATATGTTACAAGATTTAAGTTTGAAATTAACATTAAATCAAGGATTAGAATTATGGGGTTTTTAATAGGTATTAAGTTTACAAAGTATTTATTTGCATTTTGATTCCATTAGGAGGATTATACATGTATGTTTAAATATTTTAGAATGATATAGGAATGATAAGGTTTAATATGTAATTTATAATTATCTAAGAATAATTATAAATAGTATTTCGATTAATAATATGTAAGGCCCCGTTCCCGGGCACCTCACAGTTGGTCATTCACAGTATAAAACACATATATTAATAAATTTAGCAGCGGAATTAAGTTGGCAAAACCCTTCATTCATTTTAAAATGTTGTTGTTAAGCAATACAATCTAGTTCATTAGTCACAAAATAATTAGTCGAATGAATTACAAAACAACAGTATCGTCAAAACATAAATGGATGTCAGTCTTGCCCTCCGTGTAGCCATCCCCGTGTGCCATCCTCAGCAACCTGTTACCTGCCAACTGGAAAATACATAAAAGTCAGCGTTGCTGAGTGAGTTCTAGTTTTGTAGATTAAAATACTTTACTTTTCATTTCAAGGAAAAACCTTTCTTTACTTATATGCGGTCACACAAGTACGTACATAGATAATATTTATTATCTTCGTCGTTCATTCATTAACTTTCATTCGTGTGCCGTTCATCGTTTACATTCATATTCTTTCGTATTCTTTCTTTCATATTAGTTCTTCCATTTGTACGTATCTTACTTTCATTCATTCATACATTACATACGTTCATACATTCATTTCATTCATACATTCATTGCATACGTACGATCATTTCTTTCATTCATACGTTCATTACATTATTTCGTACGTTCATTCATTTCATTCTATCATATGTTAGCCAAGTCTGTTGCAGCACACGGCTGCTCACCTCAGTGGCAAATCTCATGATTTGCCTGCTAACCGAGTCTGTTGCAACACGTAGTTGCTCACCTCATTATCAATATGTTAGCCAAGTCTGTTGCAACACATGGTTGCTCACCTCAGTGGCAATCTCTCGGATTGCCTGCTAACCGAGTCTGTTGCAACACAAAGTTGCTCACCTCATTATCAACCTCAAAGATTGACCCTGTGTGCATCCTTCGGGGTAGCTAACACCTGCCAGGGTGTGCACCTGCATCACAGTTGAGCTAACACCTGCCAGGGTGTGCACCTCCATTCATTTGCTTGCAAGCCTTTCTTACTTTCATTCGTTCATTTATTAATGCATGCATTCATTCATCATGTTCCTCTTTCATTATCTTTCACTTTACGTTCCATTTCTCATTATCATTAACGTTTTACTTATTAATGATTATGCTCTTCGTTAAATCTTAGTCATTCTTTGTCATGCCCGTACATACTTAACAATATTAAAATAATAATATTGTTAACAATAAAATACTGATAATAAAATCAGTAGTAATAAGGGTCAATCAATTATCATCATTACATTCATAAAACATCATCATTTATTAACCCTAGTCAACTCTGGTCAAAACCCCATAAATCTGATTTCCAGAAAATTTCTGTAAAAATTCTAAGTGTTCAGTCGTATGAGTACTGCTCAGTCGTAAGAGCCCTGCTCAGTCGTATGAGCCCTGCTTAGTCATTTCACCTTAAACTTAGAAAAATTTTCTAAGTCATACGACCACTGTTCAATCGTATCATCCCCAGACTTAGGAAATTTTTACAGGTCATACGACCACTGTTCGGTCGTATCATCCCCCATACTTAGGAAATTTGCAATGGTCATACGACCACTGTTCAGTCATATGACCCCATACTTAGAACATTTCCAATGGTCATACGACCACTGTTCAGTCATATGATCCCAAACTTAAAAAATTTCCAGTGGTCATACGACCACTGTTCAGTCATATGATCCCAAACTTAGCAAATTTCTAATGGTCATACAACCACTGTTCAGTCATATGACCCCATACTTAGAAAATTTCCAGTGGTCATACGACCACTGTTCAGTCATATAACTCTTAAAATATTTCTAAGGCAAATTTCATGGGTCGTATAAGCACTATTTAGACATATCACCTTGTACTTAGTTTTCTAAGTCACAATTTCAGACATATGACCACTATTTGGTCTTCTTAGTCGTATTAGCAGCCTAATCATGTATCTAATTCATATCCCAGTCCCCAAACACCATAATACTTAGTTCTAAACATGTACATACAATACTAAGCATGAATCATAACATAAATCACTAACATACATACACATGCACATACGGACAACATTCATAATAAGTGTAAAACATTTTTTTACATGTATTTCCAGCCCCAAAAGTTTGTAAAAACGTGTGAAACACGGGGTCTAAAACTCACCTTTGTTGTTCTTCGAATTTACACCCTTCACCCGAGCTGTTCAAACGATTCCAACACTTAGAAACCTTCTAAACACACATTTGAACACATAAAAACACTCATAAGCGTTTAACCGAGGCTAATTTAGCCAAGAACAACTAAATTTCACGAATTCTTACCTTAAATTCGAATTTGCTTGAACTTCCTTCTCAAACCCAAAGCTTCTGTCTTCTTTCTCTCTCTAAAAATCGAACGAAGATATTATGCAGAGTGAAATGGGCGGCCATGCCACCTTTTCACCAACTTTTCACCAACTTAGCCCCTTTTTACACTTTTGGTCCCTCAACTTTGGGGTTGACTTTCTTTTCTCCCATTTTCTTTCTCTTTTTCTTTTATTTCTTTAAAAGAAATATACGGGTGTTACAAGTCCACACCCCTTATATAGGTTTCGTCCCCGAAACCTGTTATTCCTCAAACAGATGTGGGTAATGCTGTCTCATTTATTCTTCAGTCTCCCACGTAGACTCGGATCCCTTCCTGTGCTTCCACTGTACACGCACAAGAGGAACCACTTTATTCCTCAACCTATTTTCTTTACGATCAATGATTGCCACTGGTTGCTCCACGTAGTTGAGCCGTTCGTCTACTTAAATATCCTCCAATGGAACAATCATATCTTCATCAGCTAAGCACTTCCTCAAATGAGATACATGGAATGTGGGATGAATTCCACTTAACTCATCTGGCAGCTCAAGTCGATAGGCCACCTCTCCTACTCGTGCAATAATTCGGAAAGGTCCTATGTATCTCGGGCTTAGCTTACCTCGTTTCCTGAATCTAATGATTCCCTTCCAGGGCGAAACTTTCAACATGACTCGGTCACCAACTTTGAACTCTATCGGTCTTCGCCTCTTGTCAGCATACGACTTTTGCCTATCTTTCGCCGCCTTCATGAAGGCTTTGATCTTTTCTAATTTCTCAGTCGTTGCTTCAATCACCTCAACACCTCCCAGTTCCTTCTGTCCAATGTCTCCCCAGCATACGGGCGTCCTACATCTCCTACCGTATAGCATCTCGTAGGGTGGCATGCCAATACTGGCATGATAGCTATTGTTGTACGAGAATTCTGCTAACGGCAAGTGTTCATCCCAACTTCCTCCAAAATCGATCACGCACGCCCGAAGCATGTCTTCGAGTGTTTGGATCGTCCTCTCAGACTAACCGTCTGTCTGATGGTGATATGTTGTACTAATGTGTAGCCTCGTCCCCATTGCATCATGAAATCTCTTCCAAAACTTGGAGGTAAACCGGGTGTCACGATCAGACACAATAGACACCGGTACACCATGACGAGCTACAATTTCTTTGATGAACAGATCCGCCAATCTTTCAGATGAGTACGTTTCACGGATCGGTAGGAAGTGGGCACTCTTCGTCAGGCGGTCAACTATCACCCATATAGCATCATACCCTTTAGGGGTACGTGGTAACTTCGTGATGAAGTCCATGGTGATGTGCTCCCACTTCCACTCGGGTATATCCAACGGCTGGATCTTCCCGTACGGTTTCTGGTGTTCTGCCTTTACTTGTAAGCAAGTTAGGTATTTACTCACGTACACCACTACGTCACGTTTCATACCCGGCCACCAGTAATCCTTCTTCATATCGTGGTACATTTTGGTAGCACCGGGGTGAATGGAGTATCGAGTCTTATGGGCCTTATCCATGATCTTCTCACGTCGATCCCCGTATCGAGGAATCCACATTCGCCCGAGTCGGGTCTTAACACCTAGAGTGTTCTCGCCCAACTCCGTAACTAGACCTCTCATCCTTTCGGAATTAAACGATCTTCTTTCAAAGCCTCGTCTTGGAACTCCTTAACCTGTGTCATCACATCGGAGGTCATAATCAACTGATAAGCCTTCACCCGAATCGGCTCGAGCCTTTCCTTCCAGCTAAGGGCATCAGCCACCACGTTGGCCTTGCCCGATGGTAATGGATTTCGCAATCATAATCCTTTATTAGTTCCAACCATCGCCTCTGCCTCATGTTCAGATCTTTCTGCTCGAAGAAGTACTTCATGCTTTTGTGGTTCGTGAAGATTGTGCACTTCGTCCCGTATAGATAGTGCCGCCAAATCTTCAACGCAAAAACCACCGCGGCTAATTCTAGATCGTGTGTGGGATAGTTGACTTCGTGGTTCTTCAGCTGTCGAGATGCGTAGGCTATCACCCTTCCACGTTGCATCAATACGCAACCTAGCCCAGAATAAGATGCATCCGAATAGACCACCAAGTCTTTATTTCCCTCGGGCAATGTCAAGACAGGAGCTTGTGTTAGTCTTGTCTTTAACTCCTCAAAGGCAGTCTCCTGCTCTCGACCCCACACGAATTTCACGTCCTTACGGGTCAATTTTGTCAAAGGTGAGGCTATCTTGGAGAAGTCTTGAATAAATCTCCTGTAGTAGCCCACCAATCCCAAGAAGCTACGAATCTCGGATGGCGTCTTTGGTGATTTCCATTGCATCACAGCCTCAACCTTTGCTGGGTCCACCATGATTCCCTCTGCATTTACCACGTGACCCAGAAATTGCACCTCGCGTAGCCAGAAAGCACATTTGGAGAACTTAGCATACAGTTTCTCCCTTCTCAAAGTCTCCAATACTTCTCGAATGTGACCGGCATGCTCTTCTTTGCTTCTCGAATAAATCAGGATATCATCGATGAACACAATTACTGATTTATCTAACATTGGCCGACACACTCGGTTCATCAAGTCCATAAAAGCAGCTGACGCATTGGTCAACCCAAAAGACATGACGAGAAACTCGTAGTGACCGTAGCGCGTCCGAAAAGCTGTTTTAGGAATGTCCTGCTCCTTTACCTTCAATTGATGGTAGCCAGATCGAAGATCTATTCTCGAGAACCAACTGGCACCCTGGAGCTGGTCGAACAAGTCGTCGATCCTCGGTAACGGATACCGATTCTTTATGGTCAACTTGTTCAATTCACGGTAGTCGATACACATTCTCATGCTACCGTCCTTCTTTTTCACAAATAAGACTGGAGCACCCCAAGGAGAGATACTCGGTCTAATAAAGCCCTTGTCAAGCAACTCTTGCAGTTGCTCCATCAACTCTTTCATCTCAGTCGGAGCCAATCGATACGGTGCCTTGGCGACAGGTTGGGCACCGGGTATTAAGTCAATTTGAAATTCAATTTCGCGGTCAGGTGGCAACCCCGATAAGTCTTCCGGGAATACATCTGGAAACTCACACACAACCGAACGTCAGATAGTTGTGGTGTTGGCGTTTCCACATCCTTTACATAACATAGGTAGGCGTTGCACCCACACCTCATGCACTTCCCCGCCACCGCCATCGAAATCACCTTCGGAATCATCGTTACCCGATCACCGTATATTGTCACCAGACTTCCGTCAGATGCCGTCAATCTAATCATCTTCTTTTGACATACGATATTCGCTTCATAGGTTGCCAACCAATCCATCCCTAGTACTACATCAAATCCACCTAGGGGCATCACATGTAATCTAGCAGCAAACCTATGACCTTCTAACTCTATGGCACAGTCCTCTATCACATCAGTAACTCTAGTGGACTTACCAATAGCGGTTTCTACTTCAAAGGGCTCATCAATGCATTTACTACTAACAGGCAATTTAGCGTAGAAAGTAGCAGAAATGAAACTCTTACTAGCACCAGAATCAAATAACACAGAAGCAAGAGTTTGATTTACTAGAAACGTACCTGACACAACATCGGGGTCCATCCTAGCCTCCTCTCTGGTCATGGTGAAAGCTCTGGCACTCGTCTTCTGCCCCTCAGTCCCTGCCACCTTCTTTCCTCCGGAACTCTCAGCCCTCGACTTCTTGCAATCTTTACTCATATGCCCCACTTCACCACAGTTGAAACACCTCGCAGCCTTACAGTCTCTAGCCATATGACCGGATTCCCCACACCTGAAACAGACGTTTAACCCCCATCTACATTCACCACCGTGCTCCTTGCCACACTTGTCACATCTTTTGGGTCCCGAGCTTGATGACCCCACCCTACGGTCATCCCTTCTCGCCTTCTTGTTATTCGGGGTAAAACCACCACGCCCGAACTGTTTCCCATTCCAGTTCCGGTTAGCACCACCGGCTTTCTTTGCCTCCACCACCATCACTTCCCTCTCGTCATAAAGCCTCCCAGCTAACTCTACTGCCGACCTAAAGGTGCTTGGTCGGGCAGTAATCAAGTGTCTACGGATATCAGCTGGCAGTCCCTGAATGTACCGGTTAATCTTTCGGGATACCAGTGTCACTTGATCCGGCACCGGCCTCGCCATCTCGTTGAATTTGGTAGTATACTGCTGGTGTGTCATGTTTCCCGCCTCGAGTTGTAGGAACTCCCTCTCAACCTTATCGAGTTCCTTGTGAGGGCAGAATTCCTCAACTACCAGCTTCTTCAACTCGGGCCACTTCATCTTGCCTATGACCCTGCTGCCCTCAGCTTGGACAATATTGTCCCACCAACATAGTGCTGAGTCAGTAAAGGAGTGGGTGGCAAACTTCACCTTCTGATCCTCCCGGCACTCGCTGATCTCGAGTACCGCTTCCATCTCCTTTACCCAACGGTGGGCAGCAGCAGCATTGCCATTTCCATCAAAAGCCGGGGGCTTGCACCTCTGGAATGCCCCGTAATTGCACCCCTTGGTCGTCACCCCTACCACATCATCCCCTTCCTCATCAGATACTACTATCTCAGGATCCGGCCGTTCCTCTTCTCCCTTGCTTTCCTTTCCAGTCGACCCTCTCCTGTCCTCCTTTTCCTTCCTTTCCTCGTTCCTTATAGCTCGAATAACATCGGTCACTACAGATGGCATAACTGCCTGTAGGACCTGGTGTACCTCATCAGCAATCGCCTCCCTAGCTGAGGCATTCAGACTAGCATTCTCAGTTTCTTCATTCCGGTCAGGAACCTCGGGGTTCACAGGAGTCGTCTTAGGAGCTTTAGCACTGCTCCTAGTCGTACGCGGACGACCTCTACCTCTAGCAGCCTTAGAAGGTTTCTTCCCAGCCATTTTCCTATGTGCTATAAGATTCAAACACTAAAACAGTCATTCAAGGAACAGCTCAGTTTATGTCAAGTATAGTAAGTCCCTAATTACAGTGGCCAGTTGTGATTAGCCACTTACTTTACTCTTCACACCCCAAGCACTTCCTATCCTGACTACATCAGCATCTAAATCTACTAAGAACACATAAATCACATAGCACACGCACATACTACTGATTAACTCTTAAGAAAAGCAATACCTGATGGCACATGGCTACTCGGGCTGACAACCCTCTTTCCGTCCCATTCTCAGTTTAAGTTAAGGTTTATTTTTGAAAGATTTACCCGTTTCACTTAAACCTGGCTCTGATACAAACTTGTAAGGCCCCGTTCCCGGGCACCTCACAGTTGGTCATTCACAGCATAAAACACATATATTAATAAATTTAGCAGCGGAATTAAGTTGGCAAAACCCTTCATTCATTTTAAAATGCTGTTGTTAAGCAATACAATCTAGTTCATTAGTCACAAAATAATTAGTCGAATGAATTACAAAACAACAGTATCGTCAAAAAAAAATGGATGTCAGTCTTGCCCTCCGTGTAGCCATCCCCGTGTGCCATCCTCAGCAACCTGTTACCTGCCAACTGGAAAATACATAAAAGTCAGCGTTGCTGAGTGAGTTCTAGTTTTGTAGATTAAAATACTTTACTTTTCATTTCAAGGAAAACCTTTCTTTACTTATATGCGGTCACACAAGTACGTACACAGATAATATTATTATTATCTTCGTCGTTCATTCATTAACTTTCATTCGTGTGCCGTTCATCGTTTACATTCATATTCTTTCGTATTCTTTCTTTCATATTAGTTCTTTCATTTGTACGTATCTTACTTTCATTCATTCATACATTACATACGTTCATACATTCATTTCATTCATACATTCATTGCATACGTACGATCATTTCTTTCATTCATACGTTCATTACATTATTTCGTACGTTCATTCATTTCATTCTATCATATGTTAGCCAAGTCTGTTGCAGCACACGGCTGCTCACCTCAGTGGCAAATCTCATGATTTGCCTGCTAACCGAGTCTGTTGCAACACGTAGTTGCTCACCTCATTATCAATATGTTAGCCAAGTCTGTTGCAACACATGGTTGCTCACCTCAGTGGCAATCTCTCGGATTGCCTGCTAACCGAGTCTGTTGCAACACAAAGTTGCTCACCTCATTATCAACCTCAAAGATTGACCTTGTGTGCATCCTTCGGGGTAGCTAACCCGCATCACAGTTGAGCTAACACCTGCCAGGGTGTGCACCTCCATTCATTTGCTTGCAAGCCTTTCTTACTTTCATTCGTTCATTTATTAATGCATGCATTCATTCATCATGTTCCTCTTTCATTATCTTTCACTTTACGTTCCATTTCTCATTATCATTAACGTTTTACTTATTAATGATTATGCTCTTCGTTAAATCTTAGTCATTCTTTGTCATGCCCGTACATACTTAACAATATTAAAATAATAATAATATTGTTAACAATAATAAAATACTGATAATAAAATCAGTAGTAATAAGGGTCAATCAATTATCATCATTACATTCATAAAACATCATCATTTATTAACCCTAGTCACTCTGGTCAAAACCCCATAAATCAGATTTCTAGAAAATTTCTGTAAAAATTCTAAGTGTTCAGTCGTATGAGCACTGCTCAGTCGTAAGAGCCCTGCTCAGTCGTATGAGCCCTGCTTAGTCATTTCACCTTAAACTTAGAAAAATTTTCTAAGTCATACGACCACTGTTCAGTCGTATCATCCCCAGACTTAGGAAATTTTTACAGGTCATACGACCACTGTTCGGTCGTATCATCCCCCATACTTAGGAAATTTGCAATGGTCATACGACCACTGTTCATCTAAGGCAAATTTCATGGGTCGTATAATCACTATTTAGACATATCACCTTGTACTTAGTTTTCTAAGTCACAATTTCAGACATATGACCACTATTTGGTCTTCTTAGTCGTATTAGCAGCCTAATCATGTATCTAATTCATATCCCAGTCCCCAAACACCATAATACTTAGTTCTAAACATGTACATACAATACTAAGCATGAATCATAACATAAATCACTAACATACATACACATGCACATACGGACAACATTCATAATAAGTGTAAAACATTTTTTACATGTATTTCCAGCCCCAAAAGTTTGTAAAAACATGTGAACACGGGGTCTAGAACTCACCTTTGTTGTTCTTCGAATTTACACCCTTCGCCCGAGCTGTTCAAACGATTCCAACACTTAGAAACCTTCTAAACACACATTTGAACACATAAAAACACTCATAAGCGTTTAACCGAGGCTAATTTAGCCAAGAACAACTAAATTTCACGAATTCTTACCTTAAATTCGAATTTGCTTGAACTTCCTTCTCAAACCCAAAGCTTCTGTCTTCTTTCTCTCTCTAAAAATCGAACGAAGATATTATGCAGAGTGAAATGGGCGGCCATGCCACCTTTTCACCAACTTTTCACCAACTTAGCCCCCTTTTTACACTTTTGGTCCCTCAACTTTGGGGTTGACTTTCTTTTCTCCCATTTTCTTTCTTTTTTATTCTTTTATTTCTTTAAAAGAAATATACGGGTGTTACATAATAAGATATTAATCTTATTATTAGTTAAAATATATTTTATAAAAAAAAATAATCTACAATTTCATTTGTAAATAATTTGTGAATTTATAAAATATATTAATCTATATTCAAAGATAATATAGTGTCCATTTTTATAAAAATAATTATTTATAATATTTATAAATAATTTATGTATGATTTCTATGATTTTCGTGATTATTTCATAGTTATGCACGATTTAGAATCCATTTTATAAAAATAAGTATTTTTAATGTTTATAAATAATATTTTGTAAAAATTTATTAAGGTTTTAAAATAAAAGAAACTTACAGAAAATAATTATGTAGGATTTAAAATAAGGGAAATTTATAATATTTATTTTTATATTTTTAAGAATTTTTGTATATTTTTAAAATGGTTAAAAAGCATTAAAAAAATAAAAGAGGTTGCCCGGGTCGAACCCGGGACCTCTCACCTGCCCACACACGCACCAAACCAGTGAACCAAGGCTCTAAGCCGTGGTTTATCTTGGTTTTAAATTCTTAAATACATTACTTAGTAAAATTCCCCAATCATAAGAACCCTAATTCGATTTCAATCAAATTGAACACGAATTCGATACTGTTAATGACCAAATTCATGGGGCTTTTGTTCCCCATGATAAAACGAGTAGATTGATATGTTTGATTACCTGTTTGCTTTCGAAATTGTAGATGAATACTTCGATGAACAGCCGCGGCTATCTCGAATTCGAAAAGGGAATCAAACACTGATGATAATCGAATTAACTACACAGGAAGTTTCTAATGGTGTTAAAGATGGATAGCCCTCTGTCAATTTAGGATTATATTGACCAGAAGTGTGTGTTCGACTAACTTGCAGGTCGCGGATGAGGGAGGGATTCGAATTTGTTTGTGTGGTTGTTTTCTGGTGCAATTGAAAATGGCAGTAGCATAGCGACATTTATAGGATTGTTTTGGATCATTTAATCGAATTATTGTAATGTGTAATGCGATTCGTGATGTGTAAAGCAGCCGAAAGTGAAAAATAATTGAATCAGTGCGATTGTGAGCTGTATTTCAATCGATTAAAGTGTGTGTTAGGTTCGATTTTCATCCACGAACGATTTGGTATGATTTTGGTGTTTAAAATAAACGTTTTTGTGGCTTTTGGAGTCGCCGGAGGGCCACCGGAGTTCGCCGGACCGGTGGCCGAAATTACGGGGGTTGGGCGGGGGTTTGGGTTGTAAATTTAAAATTTACACTTTTGATCCCTGTGGTTTCCAGCTTAGTATTTTATGCATAAACTTTTAATTTCAAGTTTAATAAATTACACAACTACCCCCTGGACTTATTAATATTATTATCACTATTATTTTATTATTGTTTTTATTATTGTTATTATTATTATTATTATTATTATTATTATTATTATTATTATTATTATTATGATTATTATTATAATTTTTGCAATTATTGGAATTAGTAACGTATTAAACTTAATTGTTTTATAAAAATACGGGATGTTACACGTATGCTTGTGCACTAGGGAACCAAATACACTTAGCTGATCATATATACTTTGAACGTATAAGACTTGTAAAACTTTGTCGAGGTTTGATTCTTGCATTGTTCATAACATCCCTAATCACTTTATTCACTAACTTATAACTTGAATTGCCATCTTTTATATACTTATGTATTGAAACTGTGGAATGCTCACCAACATTTTTATGTTGACCTTTTATTTTTAACATGTTTCAGGTTACTCTTTGAAGCTTATCACACTTAGGATTGGACTTAGAGAAATAAACGAATGATCTGGATACTTTTATACTTGTATTCTGGATGTATCTTTGTTTGAACATTTACTGTATTATTACAGTTGAATCTTGATTAATATATTTGGAACAAATAATAGCGTTATGTGGCTGTGAACATTCGTAACTCTCACACCTCGACGATTCCGCCGTCAAGGTTGGGGGTGACAGTATCGTCGAGGTGTGAGAGTTACGATTGTTCACAGGCACATAACGCTATGTTTAATTGTAAATATTCAAATTAATAGTTTCAAAAGTGATTACAAACATAAGCCTCAAATACGCAATAAGTTCAAACATAAATCAAACATAACATAGCATTTTATTTATTTAACTAGGTCCACGTCCTAGTTTTATTGCAAGCTTCAAAAGATCACTCTAAACTCGGGGGTTACCTGAAACATGATAAAAATAAAGGTCAACTAAAAATAGTTGGTGAGTTTCCCAAGTTTCCATACATAATATGAAAAGATTATAAGTAACAATTCATGTCATAGGTTATAAGCTAGTAAGGTTATAGAACACATATCTTTACAATCAAACCTCGACTTGATTACAAGTATATAAGATTGGCTAAGTGTATTTGGTTCCCTAGTGCACAAGCATACGGCTCCTAGGAGTCGGCAGTTCATCGACTTTAGCACCAAATAGGCTTGTCAGGCCCAAAGATCTAAGACGTCGCCAGGCTAGCAATAGTTAATGATTGTAACAAACTATGTATCTCATATAATCACTTACATCACACAAATAACCATGACAAAATATAAGATGAATTGCGTGTGCAAGCCGTACTTGGAAAGCTACTTGTGTTTCTCTTTATCAGCAATATTCTGAATTATTTAAAATTAATCCAATCGTGAACGCTATCGTCGTTGATCAATGCAATTTCTATTATTGTGGCATTTCTTGGACCATCTTTGAACTCCTCATAACAATCTCTAGTAATAATATCCTTCCCTCAAAACCATACTTATTCTGAAAACTCATTACAACGATTTTCCTCATACTAAAGTTAATCTTTAATCTTAACAAACACGATACTTGTATCAACGTTACACCAATAACACTTTAAACCCTCATTGACATGAGTAAACAAGAATCGATCACCTAGAAACCCGTAAAGTTAATTGCTTGAGAAGCTTTTGTGAATTCCATCCAAAAACATCCGAAACTTATTTCTCATGTTCATTAAGCCGAGTCCCGTATCGATCTAATGTATGGTGTTTCATACATGACAAAAATTTTTTAACCGTATTGAACCGTTTGGAATACAAACATTTATCAATTAAAAATTTTAAAGGAATGACTTGCACACTTTGTCAAGGAACATATAAGATTATGAACGGTGAAACTTAACAAACTTAAGAATCATAGTCAAACTTATTGAATTTAAACATTCATAAGAGTGCACTCGTGAACACGAAATGACATCTAAGTCTCCTCATAACCTTAAAATTTATTTCTCATGATTAAATTTCGGGACGAAATTTCTTAAAGTAGGGGAGACTGTAACATCTCGTATTTTACGATAGTTAAAAAATAAATAATAATATAATAATAATAATAATAATAATAATAATAATAATAATAATAATGATAATAATAATAATAAAATTTTATAACTTTAAACTTGTAAAAAATAAGTATTTTACATGAAATAATAACTTTTTAAACTACAGGGACTAAACTGTAAATTAATTAAAACTGAAATAAAACTTTAAAACTCAAGTGTAAAATTCTTGAAACCTCAGGGACCATACTTGTAAAATTTTTAAAACCCAAACCGCCCACCCATCGACCCCGTCGGACCTGCTACCGCCGGCCATCGGCTCCGGCAAGCCAAGATAACCACCAAAACCTTCGCAATTGAACCAAAACAGACCCAATCATTTTGTGAACGTGATTCGAACTTTAATCATTTGATTTACAGCTCACGAAACCACTCACAAACCCACGATTTCGGCCGACAAACTTTACACGACCAAATCGCACTACACATTTTAAAACTCAAAGTAATCACGCACTAACTTAGTTTAATCGTTTATAAACTACTATCGAGTTCAATTGCACCAAATCAAACACATACATTGAATTAAATCCTCATTCCCTGTCGCGACCTGCAAGTGAATCGAAATCTATGTTTGGAGCGATATTAAACCAAAATGATAGAGGGCTTTGCATTAAAACCCCATTCGAAGCTTCCTGTAAAGCGAATTCAAGTATTATCAACGTTTGCAACCCGATTCAATCCTTCCTTCGCCGCGACCTGTTCTCTCTGTTCTCAACGATTTGGTTTCGAAAAATGGTAATTGAATATTGTTTAATACTCGATTTCATCTACTGAACAAAAGCCCTATGATTGATTTCACTATCAAGAACAAAATTAGGTCCAATTTGGGATCGATCGAATTAGGGTTCTTATGTGAAATTGGGGTTTCTGTTATTGATGTTTAAAAGAATTTGGATCTGGGTTTAAATCGCGGCTGCATGCTTGGCCTACTGGTTCCCGAGCGCTTTGTTAAGTTGGAGTTCTCGGGTTCGACCCCAGGCACCCCCATATTTTTTTTAAGGTTTTTTTTAGCCTTAAATCAATCTAAGAAATTTTTATTAAATATAAAAATAATTTTTATAACTTTGAATATTTTTTTTGACACCAAATAATTTCTGTAATATTTCTAAAATTTAAATAATTTATTTTAAAGGTTACTCATGGATTATTTTATAAATAATTAACAAAATATTACCGACCCGAACTTTCCTTTAATCTTTAACGTTCAAATCACGATATTTTAAATGGAGATTTATTTCAAAACATTATAAATTCTTTTATAATTTAAATGATAAAATATATTATGGTTCAAATTTAGATTATTTAAAACCTTATAAAATCATATGTTTAATGACTAATTATTCATCTAATCATCTTATATCATCATTAGTTAATAAAGTTATTCGTTAACTTTTATTTAACTTCTTGAAAATTTATAAAAAATTCTCTTTATTTTGATTTTTAAGGTTTTGTATTATAAAAATTTTATGATAAAATGTTCTAAAAGCTCAAAACTTTATAAAATGAATTTAAATAAATTTTAAAGTCATTTAATAAGTATTCGATTAACCACCCTTATCAAGTTTTAAATTAATCATTTCTTTTTACCCGTTATGTTAATTCAATAAGTTCAATTATTGAATCATTCACTATAATTATTTGTTCATACCATCAATGTTAAACCATAATATAAATGACTCATTATTTTATTTAATTATTTAAACCCCCAAATTTCCAAACAAAACCCTAATTATTATTAGAACGTAAATCATATTATTATCTTGATCTTTATCTTGTAAATTATATATGTTAGGTGCCTTGTATGGATACTTTGGATTATCTTTTGATCTTTTATATCATCTTTAATGCCTATATCAATGTGAGTATTTCTATACCCCTTTTTCTTATTTTCACACTTTGGGGTGAAACGTGTTAACTTATATCATTGCACTTGTAAACTTATTCGAGACTTGTAAACTTTATGGCAATTTACTTAAAGTTGTGGTTAGTTGAACTTTTGTGGTTACCATGTTATGGCGTTATATGTACAATCATTAAGTATTGCTAGCCCAGCGAAGTCATAGATCTATGGGTAAGACAAGCCTGCTTGGTTGATCCAAGTACACTTAGCTGATCATATATACTTATAACTTGGTTGGTCCAAGTACACGTTTGAGACTTGTAAAATATTGTCGAGGTTTGATTGTTGCATTGTTCATAACATCCCTAATCACTTTATTCACTAACTTATAACTTGAATTGCCATCTTTTATATACTTATGTATTGAAAACTATGGAATGCTCACCAACATTTTTATGTTGACCTTTTATTTTAACATGTTTCAGGTTACTCTCTGAAGCTTATCACACTTAGGATTGGACTTAGAGAAATAAGCGAATGATCTGGATACATTTATACTTGTATTCTGGATGTATCTTTGTTTGAACATTTACTTGTATTGTTACAATTGAATCTTGATTAATATATTTGGAACTAATAATAGCGTTATGTGGCTGTGAACAATCGTTAACTCTCACACCTCGACGTTAACTTGCAGGCTCGCGACTATGGTAATAGTCGATGAGTGCTCAAACAATGATGAAAATCAAATTATTTTTGTAGTTAGCTTCGTATGATGATTACAAACAATGTTGGGATTTTTAAATTGCTCTGATACCAATCTGTCACACCCTAACCTTGACGGCGGAATCGTCGAGGGTGAGAGTTACGATTGTTCACAGCCACATAACGCTATGTTTAATTGTAAATATTCAAATTAATAGTTTCAAAAGTGATTACAAACATAAGCCTCAAATACGCAATAAGTTCAAACATAAATCAAACATAACATAGCATTTTATTTATTTAACTAGGTCCACGTCCTAGTTTTATTGCAAGCTTCAAAAGATCACTCTAAATCGGAGGTTACCTGAAACATGATAAAAATAAAAGGTCAACTAAAAATAGTTGGTGAGTTTCCCAAGTTTCCATACATAATATGAAAAGATTATAAGTAACAATTCATGTCATAGGTTATAAGCTAGTAAGGTTATAGAACACATATCTTTACAATCAAACCTCGACTTGATTACAAGTATATAAGATTGGCTAAGTGTATTTGGTTCCCTAGTGCACAAGCATACGGCTCCTAGGAGTCGGTAGTTCATCGACTTTAGCACCAAATAGGCTTGTTAGGCCCAAAGATCTAAGACGTCGTGTAACACCCGTAATTTCTTATTAAAGAAATTAAAAGAATGAAATAGAAAGAAAGGGGAAAGAAATAAAAGTCTACCTTGTGGAAGGACTAAAAGTGCCAAATATGCAAAGTTTATATTTATTTGGCACAAAAAGGTGGAATGGCCACCCATGTTGTCTGCATTTCACTCATTCGAACTTTTTAGAGAGAGAAAGTAGCAGGAGCAGAAAACCTCGGATTTTTTGAAGAAGAACCTGTGAACTTGGAAGCTTTTGGTAAGAATTCTCTAGTTTTTGAAGTTTTAGATAATTCTAGAACCGTGTGGGTGCTTATAAGTGTGTCTTGTGTGTTCGGGTGGTGTGGTGTGTGTGTTCTAGGTGTTAGAACAAGTGAGCAGGTTCGGGTTGAAGGGTGTAAACTCGAAGAAGACGACTAAGGTGAGTTCTAGACCCCGATTTTACTGTTTTTAAATGTTTTGGGGCTGGAAATGCATGTAAAGATGTTTTTATAAAAGTTTGGGTCGAAACCCGTATGAATGACTGTATGTATGTTTATGTTTATGTTAAAATTTATGCTTAGAATTTATGTGCATATGCTTAGAAATAGGCATTTTGGATGTTCTGGACTTGAATTATGAATTAGACATATGAGTAGGATGCTAATGTGTCTGAAAATGGGACTTAGAATAAATAAGAAAAGTTGATGTGTCCAGCAGTGCTCAAACGACCAACAGTGGTCGTATGATCAGGATTTTCTAAGTGTTGATGAGTCCAATAGGACTCATACGACCAACAGTGGTCGTATGAATATGTTATATTTTCTAAGTATGAGGCCAATAGGGCTCATACGACCAACAGTGGTCGTATGATTATGTGAGAATTTCCAAGTCTGAGGCCCACAGGACTCATACGACCAACAGTGGTCGTATGATGATGATGAAAATTCTAAGTGTGGACTCATACGACCAACAGTGGTCGTATGATCCGAATATGTTTCTAAGTCCAGAGTGGTACGACCAGCAGGGGTCATACGACCAGGTCGTATGACCAGTGAATAATTCTAAGTGTTAGGTGGAAAAGTCCAGCAGGACTCATACGGCTAATAGTGCTCATACGACCAGGGGGTTATACGACCAATAGTGCTAAAACGCCTAGACACTTAGAAATTTTCAGGAAATTTCCAGTAAGCTCGAAGTTCGAGGTTTGACCGGGGTTGACTAGGGTTAATAAATGATGATGTCTCATGCATATAATGATGAGAATGATTAACCCTAATCGTTACTAATATTATTATTAGTAGTATATTATTGTTAACAATATTATTAAAATATTGTTAAGTAAGGTATGATGCTGTGCATGATGATGTACGTATGAGGATGAATGTATGAGGATGAATGCATGAAGAATACTTATGATGTGTGTATGTTCCTTGTGATTGTGTATGTTTATCTTTCTGAAACTTTACGAATAATGAGAAAATAAATTAATGAAGTATTATGTATCGTAAAGTGAAAGATAATGAAAGAGGAATATGATGACGAATGCATGTATTAACGAATGAACGAAATGAAGAATGATAATGAATACATGCATTAATGAACGAATGAGCTATGTCTTGCAAGCATTGAATAACGCGATTGGTCCTTCTATGTGATTGACCATGGTCATGGTACCTCTACCGCTTACCTTTAGTACCGGGCATACGTTTTGTTGTTCATATGTTGACTTCGGCCCGGTAGCTAATGACGTTACCTCTAGTACCGTGGCACTATGTTTTGCTGTCCCTCCATAGACTTCGGCCCAGTACGTGGCATATGTTTGTTGTTCATTTGTTGACCTCGGCCCGTACTGTGGCAATACGTTTTGCTGTCTATGGATTGACTTCGGCCCGGTAGCTAAGACTGTTCGAGGTGTAGCATATGGTATTGGTACAATTAACCTTTCAATGCGTGCAAGTAAGTATTTATGTGTATGGAACCCTACCGCTTACTTCGAGTACCGGGCATACGTTTTGCTGTTCATTTATTGACTTCGGCCCGGTAGCTAATAACGTTTGGGGTATAGCACAAGGTAGTGGTACAAAAGATAGCCAAAGGGCAAGTAAGTATGAACGGGATTCGTGTCATTCAACCACAGTAATCATAGCTGAGTGCCATGAAGTGGGTAAAGTCTGACAGAATCCATACGAGAAGTTAAAGATATTGCTGAATAACGAATGATAAAGATATTAATGAATATCATCTATGTGTACGTATGATGTATAAACGTATGAACGAAAGGATACTTTTAAATAAGTAAAAGTATGTTTTAATATAAAACTAGAACTCACTCAGCAACGCTGACTTTTATGTATTTTCCAGTTGGCAGGTAGGGTTGCTGAGGATGGCGCGAGGCGGCTACTCAGCTCTTTTGGGATGACATTCTTTTGTTAATGATTTTGTATTGTAATGCACACAAACGATATTTACTAATGGGTGATGTATTACTTTGCAAAGCATTTATAGTAAATTCAAAGTTTCCGCTGCAAGATGTTTATTAAGTTATATTAAATGTATGTTTTATGGGTGATGACGACCAACTGTGAGGTGCCCGGGAACGGGGCCTTACAAGTTGGTATCAGAGCTAAAGTTTAAGTGAATTGGGTAAAATTTTTTTAGAATAAACCTAAGACTTAAACTGAGAATGGGACAGGGGGAATGGGAATGCCATCTGAGTAGCTGCGTGCCATCAGGTATTTTCTTGAAAGTTAACCAGTGTATGTGTGCATGTTATGTGTTTATGTGTACTGTTAGACTTAGATACTAATGTAGTCAGGACAGGTAATGCTCGGGGTGTGAAGAGTAGAGTAAGTGGCTAATCACAACTGGCCACTGTAATTAGGGACTTACTGTACTTAACATAAACTGAGCTATTTCCTTGAATGACCGTGTTGGTGTTTAAATCTTTCAGTGTGATAGAAGATGGTCGGTGGTAGATCATCGAAAGCCCCAATTGGTGGAGGCAGTGGCGGAAGTGGTACGGAACCACGAGTCACAAGAGGTAGGCCTAGAAAAGAGAAGAAGGTTCCCGAAGGACCTAATACTACTCCCTCGGGGGGAGTGGATGAGAGTGATGATTTTAGAGCCTCGGTGAAGGAGGCAGTTGTCGAGGAGGTGCACCAGGTTATGCAGACGATCTTACCGTCTGTAATGACAGAAGTGTTAAAGGCAGTACGAGAGGATGAGAGACGGGGGAGAAACCAGTCCTCCGGTGGACAACAACAGACAGGGGCAGAAACGGTATTGTCCGATGATGAGGAGGAAGAACAGGTACGGGAGACAGCCCGGGGCTGTGATTACGGGAAATTCATGAGGTGCAAGCCCCCAACTTTCGATGGTCTGGTACTGCTACCGATGCTCACCAATGGGTGATGGAAATGGAGGCTGTCCTCGATATCAGTGATTGCCAGGAGGACAAGAAGGTGAAGTTTGCCACCCACTCTTTTACAGGGTCGGCTTTATGCTGGTGGAAAAATATAGTCCAGGCCGAGGGTAGCAGGGCTATAGGGAAGATGAAGTGGGCTGAGTTGAAAAGGCTGGTGATCGAGGAATTCAGTCCTCGTCGGGAAATGGATAGAATAGAGAGAGAGTTCCTGCAGTTGGAGGCGGGAACGATGACCCACCAACAATATACCACCAAGTTTAACGAGTTGGCGCTGTTGGTGCCAGAGCAGGTGACGCCGGTGTCTCGAAAGATCAACCGGTATATTCAAGGACTGCCGGCTGAAATTCGTTGGCACTTGATTTCTGCCCGACCGAACACTTTCAGGTCGGCAGTGGACTTGGCGGGAAGGTTATTCGATGAACGTGCTGCTTTGGTGAAGGCTGAGGGAAGCAAGAAAGGAAGTGGAGAGAAGAACTGGCAGGGGAAAAGATTTGGTCGGGGTGATACTCCGACAAACAACAAGAAAGCAAGGGTGGATGACCGCCGAGTGGTCGTGTCTGGAGCTGGGGTGAAGAAGTGTGGTAAGTGTGGAAAGGAGCACTCAGGGGAGTGCAAATGGGGATACAACATCTGTTTCAAGTGTGGGAGGACTGGGCATATGGCCAAGGATTGTCTGAAGGGCAAGTGTTTTAACTGTGGGGAAATTGGTCATATGAGCAAGGATTGCAAGAAGCCGAGGGCTGAGGGCTCGGGAGAGAAGAAGAAGGGAGGAGAAGCACCGAAGGCAAAGGCTAGGGCGTTCACGATGACACAAGAAGAGGCTAGGACGGACCCCGATGTGGTGTCAGGTACGTTTCTAGTAAACCAAACTCTTGCTTCTGTGTTATTTGACTCTGGTGCTAGTAAGAGTTTCATTTCTGTTACTTTCTGTGCTAAGCTGCCTGTTAGGAGTAAATGCCTTGAAAGTCCTTTGATGTAGAAACCGCTATTAGAAAATCCACTAGGGTTACAGATGTGATAGAGGGCTGTACCATAGAATTAGAGGGCCATAGGTTTGCTGCCATGTTACATGTGATGCCTCTAGGAGGATTTGATGTAGTGTTAGGGATGGACTGGTTAGCAACCTACGAAGCGAATATCGTGTGCCGAAAGAAGATGATTAGACTGACAGCGACCGACGGAAGTCCGGTGACGATTTATGGCGATCGGGTTACGACGATTCCAAAGGTGATCTCGATGGCGGTGGCGGGAAAGTGTATGAGGCGCGGATGCAGCGCCTACTTATGTTATGTAAAGAACGTAGAGACGCCAACACCACAGCTATGCGATGTGCCAGTGGTGTGTGACTTTCCAGATGTGTTTCCCGAAGACTTATCGGGTTTGCCACCTGACCGAGAGATCGAATTCCAGATCGACCTGATACCGGGTGCCCAACCTGTCGCGAAAGCACCGTATCGCTTGGCTCCGACGGAGATGAAAGAATTGATGGATCAGTTGCAGGAGCTGCTGGATAAGGGGTTTATTCGACCGAGTATCTCACCTTGGGGTGCTCCGGTTCTGTTCGTAAAGAAGAAGGATGGTAGTATGCGGATGTGCATCGACTACCGCGAGTTGAATAAGCTGACGGTGAAGAACAGATACCCCTTACCAAGAATCGATGACTTGTTTGATCAACTCCAGGGTGCCAGTTGGTTCTCGAGGATAGATCTTCGATCTGGCTACCATCAATTAAAGGTGAAGGAACAAGATATCCCTAAAACAGCCTTTCGTACGCGCTATGGTCACTACGAGTTTCTTGTTATGTCTTTTGGGTTGACCAATGCGCCGGCTGCTTTTATGGATTTGATGAACCGAGTGTGCCGACCAATGCTGGATAAATCAGTAATTGTATTCATCGATGATATTTGATTTATTCAAGAAGTGAAAAAGAGCATGCTGGGCATATTCGGGAAGTGTTGGAAACGTTGAGAAGGGAGAAATTGTACGCCAAATTCTCCAAATGCGCCTTTTGGCTACGCGAGGTGCAATTTCTGGGTCACGTAGTGAATGCAGAAGGAATAATGGTGGACCCAGCAAAGGTTGAGGCTGTGATGCAATGGAAACCCCCAAAGACGCCATCCGAGATTCGTAGCTTCTTGGGATTGGCGGGCTATTATAGAAGGTTTATTCAAGACTTTTCAAAGATAGCCTCACCTTTGACAAAATTGACTCGTAAGGATGTGAAATTCGTGTGGGGTCGAGAGCAGGAGATGGCTTTTGAGGAGTTGAAGGCAAAACTAACACAAGCTCCTGTCTTGACTTTGCCTGAGGGAAGTGAAGACTTAGTGGTCTATTCGGATGCGTCTTATTCTGGGCTAGGTTGTGTGTTGATGCAACGTGGAAAGGTGATAGCCTACGCATCTCGACAACTGAAGACCCACGAAGTCAACTATCCCACACACGATCTAGAACTAGCTGCGGTGGTTTTTGCGTTGAAGATTTGGCGGCACTATCTATACGGGACGAAGTGCACAATCTTCACGGACCACAAAAGCTTGAAGTATTTCTTCGAGCAGAAGGATCTAAACATGAGGCAGAGGCGGTGGTTGGAACTGATAAAAGATTATGATTGTGAGATCCATTACCACCCGGGCAAAGCCAATGTGGTGGCTGACGCCCTTAGCCGAAAAGAAAGGCCTGAGCCGATCCGGGTGAAGGCTTATCAGTTGATCATGACCTCCGACGTGATGACACAGGTTAAGGAGTTCCAAGATGAGGCTTTGAAGGAAGATCGTCTTAACTCCGAAAGGATGAGAGGTCTAGTGACGGAGTTGGGTGAGAACACTCTAGGTGTTAAGACCCGATTTGGGCGAATGTGGATTCCTCGATACGGGGATCTACGTAGTAGAATTATGGATGAAGCTCATAGGTCTCGATACTCCATTCATCCCGGCGCCACCAAGATGTACCAAGATATGAAGAAAGATTATTGGTGGCCGGGTATGAAACGCGATGTGGTGGAGTATGTGAGTAAATGCCTCACGTGTTTGCAAGTGAAGGCGGAGCACCAGAAGCCGTATGGAAAGATTCAACCTTTGGACATCCCGGAGTGGAAGTGGGAACACATCACCATGGATTTCATCACAAAGCTGCCACGTACCCCTAAAGGGTATGATACGATCTGGGTGATTGTGGATCGATTGACGAAGAGTGCTCACTTCTTACCGATGCGGGAGACATATTCGTCCGAAAGGTTGGCCGATCTTTTCATTAAAGAGATCGTAACTCGTCATGGTGTACCGGTGTCGATTGTGTCTGATCGCGACACCCGGTTTACATCCAAATTTTGGAAGAAATTCCATGATGCCATGGGGACGAGGTTGCATATTAGCACGGCATATCATCCTCAAACAGACGGTCAGTCTGAGAGGACGATCCAAACACTCGAAGATATGCTTCGGGCGTGCGTGATCGATTTTGGAGGAAATTGGGATGATCACTTGCCGTTAGCAGAATTCTCGTACAACAATAGTTATCACGCCAGCATTGGCATGCCACCTTACGAGATGCTATACGGTAGGAGATGTAGGACGCCCGTGTGCTGGGGAGACATTGGGCAGAAGGAGTAGGAGGTGTTGAGGTGATTGAAGCAACGACTGAGAAATTAGAGAAGATCAAAGCCTTCATGAAGGCGGCGAAAGATAGGCAAAAGTCGTATGCTGACAAGAGGCGTAGACCGATAGAGTTCAAGGTTGGTGACCGGGTTATGTTGAAGGTCTCACCTTGGAAAGGAATCATTAGATTCAGGAAACGAGGTAAGCTAAGCCCGAGGTACATAGGACCTTTCCGAATTATCGCACGAGTAGGAGAGGTGGCCATCGACTTGAACTGCCAGATGAGTTAAGTGGAATTCATCCCACATTCCATGTATCTCATCTGAGGAAGTGCTTAGCTGATGAAGACATGGTTGTACCACTGGAGGATATTGAAGTAGACGAACGGCTCAACTACGTGGAGCAACCAGTGGCAATCATTGATCGTAAGGAGAAGAGGTTAAGGAATAAAGTGGTTCCTCTTGTGCGTGTACAGTGGAAGCACAGGAAGGGATCCGAGTCTACGTGGGAGACTGAAGAGGAGATGAAACAACACTACCCACATCTGTTTGAGGAATAACAGGTTTCGGGGACGAAACCTATATAAGGGGGGTGGACTTGTAACACCCGTAATTTCTTATTAAAGAAATTAAAAGAATGAAATAGGAAAGAAAGGGAAAGAAATAAAAGTCTACCTTGTGGAAGGACTAAAAGTGCCAAATATGCAAAGTTTATATTATTTGGCACAAAAAGGTGGAATGGCCACCCATGTTGTCTGCATTTCACTCATTCGAACTTTTTAGAGAGAGAAAGTAGCAGGAGCAGAAAACCCTCGGATTTTTTGAAGAAGAACCTGTGAACTTGGAAGCTTTTGGTAAGAATTCTCTAGTTTTTGAAGTTTTAGATAATTCTAGAACCGTGTGGGTGCTTATAAGTGTGTCTTGTGTGTTCGGGTGGTGTGGTGTGTGTGTCTAGGTGTTAGAACAAGTGAGCAGGTTCGGGTTGAAGGGTGTAAACTCGAAGAAGACGACTAAGGTGAGTTCTAGACCCCGTTTTTACTGTTTTTAAATGTTTTGGGGCTGGAAATGCATGTAAAGATGTTTTTATAAAAGTTTGGGTCGAAACCCGTATGAATGACTGTATGTATGTTTATGTTTATGTTAAAATTTATGCTTAGAATTTATGTGCATATGCTTAGAAATAGGCATTTTGGATGTTCTGGACTTGAATTATGAATTAGACATATGAGTAGGATGCTAATGTGTCTGAAAATGGGACTTAGAATAAATAAGAAAAGTTGATGTGTCCAGCAGTGCTCAAACGACCAACAGTGGTCGTATGATCAGGATTTTCTAAGTGTTGATGAGTCCAATAGGACTCATACGACCAACAGTGGTCGTATGAATATGTTATATTTTCTAAGTATGAGGCCAATAGGGCTCATACGACCAACAGTGGTCGTATGATTATGTGAGAATTTCCAAGTCTGAGGCCCACAGGACTCATACGACCAACAGTGGTCGTAGATGATGATGAAAATTCTAAGTGTGGACTCATACGACCAACAGTGGTCGTATGATCCGAATATGTTTCTAAGTCCAGAGTGGTACGACCAGCAGGGGTCATACGACCAGGTCGTATGACCAGTGAATAATTCTAAGTGTTAGGTGGAAAAGTCCAGCAGGACTCATACGGCTAATAGTGCTCATACGACCAGGGGGTTATACGACCAATAGTGCTAAAACGCCTAGACACTTAGAAATTTTCAGGAAATTTCCAGTAAGCTCGAAGTTCGAGGTTTGACCGGGGTTGACTAGGGTTAATAAATGATGATGTCTCATGCATATAATGATGAGAATGATTAACCCTAATCGTTACTAATATTATTATTAGTAGTATATTATTGTTAACAATATTATTAAAATATTGTTAAGTAAGGTATGATGCTGTGCATGATGATGTACGTATGAGGATGAATGTATGAGGATGAATGCATGAAGAATACTTATGATGTGTGTATGTTCCTTGTGATTGTGTATGTTTATCTTTCTGAAACTTTACGAATAATGAGAAAATAAATTAATGAAGTATTATGTATCGTAAAGTGAAAGATAATGAAAGAGGAATATGATGACGAATGCATGTATTAACGAATGAACGAAATGAAGAATGATAATGAATACATGCATTAATGAACGAATGAGCTATGTCTTGCAAGCATTGAATAACGCGATTGGTCCTTCTATGTGATTGACCATGGTCATGGTACCTCTACCGCTTAACTTTAGTACCGGGCATACGTTTGTTGTTCATATGTTGACTTCGGCCCGGTAGCTAATGACGTTACCTCTAGTACCGTGGCACTATGTTTTGCTGTCCCTCCATAGACTTCGGCCCAGTACGTGGCATATGTTTGTTGTTCATTTGTTGACCTCGGCCCGTACTGTGGCAATACGTTTTGCTGTCTATGGATTGACTTCGGCCCGGTAGCTAAGACTGTTCGAGGTGTAGCATATGGTATTGGTACAATTAACCTTTCAATGCGTGCAAGTAAGTATTTATGTGTATGGAACCCTACCGCTTACTTCGAGTACCGGGCATACGTTTTGCTGTTCATTTATTGACTTCGGCCCGGTAGCTAATAACGTTTGGGGTATAGCACAAGGTAGTGGTACAAAAGATAGCCAAAGGGCAAGTAAGTATGAACGGGATTCGTGTCATTCAACCACAGTAATCATAGCTGAGTGCCATGAAGTGGGTAAAGTCTGACAGAATCCATACGAGAAGTTAAAGATATTGCTGAATAACGAATGATAAAGATATTAATGAATATCATCTATGTGTACGTATGATGTATAAACGTATGAACGAAAGGATACTTTTAAATAAGTAAAAGTATGTTTTTAATATAAAACTAGAACTCACTCAGCAACGCTGACTTTATGTATTTTCCAGTTGGCAGGTAGGGTTGCTGAGGATGGCGCGAGGCGGCTACTCAGCTCTTTTGGGATGACATTCTTTTGTTAATGATTTGTATTGTAATGCACACAAACGATATTTACTAATGGGTGATGTATTACTTTGCAAAAGCATTTATAGTAAATTCAAAGTTTCCGCTGCAAGATGTTTATTAAGTTATATTAAATGTATGTTTTATGGGTGATGACGACCAACTGTGAGGTGCCCGGGAACGGGGCCTTACACGTCGCCAGGCTAGCACAATAGTAATGATGTAACAAACTATGTATCTCATATAATCACTTACATCACACAAATAACCATGACAAAATATTAAGATGAATTGCAAGTGCTTACAAGTCTCAAACGTTTATAAGTGTATGATGTATAAGATCATGTTTCACCCCAAAATGGTGTGAAATAAGTAAAAAGGGGCAAGGAAAACTCACCTTGGTATAGCAAGATGATAGTAGGAATTAACGGGGCTCCAACGATTCATTTTACAGACACCTAACGTGTATATATATAATACAAAGGTTAAGTTTAAAGGTAAGATTAACGAATAAACGTGATCTAGGGTTTCATTGGGGTTTGGGGGTTTTTAATAAACTAAATCTAATAAAATAAAGCAATCGATTACATTTTGGTTAAATAAAGATGAAATATGTTATTAAACACTTTAGTTTATATTAATTGTTTCGATGATGATAAATATAAAATGTAAAAGAAATATTAATTTAATAACTATTTATCCATTTATACGATTTGTAAGAATAATAATTTAGAATGATTTGAAACGAGTTATAAGATTTATTTATGATTTTAAGAATTAAGGTTAATAATATAGAGAAGAAAAAAAAAAGGTATAAGGGTTTGTTTTGATAATAATATGTACAGTAATTAATTTTAATAATTAATTAGTAATTATATTAATAATAATTTTACATATTTAATTATTATTATAGAAATCAAAGTAAGTAATCAATTATAATTATCGATTAAGATGATAAATTGATTTCAAGGCGATTATAAAGTATTAAAATTTGTAATAAATTTTACAAACAAATTATTCTTGCAAAATTATTATAATATAATTTATATTTATTAAATTATGTCCAAGAATCTAATAAATAAATTCTAAAGGTTTATTAATTAAAATAATTTTTATTTAAATTTAATGTTATTCTATAATTTTTCTGAAATAAAATAAATGATTTTAAGCTAAAAAAAATAAAGTGGCAGAGCCCGGTTCGAACCGGGGACCTCTGCCTGTTGGGTTCGGGGATTACCAGTTGGGTAAGGCCCGAATCTGTTAAGATTTGGAAAAAAATTATAAATTCAATAATTAAAGAAAACCCCATTTTCCAACTCAAAAACCTAGAATTCGATTACTCAAAATTGAACCTCAATTTGATGGTGTTAATGAATTAATCATAGGGCTTTGACTGCCCACGCAAAAACGAGACATAGATGTGTAAAACTTACATGATTGAGTTCGATTTGAAGATCTCAAGTGTAAGACGAGTCGCGACGAGGTGAATGTTGATTCATGGTGCAAACGAGGTTGATAACCAAATTAAACTGTATGAAGTTCGGATGGTGATGCTGAGTAATAGCCCTCACTCAATTTGGATTAATAATGCTCGTACAGTGGATTGGGTTGAGTTACAGGTCCGCAACAGTGATGATCGGATGAGATGAGTTTGTTTGATTCAGGTAGAAGTGAGTGTTGTATTCGATTAGTTACAGGTATATGATTGTTCGTGTGAAGTTAATTTGATTATTAATGTGTAGTGCGCGATCGATGGACTGCTAAAGTAGCCGCAGGCGTGGGACGGTTCTTGGATCGTACTGAAAGCTTCGATTTTTAAATTGTTTTTGATGCCTGAGTTTGAATTCCCCACGTGAATGTGTCGGGGTGTTTGTTTCGATTAAAAATCGAGTGAGTTGGCTGCTGCGGGGCTCGCCGGAGCCGTTGGCCGGCGGCGAGAAGTCCGACGGGGAAAAGGGGGGGCGGTGGTTTGGGTGTTTGAATAAATTACACAAATGGCCCCTGTACTATCTAACAGTTTTTATTTTTTGGCATAACTAACTTATTTATTACAAATAACAAATCTTATATTGTTTTATCTATTTCTAAAATTATTATTATTATTATTATTATTATTATTATTATTTTATTATCATTATCATTATTATTATTATCTTGTAAGGCCCCGTTCCCGGGCACCTCACAGTTGGTCATTCACAGCATAAAACATACATATTATAAATTAAGCAGCGGAATTAATTTTAACAAAACCATTCATTCATTATAAACACTGTTGTTAAGCAATACATTCTAGTTCTCAAGTCACAAAATGATTAGTCGAATGAATTCAAAGCAACAGTATCGTCAAACATAAATGGATGTCAGTCTTGCCCGCCAAGTAGCCATCCCCGTGGGCCATCCTCAGCAACCTGTTACTGCCAACTGGAAAATACATAAAAATCAGCGTTGCTGAGTGAGTTCTAGTTTTGTAATTAATTACTTTACTTCTCATTTCAAAACGTTCGTTATGCATATGTGATCACACATCGTACGTACACGTAGGTAATTTCATTATTATCTTCATCATTCGTTCTTTAACTTTCATTCGTCAAGCATGCAAATCTCTAAGGGTCACTCTCTTCTCTGCCCTCATGGTTCCAACCCATGAGCCGACAAAGCATATCGTATCCGTCTGGTGCCCCTATGGCTCTAAGTCCATAGACCGACACCTGGTGCCCCTATGGCTCTCAGTCCATAGACCGACACCTGGTTGCCCCTATGGCTCCTGTCCATAGACCGACAACCTCGTTGCCCCTATGGCTCTCTGTCCATAGACCGACAACGTCTCATCCGGGGTCACGTTAACCCCGCGAGTGATCGTCACCACTCCTACTGTAACAACTATCCCGTGACAGGTCACAAAGACACTGCCCCGTTGTTCTTAAGGCAACTATGGCTCACTGTCCATAATCTACCATAGGCTCGTAATAGGCCTAGTTACTAGAACCAAGCACCATTTCCAAGACTTCTTAACCATCAATTCATCTCGTGCCCCTTAGACCATGCAAGACTTTCGTTCATTCATTTACGTTCCACTTCTCTTTATCATTAATCTTTCACTTTATTAATGATAATACTTCTTCGTAAAGTTTTAAACATTCTTCATCATGCCATCCTATACATAACAATATTTAAATAATAATATTGTTAACAATAATAAATACTGAAAATAATATCAGTAACGATAATAAGGGTTAATCATTTATCGTCATTACATGCATAAAATATCATCATTAATAACCCTAGTCAACTCTGGTCAAAACCCCGAAATCCGGATTCCCAGAAGATTCCGAAAAAATTTCTAAGTGTTTGGGCGCATGAGCCCTGTTTGGGCGTATGAGCCCTGTTCAGACTTTTCACCACTATTCGGACTTATCAGCCTATACTTAGAAAATTTTCACTGTTGGGCGTATAAACTGTTTGGGCGTATGAGCCTGTTTGGACTTATAACCCTACACTTAGTCATTTCGGCTGACTTCTCTAGGCATATGACCACTGTTCAGACTTTTTCACCTTATACTTAGTTTATTTTCAGACTCATGAGCACTATTGGGACTCATGAGCACTATTGGGACTTATGAGCACTATTGGGACTCATCACCCCGTACTTAGTTTTCTAAGTTCCGAACTTCATGCACATGACCCTTATTTGGACTTATTAGGCGTAATAGCAGTCTGTTTAAGTGTTCTAAGTCGTTTCCCAGTCCCCAAACATCATAATACTTAGTTCTAAAACATGCACATACGATTCCAGGCATAAACTTAACATAAACATAACAATACATTTCCTCAAAACATACTCTACAAACATACACATGCACATAACATACGGGTAACATACTTAAGTTCAAAAAACATTCATACATGTATTTTCCAGCCCCAAAATCGTTAGAAAACATGTAATAAAAAGGGGGTCTAGAAACTCACCAGGATCGTTTGAATGTCCATAATCGTCATCTACTTGAATTCTCAAGTAATGTCATCATCATAATGGAGTCGCCATCTTTTGCAACAAAACCTTAATCATCATCCTAGAATCATCATCATCATAACATCCTCATCCTCTTTCAAATACATCATCACCCTAAACCTTATCTACCACTAACTACAAAGTCCCTATCATCATAGCTAACCAATAATGTGCACATCATGTTATCATCAGGGATTATCATGACCATCATATTCAGGAAAACCTTTACCATTTGCATGCTAAGCCATCATCAACAACCTCATCAGATAACATCACATCATCATTCATATACCACTTTTATACTACAACCATCATTATGAACATTACCACTATCTAAGAACTATCAACATCATCATTAAGGCATTGTCAACATCATCTAAACATCCTTTCCACCACCGGACATCTCATCTTCACTATCCTTATGATAGTCCACACAATAATCTTACCCAAAACATTCTTATAAACGTTACCATCATGAAGACCATAAGCCATGCCACCATATATACATCATACCATCAATCTTTTCTTTTCCTAGGCTATTGATAATTCTCAGTTTATATTTATGGAACTATCATCATTCTACCATCATCATCATAAGCAAGAGACCTACATGAATAAGAGTATTCTTGCCATCTCAAGGCTGCCACCGTTGCTATCATCATATCAACACCTTAAACAACCCATCTAACATTACCATGCACCACTTCTGGCTCTGCGGTCGAGGACCGTGAGGTCACCGGGAACCAGCCACCTGGGCAGCCCTTTGGGTGCCCTAGATCGACCATATCCATCAGTATTTCAGCCACAATCGACTTGCACCACAGATACACCACCATCAACAGCCCCAATCACAACCGCATCAACGTTTACAGCCCTAACCGACACTAAATCGACCACCATCGTCATCCTTAAGTCCACAATCATAGCTAAACAACAAAAACTACAATCTATAGCTTATCATCGACACATTTACCTCTGGTTCGGTTTCTTTCAACACGACAGCCACCACCATTGCTGCCGACAGCCACAACCACCACCAACGCGACCACCATCGACCACCACACACCACATCGCGACCACCATCGACCATCAACACCACATCGCGACCACCATCGACCACAGTCGCCGTTGCGACAACCACAGCCCCGAGAACCACCGTCGGTCCCCGATCAAAACCACCACCGCCATCCCCATCATCATCGACATCGTGAACCACCACAGTCACCATCACAGCCATCGACAACCGTGAATCATCACCATCTCCATTGAACCCACCTGTAACCGAAGCCTCTGCCTTTGATTCCTGCTGCTACGTTGCGTTTTAGGAGAAATCAAGACCACCATCGTGACCGGAGCGTCGAGGGGACTCCGGCTTTGTGCGCCACTCGCCGACACTCGCCGGAGCGGGTCGCCGGTGGCCAGAGGTCGGGTTCGACCGAGAGAAGAGGGGGGGAGATTGGGGTAGCGGCTGAATTTTTTTGGGGAAGAAAGGGTTTTGGATTGTTTTTATGGTTTTCTAAATTGTCCATTTTGGTCCCTCACGTTTCACATTTTGTTTTCCAGTCTAAACTTGACAACTACTAATCTTTTCGCGAGGTAAAATCATTAATACTATTATTAATATTATCTCGTCACTTGAGTGTAAGGCCCCTTCCCGGGCACCTCACAGTTGGTCATTCAAAGAATAAACATTCATATATATAAAATAAAGCAGCGGAATAATTTTAACAAAAACCCATTCATTCATTTTAAACATTGTTGCTAAGCAATACATTCTAGTTCATAGTCACAAAATAATTAGTTGCATGAATTACAAAACAACAGTGTTATCAAAACATAAATGGGTGTCAGTCTTGTCTGCAAGTAGCCCACCCCCGTGTGCCACCCTCAGCAACCTGTTACCTGCCAACTGAAAATACATAAAAGTCAGTGTTGCCGAGTGAGTTCTAGTTTTGTAATTAAATATTTACTTCTCATCCAAAACGTTCGTTATGCATATGTGATCACACATCGTACGTACACGTAGGAAATTTCATTATTATCTTCATCATTCGTTCTTTTAACTTCATTCGTCAAGCATGCAATCTCTAAGGGTCACCTCTCTTCTCTGCCCTCATGGTTCCAACCCATGAGCCGACAAAGCATATCGTATCCGTCTGTGCCCCTATGGCTCTCAGTCCATAGACCGATACCTGGTGCCCCTATGGCTCTCAGTCCATAGACCGACACCTGGTTGCCCCTATGGCTCTCTGTCCATAGACCGACAACCTCGTTACCCCTATGGCTCTCTGTCCATAGACCGACAACGTCTCATCCGGGGTCACGTTACCCCGGAGTGATCGTCACAACTCATGCTGTAACAACTATCCCGTGACAGGTCACAAAGACACTGCCCCGTTGTTCTTAAGGCAACTATGGCTCACTGTCATAATCTACATAAGGCTTGTAATAGGCCTAGTTACTAGAACCAAGCACCATTTCCAAGACTTCTTAACCGTCAATTCCATCTCGTGCCCCATAGACCATGCAAGACTTTCGTTCATTCATTTACGTTCCACTTCTCTTTATCATTAATCTTTCACTTTATTAATGATATACTTCTTCGTAGGTTCTAATATTCTTCATCATGTCATTTCATACATAACAATATTAAATAATAATATTGTTAACAATAATAAAATACTGATAATAGTATCAGTAATAATAAGGTTAATCATTTATCATCATTACATGCATAAAATCATCATTAATTAACCTAGTCATTAATCATGCGAAACCCTACTACCCAAACTCCAAGAAAATTCTGTTAAAAATTCTAAGTGTTTGGGCGTATGAGCCCTGTTCAGTCGTATGAGCCCTGCTCAGTCGTATGAGCCCTGCTCAGTCGTTTCATTTCCCAGACTTAGGAAATTTCTACTGGTCATACGACCACTGTTCAGTCGTATAACCCCATACTTAGAAAGTTTCTAATGGTCATACGACCACTGTTCAGTCGTATAACCCCACACTTAGAATATTCTAATGGTCATACGATCACTATTAAGTCGTATAACCCCACACTTAGAATATTTCTAATGGTCATACGACCACTGTTCAGTTGTATAACCCACAATTAGAATATTTCTAATGGTCATACGACCACTGTTCAGTCGTATAACCCCACACTTAGAATATTTCTAATGGTCATAGACCACTGTTCAGTCATATGACCCCATACTTAGAAATTTCTAATGGTCATACGACCCTGTTCAGTCATATGACAATTATTTGGTCTTATTTCGTATTA